>QANY01013280.1:217154-817154 GCA_003255025.1 Datisca glomerata | reverse complement strand
CTGGCTTGTCCAACGATATAATGTGAATGGATGATCGTTTGGCTTGTCCAACGATATAATGTGAATGGATGATCGTTTGGCTTGTCCAACGATATAATGTGAATGAATGTTACTAGCAGGGCCCGGTAGTCGAACAAGTTCCGTAATAATTGTCCACTTCCTCTGATTAGCTAAACATTACACAAGTGAGCTCGCGAATAAAGGAAAGAAATGAATGCAATGGAAATAGTAAAGAAAGGAACGTAACAAGTTTTCATGGAAAGAATGTAATGAAACGTACATAAAGGAAGCAAAGGAGATAAAGTGATAAAATGATTATAAAGTGTATGTCAAACACAAATATTTTTAAAATGGAATTGAATGCGCATATGTTTGCTGAGTATGTGTAAGATTTTACTTACTGGGTTTTAGCTCATTATGTGGTTTCAAAATATTTTCAGGTGAGGAGTAATTGCGAGACGATACCTTGCGGGCGAATTGGACTCAGTAGAATAGTTTGAATAAAGATTTCAGACAGTTGCTTTATGATTAATTATTATTATTTTGACGATTTAGCTTAAAATTATTGGTTGTTGTTTGACTAAGTTTCCGTTGTAAAAGTTTTATTATTATTCAAGTACTTTGAATTCAATACTTATAAATTTAAATAAAGGATTTGATAAAGTTATGTTTTAAATAAAGCTATATCTTTCATATTAGATGTTTAATTAACGTTAAATAGGATCTCACTTCCTAAATTATAATCAATAAGGTATTTTTTTTAGTATTGGGGTGTGACAACAAAGATATCTAATTATCAAATTTGTAGAAAAATCATCAGTGCATTAAAATAAAACTCAAGAAGAGTAAAACCATAAAGAACAAAGAACAAAGCATATAAACTACATGAGTATGAAGGAGAAATGATGAAGAACAATGAACAATATATCTTATCAATAGAGGTGCAAGAAATTTAAACAACAATAAGAAAAAAAAGGAGAGAAGATGAATAAAAATGTAAACTCTCTTTCCCTCTCTCTAAGAAAATATCTCTTATTTCTCACACAATTTTTCTAAAAAGATCACTCTCATTCTCGCAAAAGTCTCTCCACTTTCTCCCTCCAAAAAGTCACTTCTCAAGTGAAAACCCCCTCTCAATTTATTGGAAAAATTAGGGTTTCACTTTTTTTTCTTTTAGTCCTTACACTCCATTTTTATTTTTTTGTCTTTGAACATTTTTCTTATATTTTTAGTCGCTAGTTTATTTATCTATTTTAAAAAAAAATTCTTGTTTTTTCAAAAATCACACATAATCTTAAACTAGTAAATGAGCTAATAAATAAAATGCGTATGTTTAAAGTATTAGAGCGGATAAAATACGGTATCTACACTTGGAAAAGTTAAGATTACTGCGTTTGTTAACACTTTATAATGTTCTGATTTAATAGTGAAAATATTAGATTATTTTGTCTGTTTTGATGAAATAGGCAAGGGGTTGTATAAACATTATTGTCAAATTTCAATTTTACCATTGAGCTAAAAGATGTTTATGAATAGTAATTATGTAATTTATAATAAGATGATCAATATAAGTAATAACTAAAATATAAATTTTTTATTCAAATAAAATCATAAATATTTTCATATATACTTATTAATTTTTTGACCAAACAATTATCACTCATTTTCCTCATGAATCAATCAGCTATACAAATCTGAACAACAAAAATCACTTTCAAAACTGACCCAGTCCAGTTTAAAAGTCAGGAAATCTGGTTCTAACTATTGGGTAAACATAGTGGAGAATTTTTTGTTTTTATCTTAATCATATGACAAGAAATTAATGTGAGTAATTATATATACAAAGGAAGTTCTTTCCTTTCCATAACTATGAAGGTCTTTTTAAGATAGAATTTAACAAAATAGTTTTCTGCAATATCATGAAAAGAAAAAATGGTGAAATAGATCGAAGGAAGAAAAGGGGGAGAAAGTTGTATAACTCTCCTATGGTGAACAAGAAGATGAACTCTCCAGCAAATAAAATCTCCCTTGAATTAAATGGAAATTAAAAGAAAGAGGAAAAATAATTACAGATTCTAAACGAAGAAGATAAGAAAAATCATCGACTTTGTCTTACCTTAGGGTTCCTGCACACATGAACAAATGAAAGAGAGCTACCATTTCAATGTCCCGAGCAGTGAAACTCATGAGGGTGAATGGTGAAATTTGTCTGGAATGAATATACCCCTCGATTTAGAGGGGTATCAAGATACCTCAATGGAGGATATCTTGGATATTCCAGCAATTTTTTAATTTTTAAAAAATATCAAACCAAATAAGGGCACGTTGTAAATACCCTCACATTTCTAGTATATCCCCTTAACATACCTTCATACCAAATATGCCCTTAAAGTAATGTTTAAGTGAGAAGAATTATGCATCCACATACAAATAATATCCATCCATCAAAAACCAAAAAACGGCAATTTTGATTTTTAGGCATACTATTTTTTTTCTCTTTTTGCATGCCCAATCTATGCTAATCTCGTTTAATTAATAAAATATTATATTAATACATACTATTTAATTATTTATTGAATATTATTCGTCATGATGACACATTATAAAGTTATATATCAACATTTAACATTTAACAGAATGAGAGATCTTCATATCAACTTTTATATATGTATATAAGATTATCTTATTAATACAAATTATAAATTACAAGAAGCATACTACACGAAACAAGTCGCCAACAATAGAATAAAACAAAACAAAACTAGCCTATCTCAAACCAGTTGGGTTATTTACACAAAAAGGTACACACTAAATGTAACTAGCCAAAGAAATATATGAGGGTTTAGTCTCCAAGTTGTTTGGAGGCTCCTATTCTCCACAATATCACGAATTTTCTTAATGGACCAAAGTTTCACGAATCTAAAAATCTAAACAAGATTAGAAAGAAATATAAACAACTGTCGAGTTATTTACACATAAAGCTTCTATGTCATGAACAAAAGCATGCATAAAAATCTGATTCTACTTGAGAGTGTTTTTATAAATGATTTTTTTTAAAAGTGTTTTGAGAAATGAACAAAGCACCACAATTTCATTTTCACCTACCTAATGTTTTTTATTTACACCTCCCTCACACACACGTCACACCCCCCTCCCCTCACTCATCACATCACACATCCACTCACACAACCCCCACATCACACTCCATCATCCACTCCTCCATCTTCCACTCTCTCTCTCTCTCTCTCGTTCAGAATAGATTTCATATTGCGTCATCTTCTTCCTAAATATCCCCTCTTTTGACGACAATAAGCAACGCAAATGCAAACTGACTTTGAAGATTGGTGTTTTCTGTAGGAAAGATCTAAGGTTAAATTGAAATTTTTGTAGTAGACTTCCAAGGCTTTTCCTATGTCTTTCATGGCTGATTTTTTCTGGGTTTGCATAATACTTGACTACTCCTCTATGAATTTAAGAAATAACTAAAATAAAATGGGCATGGGTTTAGATCTGAAAATTTTGGGTTTTGTCAAGTTAGATATGAATTTTTTTGTGTATGAAACGAGATCTATTTATAGAGTAAAACATTAAGAGAAGAAAAATAAAGGATGAAGAAGAGAAAGCCAGAAAGGCATAAAATTGGGTCCAGCTTGAAACTTTACTTTTTTATTTCCGATTTTCACTGCGAAAACTGTTTTCAGTTTTCCGAGTTTTCAGTTTTTGTGTTACAAACTTCTTCCAAGCAATTTTTGGATAAGAAATTAAATTTCTTAAAAACTAATCAGATTGTTTATGTTTCTATTCTAATTATTTTTTTGATAAAAACAATTTTTTGTACTATATACTGCTTACATTTTATTTAATGCTAGTTGCGTTAACGAACGCACATAAGAATTTTCTAGTCTATAAAAGAATGGATGTGGCAAGAAATATTTTTGAACAACCATATCTCATCACTTAAAATTTTTTTTGTTAAAGTTACATTATATATTTTAAGAGAAATGAAGATGAGACTCAAATTCACGATCTCTAAATTATGGGTACGAGAACTTAACCAATTACGCCAACTCATCTTGTTCGAAAAATGAAGATGAGACTCAAATTCACGATCTCTAAATTATGGGTACGAGAACTTAATCAATTACGCCAACTCATCTTGTTCCACCACTTACGATTCAAAATAACATAAAGCAAGTCAAATTGATTGAAGATGAGGCTCAAATTTACTTTATATATATATTACTTAGATTTGTAAAAACTATGTTAATGGAACAGTGTGATTAATATGAAACTTATAAAATAAGGGGATGCATAAAATTCATTAAGAGCCCATTTGGTATGAGTTAAATAAGAATGTTTGAAAACTTAAGTTACTGTGAAAGTTTAAGTAATAAAATTAGATAATAAGATATTAAGATTACCATATTTGGTAACACATGGTAAAATGAAAAAAGTTATTGGTAAGTATAATTTTCTTATTTAGTATGTAGGATACTTATATAAAATTGTGTGAAAAGTTTGATAAAGTTATTGAAAAAATTATAGAAATTATATGAAAGTAATAAAATTATTTATTATTTAGAGTTTTTTTATCAACTTTAAATTTATTGTCAATGATTATTTGTTGATTTTAATACACACTATGTCTTCTATATATACATTATTTTACGCACTAATTAATTATCTATTTTATTAACTCATCAATAAAAGTAAATTAACTATTTTTCTCTTACTATACCAAAAACTAAAATAATTTTTTTACTTACACCGTACAAATAAAATCAATGACAAATTGTTTAAAATTACATAGAAAAATTGTATACAGGTTCTCTATTAGTGACTACAAAAAAATCTTAATAATTCAAGTTGTGTTTGATTAAATTTTCTCTGGTATCGTAAATTAATTATCATATAATTTTCCTCTTTTATGTATAAAAATAAATCTGATATAAATAACTGTCATTTATATTAACACATTAAAATATTTAATAGTACATAACAGTTTTCTTGTTACATGTACTTTTCTTCAGTAGATATGTATATCATGGTTATCAATGTCATTCCGCTCCGACTAGAACGAGCAAAATATTTTAGTTTTACCACAGGAACAAAACAGAACAAAAATGTAATTTTTTGTTATATTTGGGTACCCCCTTTTGTGGTTACGTCCCTCGGGTACGGTCCTTCACACAAAAACTGAGACGTGACAAACAATCCAGTTATATTCTACTTTATGTAAATGATTTTTTTCTGTTTAGCCAAGAGAATAATGATAAAACCTAATTTTTTATAAGTGTTAATCAGAATGGGAGGAGAATTTAAGAATAAGAGGAGTTCTTAGAGAATCTCAAGGTTCTCTTTTTTAGTTGTCTTGAATACCTTTTCCTCTAGTATATTGGTCTTTATATATATTTTCCAAATCCCAAGTGTAAATTAAAATAACAATATAAAACGAAACACTCATTATTCGCAGGGATCACACTCGTTCGTGGGGTCATTCTGCTAGGTATGACCCTTTTTTTTCCTTTTTGTCTCGTTCAGTCGTGAATCAATCACAGTCACTTGGCGATTTCTTATAACTTCGAGCCAATTAGGCATAGTCACTTGGTGGTCTATCAATCTTTATTATCTAAGTATTTTCTGCTTTTACAAAATCAATCGTTGTTTTTTATCTGTCATCTCGGGTCTTTTCGCTATCAACGTTCTTCTTCTCTTCCCTCCTTTCTCGTTCTGGTAAAGTCTCACGCTTCAGCGTTCTTTCCCGTTCTAGCGAGGTCTCCCGCTTCAGCATTCTTTCCCGTTCTAACGAGGTCTCCCGCTTTAGGGTTCTTTCCCGCTCTAACGAGATCTCGCGCTTCTAGGTTCTTCCTACTTCGGTGAGGTCTCGCGCTGCAGCGTTTTTCCCACTCTAACGAGCTCTCTAGCTACAACGTTCTTCCCCGTTCTGACAGGGTCTCCCTTTTCATGGCTCTTCCCGCTCTAATGAGGTCTTCTGCTTCTGCGTTACTTCCCTCTTAGCTCCAATCTTGCCATGTTCATGGCCCACGCGTCCTTTCAGGATTCATTTTCTACACATGTTTCTTGGGTTTCTTTTCTAGTTCATCTGCCCCTATTATACTCAATAAATTTTATTATTGTGTAATGATGAGGATTGCTTGATTCGCATGCACTTTTTCAAAGATGTCTTGTCTTCCCTCGGGAACCTACACTTTTTAGAAATAACAGACAAATATATAACAGTTGATTAAATCAAGGAAGGTGCGTGTTTTGCCTGCGATAACGCTTTGTTTCCCATTTCAATTGTTTTGGGTGACGCGTGCTTTGTCATTGCTCCTTTTTCCAGATGTCATAATGCCATTCATTGAGAGTTATATCTTGTCAATCACGCCTTTTCAAAAATGTCCTTTCGGATTCCCATTTTTAAAGAAATTTATGTAACGTCCTTTCATCTTCTTCTTGTTCTTCTTCTTCTTCTTCATCTTCTTGTTCTTCATCTTCTTGTTCTTGTTCTTCTTCTTCTTCTTCTTCTTCTTCTTCTTCTTCTTCTTCTTCTTCTTCTTCTTCTTCTTCAGTTTTTAACATGGTGCCTATTTAATGATTCTCTTATTTTACTACTTCCTATCTTCGTTTGTGTAAGACATTCTCCCATGTTATCTTCTTCTTCTCCATTTTCTTATTTGAAGTCCATTCCTCTTCATCTATGGCACGAGGCACTACTTCTAAGTTTAGGCCTCCGGTACCTTTGGTCAGAAACCAGGCTGAACTAGGACATTTCCTAGATTCCCACTACGATGCATTTCCCTCTGTCGTAGTGTGCGGTCTAGGTGAAAGTGGGGTCGTAGGCCATCCCTGTAGTCCTCTATACCAAATAACCTTAATCCCTATGTACATAGCTTTGAGGCTTAAGCTTCCTTTCTCCCATATCTTTCAGGAATTTTTCCACATTTGTAAATTATCCATTATAGTTTACCCTTATCTCGAATGGGATTTTACTTGGTTTTGAAGCCTTGAATAGGAGGTATGGCTTAGATTTAGGAGTAGATGAACTTAGGGCGTGCTACATCATCAAGTATTGTGCCGAGTCCAAGTGTTACTATCTGGCCCCTCCCCCTGGTGCTGAAAAAAGGAAAATGATCACTTCGATCCCAAAAGGGGATAAAGGCTGGGAACAGGATGTTCTCCAGATAGGAGGGAACTAAGGCGGTGATGGCCGCTGGATGATTCCCCGTAGATGGGGAGTCTATTGTAAGTCTTCAGAGCTCTGGTTCCTACTTCTTTGCTTTCTTGTTGTTGTTTTTGTTTTTTTAGTAACTTTCTTTCTACTCATTTGTCTTTGTAGATAATAAAAGGAACAAAGCCATTATCTTTCCTAAGAGTCAAGAGAGAAGATCATAGTCATGTTTAACATTCGTGGACGGGAAGATGAAAAATGGGAACGTCTGTTTCAACACCTTGTAATGAGCGTTATGTTGAGGCGCTCTTGTTTGAGGAATACCATTATTGGATGTGCCTGAGGAAGAAAGGAACGTCCGTCCGAGACGCGAGGCCCCAAGTTCTCCCCAGGTGGTTTTGAGTCTTCCTCCTCCTGCTCCTACATCTTCTTCAACTATTCCCCTCACTCTCGTTGTTCCAGCGGATGCTCCCAGCAACAGTCCTCTTCCATTTTATCCCCTCCTCAACCGGATTTATGTCATGTCCACTCATCTGGCACTCAGGGCGGAGGGGAGGACCCTTCTTTATGGAGTTAGAGAAACTCTCGTAGGGTTCCACAAGTTCCCGCTTGTGTCAACTTCCTCAATGACCCTCGTTCTGCACATATTGTGCTTCACAGGGTCCAATCTGTTACAGACATGGCCACTGCTCATGGCACATCAGTCAGGAATCAGCTCTGCTAATAAAGGTATACTCATTCAGTTTCTAACTTTATTTACTCATTATTCTTCTTTTACTGGCTAAACATTTTAGTTTTCTCTAGTTCTTTTCTGCAAGCCATGATTTTCCACAATAGCCTCCAAGATCATTTTCTTGCTAATGAGCAGATAGTTGCTCAATCGAAGAGGGAGTTGAGAGCTGTCGTAGGGCCCTCAAGACTCAGAGGGCTGAAATTGAGCGGCTTAGGAAGCGGGAATCTTGAGGATTCCTTGAAGGCCACCAAAGATGCTCTTAAAGAGTCTGAGAGGTGTCAGGCCACTTCCTACGAGAACCTGAACATCATGGAAGATAGGTTAACTACTACTAAGGTGGCTCGGGAGGAAGCTGAGCAGGGAGAGAGAGAGATCGAGGATATCTATCAGGCTTTGTTCGACAAGGTTGAGAAGAAGGTCTATCTGACAGGCTATGAGGATGGGAAGGAAAACATCCCTCCAAAAGTTTCTCTTGAGAATGATCCCACTGCCGAAGATGCCTCAATTCTCGTAGCTGAAGATTATGCCGTTCCTGCTACTGAAGACTCCACCATTCCGGTTGATGATGACTATGCTGCCAACCCTCATCCTGCTGAAGTCGTTCGTATCGACGAGTCTTAGTTGTCCTCCTGCAATTTACTTTTCTCTCTTTTCTTTTCTCTTTTTTTGTACCTTAGTAGTAATGAAATGTCTTTTTCTTCTTGGCGTGTTTCATTAGTTTACTATTTTATTTTTAGCAAGATTTGAGTGAATAGAACATAGGACTCTCGTACTTTTAACACTTTTAAACCAAATAATTTTTCAAATTAAGTAACTCAGCACATTGCAAGTTCTAAGTTTCCAAATTATTCTAAGCAGCAGACTAAGTTCAGATTTCAGTAATTCAAAGCATTAATTGAAGTTTTGTTTTGTTTTTTTAAACATCAATTTAAGTTTAGACTTCAATAATTAAAAGCACTAACCCGTTTAGAGCGGATGACTTTTTCCTGCTTCCATTGTGTATCGTTTCCTTGCTTTTCACATTCTAAAGAGAAGATTTTTTCCGCTCTCAATGGCTTTAGGCTTCTGAGCCGCCGACATTTTTTCCACATTTTAGAGAGAAGGTTTCTCTCGCTCTCAAGGGCTTAGGCTTCTAGTTCGCCGACCTTTTTCAGTTTCGATTTTATTTTAGAGAGTAGGCGTCCCCGCTATCAAGGTTTTAGGTTTTCAAGCTATCGACCCGTTTTCCGTTTTAGAGTGGTTTTTGTTCCGCTCTCGGTGACTTAGGCCTTTAGGGTAAGGAACTACTCCTTTTTTCTACATTTTAGAGAGAAAGTTTCTCTCGCTCTTAAGGACTTAGGCTTCTGGGCCGCCGACCTTTTTCCACATTTTAGAGAGAGGGTTTATCCGGCTATCAAGGGCTTACGCTTCTAGGCCACTGACCTTCTTTCAGTTTCAATTGTTTCTTTTTAGAGATAAAGTTTCTCTAGCTCTTAAGGGTTTAGGCTTCTAGACTGCCGACCCATTTTTTTTTGTGTCAGAAAGAAGGAAAGAATTAACATCAGTTTTTACGTAAAAAAACCCTTGGAACAAACACCATAATAACAGCCAATAATTTAAACGAAGTATTTCTTAAGGTAGTTGGCATTCCAGGGTCTTTCCAATTCTTCTCCCTTCTCTGTCGTGAGGTGATAGTAGTCGCTTCCGCCTACTATTTTGACGATGAAAGGACCTTTCCAAGACGGACTAAACTTTCTTTTTGCTTGGAAGATCTTTTTCAAAACCAATTCTCCCTCTTAAAATTCACGCTTTCTAATTTTCTTCTGGAAGTAGGCTTTCCTTTTCTGGTTATAATTAGTTGTTTGCACGAGTGCTGCTTCCTTTTTTTTCTTCTAACAAATCGAGATTTTCTTTCATGAGTTCTTCGTTCTATAGTTTTGTCAGTTCTGATATGAGAGTTGGGTACCTTTTTATACTAGTATAACCGCTTCTATTCCCTAGGCCAAAGCAAACAGTGCTTCTCTTGTCGCCTCTCTAGGAGTTATTCGATATGCTCATAGTACTGCTGGTAATTCTTCTACCCATTTTGCCTTTGCTAACTTTAGGCATTTCTTCATGTTATCGAGTATTATTCGGTTTGATCTTTGAGTCTGCTTATTTCATTGTGGGTAGTAGGGTTTAGAGAATCGGTTGATAGTTTATAGATCTTCACAAAAAGTCTGTTGTCAGACACCAATACCCGAGGGATTCCGTATCTGCACACTATATTCTTCCCCAGGAATCCCCTTACTTCTTCTTTACGAATTCTAGTAAAATTTTGCGCCTCAATCCACTTGGTGAAGTAGTCAGTGGCAACTAGCAGGAAGCGTTTCTGAGCGGGTGCCATGGGGAGTGGTCCGACGATGTGCAAAGCCCACTGCAGGAATGGCCAGGGACTTGTCACGAGGTTGAGTTCTCCTGTGGCCAATTTTATTATGGGGAAAATTGTTGACACTTGTCGCACTTCTTTGCATATTGCTTGGCATCCCGGTGCATTTTCGGCCAGTATACCATTCATTCAGTATTTTGTGGGCTAGATATATGCCCCTTGTATGATTCTCTCACATGCCTCTGTGAACTTTTGCTAACACGTATCCGACCTCCTTTTCTTTTAGGCACTTCAGATACGGTCCTGAAAACGACCATTTACACAAGAAATCGTTGATTATGCAATACATAACACTCTTTTATTGAATCTTCCTAGTGTGAAGTTTATCTCGGGGCAGGATTCCTTATTTTAGGCAATGTATTATGTCATCCTGCCAGCTCAATTCCAGCCCAGTTTCTACCTTCGCTACCTCTTCAGCTACGATGCTCGGCTTTTCTAGAAACTCAACTGGGACGCTTCTTTTTTGCGGGATTTGTAATGAGGACCCCAAATTAACCAAAGCGTTCGCGTGCCCGTTTTTCGCTCTAGGAACATGGTGGATTTTGAAACTATTTAGTTGCTTGAGCAGCTTCTTTACCTGATGTAGGTAACTTATCATTCTTTCATCCTTCACCATGAACTCCCCTATTACATGTTTTACTACCAACATTGAATTACAAAAGATTTTATTTCATTTACATCTAATTCCCATAACAGGCTGATTCCCACTATTAGGGCTTCGTATTCATCATCATTGTTTGAGGCGTTGAATCCGAATGAGATGGAGTGTTTGAGTGTTTCTCCAAACGGTGTTCATAATACCACTCCCGCTCTGGCTCCTTTACTGTTTGAGGCTCCGTCGACCTATAATTCTCATGTCCCATTTCCAATTACTTGTTCTCCATTTCCTGATTCCTTTTTGGCATCAAACATAAAGTCTGACACAAAATCGGCTAAGGCCTGCCTTTTGATCGATGTTTTCAGTTCATAGTGGATCTCTTATTGGCTTAACTCGATTGCGCACTTTGTCGTTCTTCCACTTATTTTGAGTGAATGTAGGAGATTTCTAATTGGCGAATTCGTGAGTGCCCTTATGTTGTGCACCTAAAAGTACGGTCTTAGTTTCCTTGCGGTTACTAAACCAACCAGTATTAGTTTTTCCATCCTTTTGTAACGGGTCTCGGCTGCCACGAGATTTTTGCTGATGAAGTAAACCGACTTCTGCTACCTTTCTTCTCATGTGAACAGAATGACGCTAAAAATGATACATATTAATACAAAGGTTCCCACGGCTTTGGTTTTACCAATAATGGTGGAGTTGTCAAGTATTCTTTTATCTTGCTAAGAGCTTCCTCACACTCGTTATCCCATCCGTCTGCTAAACTCTTCCTCAACTTTATGAAGAATGACTTACACCTATTGGTTGATCTTGAAAGGAATCTATTCAAAGTCGCTAAACTTCTTGTTAAGCCTTGTATTTCCTTCTAGTTTTATGGGGATTTCATCTCCATTATGGCTTTTCCTTGATCTAGGTTGACCTCAATTCCTCGCTGCGTAACCAAGTGGCCGAGGAATTTTTCGCTACTCTAAAGGTACATTTTTCTGGATTCAACTTCATCGAAATTTTTCTTAGGATGGAAAAGGCCTCACAAAGGTTTTCGATGTGATCTTTCAGCTTTTGACTCTTCACCAGTATGTCATCTACGTAAACTTTCATGGTTTTCTCAATTTGTTCTCGGAAGATTCTATTTACAACCTTTGGTAGGTTGCACCTTCATTTTTAAAACCAAAAGGCATTACCTTATAGGAAAGTACCATGTTCAGTTTTGAAAGATGTTTTCTCTTGATCAGGCTGGAACATATTCACTTGGTTGTATCCTGAAAAAGCTTTCATGAAGCTCAGAAGTTCGTGTCCTGAGGTGCCGTATACCATCTGATCTATTTTAGGTAACTTATATTCGTCTTTTGAGGAAGCTTTCTTTAGATCTGTGAAGCCCACACAAATCCTCCATTTCCCACTTTTCTCTTTTACCATGAAAACATTAGCGAGCATTCTGAGTAATCTACCTCTTTGATGAAATCCGCTTTTAGTAGTTTATGAACTTCTTCTTCTTTAATGGCCAGGTTTCTTTTTGGCGTGAAACTCCTTTTTCGCTGCTTCACTGGTTTACCTCAAGGATAAGTATTCAGTTTCTGATAGATTATATTTTTTGGTATACCCGGCATATCTTGAGTAGTGGTTGCAAAAATGTCATTGTTTCTCCATAGGAAGTTAGTCAACCTTTCCTTCTCCTTTTCCTCTAGGTGGGCCCCAATATTTGTTATTTTTTGTGTTTCTTTATCTAAGCAAATAGGTTCGAGTTTCTTCTCTTGATTCGTACCTAGGGCCCACCTGTGCATCCTTCTGTGATTGCTATTTCTCATTTTCCACCAGCTTTTCTTCTGCTCTTCCCGTCTTATGTTTCCTCGTTGATTCCAATGCGGTTACCGTGCAAATTTTTCTTGCAAGTGGATCTCCCTTTATACTTTTAATTCTTTCAGGGGATGGATATTTCAGCACTTAGTAGTAGGTGGATATTACTGCCTTCATTTTATGTAACCAGGTCCTCCCTAAAATACCATTGTAAAGGGACGACGTGTCAAGTACCACTAACTTGGTAAGGTAAGTTATGCACTGACTAGGAGGTTGATCAATCCTTTTGAGTAGCTCACACTCCCATTGAAGCCCACTAGTGGTTATGGCAGACCTTGTAGCTGTCGTTCCTCCATAGACATTTTTTTATGTTGATCGATGGAGAATGTTGACGACACTGCCGTCGTCAATCAGTACCCTTCTCAACATACAATTTTTGACTTGTATTGAAATTACGTGGGCGTCGTCATGATGCGCGTCATGTTCCAAGTCTGTGTCACCAAAAATGAGTGGGGGGTTCCTGTTTTCGTCGGTAGTGGCTTCCTTCAAATAGTGGTTTTTTGTTGTACACTTTCCTTTATTTTCTAGCAGTCCCTTCTAGTTCAGTTGAAGCGATGATGGTGTCAACTATTCAGAGAGGCTGCTTCCCGCTAACCCTTTTTTCCTCGTCATGCCCCCCTTTCAGCTTCCCGTTTTGGTCCCTCCCTCTTCATAAATTGATTAAGGTACACTTTTTTCACTAGTTTCTCCACATAGTCCTTCAGCTGGAAGTAGGCTTTTGTAAAATGTTTGTTGCTCTTGTGGAATGAGCAATATTTGTCTTTGTGTCCGTGGTCTGGTTCCCTTGTAAGTGGGGTCGATCTTTTCAGGCAAGGTTTATCTTTTATCATCTCCAAGACTTGCTTTATTGAGACAGTCAGTAGGGTGTAGACCTTGCCTCTAGTATGGATGTCATCCTCAGGTCTCGTTCGAGCAACGGTTTTGTTCCGCTTGTTGTCTCCCCGCTCATCTCCTTTTTTCGTTCTCTGATTCTTCTTTGAGCTATGTTCTTCCTTCTTTGTCTCATTTATTCGTCATCCCGCTTGCTTCAATAAACTTCTTTTTTTCTTCCTCCAACGTGATGTACGCTTGCGTCCTTTGAAATATCTCCGCTATGATCAAGGGTTTTATCATTGAAAAAATCTTCAAAGAAGGTTGATTCTGGATCCAACCCTCGTCTAAAGGCTAGTCTCACCACTTTTTTGTCATAAATTTCCACCTTGCCCATTTCTTCCTCGAATCTGCGTGTGTATTCCCAAAGCCTTTCTTTTTCTTTCTAGGCGGATGTCGTCAAAAGATAGGTTGAGTCCTCCATTACTACCCGGTAAGTAGAGTACTGTACCAAGAAGGCAGTGTGCATGATAGTAAAGTTAGTAATGAATTGAGTAGGGAGGGAGTGATACCGTTTGAGTGCAATCCCGTCTAGACTTACAGGGAATATCCTGCACATCAAAGCTTCTTCATGCTGGTATAACGCCATGACTTGCTTGAACCTTCTGAGATGATCTACAAGGTCCGACTTCCCTTCATAACGTTTGAATTTAGGTGCCACGAATTTTCTCAGAATCGGGGCGGCTAGGATTTCTGGACATAGTGAGTTCTGGTGAGTCATTCTAGGATCGGTTTCTCCCGTGTTTCCCAAGCTCCTTAGTTTTTTCATCTTTCTTTCCATCATCTCTTCCCTGACAGCTTCCGTCATGACTTTTGATGGGAGAATTTCTCCAGCCTCCTCCTTTCTATGTTCCTTTGATTGAACCTCGGCGTCTTCATTCCGTACGTTCCTATTATTTTCATTGTCACCTTCCCTTCCCTCATGGTTAGTGTGTTGACTGACTTCTGCCCGCGTCTGTGCAAGGTCTCATTGCAATGTAATGATCTTCCCCTACATCGCTTGCCATGTGTTTTGGCATTTTGCTATTCCATTTCTTTCATCCGGCCCAGGATGTTCCAACGCATCTCAACTGGGAGAGCAGGGTGATTGGCTTGTTCATCCCCGTTCATGTTTCCTTCATTAAGGGTGGTGTTTGACCTGGTTCGAGGCATGGTTTGGTTTTCTGGAGTGTATCTTTAACGTTATTTTTCTTCTCTCAATGAAAGCATCAAAATGTAAATGATTTTTTCTGTTTAGCTAGGAGAATAATGATAAAGCCTAATTTTTTATAAGTGTTAATCAGAAAGAATGGGAGGAGAACTTAAGAGTAATAGGAGTATTTAGAGAATTTCAAGGTTCTCTTTTTTAGTTGTCTTGAATATCTTCTTCTTCTAGTACATTGGCCTTTAAAATAACAATATAAAAGAAAACACTTATTATTCGTAGGGATCACACTCGTTCGTGGGTGTGAGGGTTTAACCAATTGCACCAACTCATCTTGTCCATCACCACTTACGATTCAAAATAACATAAAGCAAGTCAAAATGATTGAAGATGAGACTCAAATTTACTTTATATATACATGCATATNTATATATATATATATATTACTTAGATTTGTAAAAACTATGTTAATGGAACAGTGTTATTAATAATGAAGCTTATAAAAACAACAGAGATGAATAAAATTCATTAAGGGGCAGTTTGGTACGACCTAAATAAGAATGTTGGGAAGCTTAACGAAAATGGTTATAATTTCCATTGAGTGTAATTATTGGTATGTTCTTCATAACCGCCTAGTTATTCCTACGGTTCTCGCTCTATCTTCTCTTCGATGGAGTCTTCGGTCTAGATCTTACCACATGTCATGTGAAATTTTGCTTGTACATTGGCCCTCATTACACTGAACGGAATTTTATTCTTTGATGTGTAATGATCATATTTTCTTATTCTGACGTTTCGTATGCCCGTTTATGTTCTCACGAGCTTCTTGAAAACATGCAATGTACTTTTCTAGAAAACTTTTTTACTGTCTACTGTCAGTGACGACTTCTTCTTTTCTTCAGCTATCATGTTCTTCTGTTCCCGTTTACATACGCTTTGTGATTGTCGAGTAACTTATTAAAATGAGAAAGGAGCGAGTGTACTATTTCATAATTACATCACATGAGTTTGAATTTAATGCTCTGCATTTATTGGTAGAGTTTCTCCCGTTTTCTTAGCTAGGAGTTCATTGGAGAGTTTCTTCCATTTCCTTTGCTACGGACTCCGTGGAGAGTTTCTCCCGTTTTCTTCGCTACGAACTCCTTGGAGAGTTTCTCCCATTTCCTTTGATACGGGATCATTGAAGATTTTCTCCCATTTCCATTTGGAGAGAGACTTACGAACTATCCGATTTCAAGGATTTAGGTTCAAATAAAGAACCATGGCCCTATTTGTTAATCTCTATGTCGAGGATGTTGCTGTCAAGCCTTATGTTTGAGATGTCATTGCTGTAGCCTTTTCTATGTTTTTGTAATTTTCCTTTCTTCAAGATTTTGCAAATTTCCTTTATTTTTTCAACTTACTCTGCTTCATATTTCTTCTTTTCTCCTTTTTGATTTTTTCTAAGTGTTGATTACTTTGTCCAAGATTTCGTCCGCCTCTTCCTTGGCAATTCTCTTTCCTTTTTAAACTTCTTTATTTTCAAAGCCTTTCCTTCTTTTCAAAGCTTTTCCTTCTCATAACTTCCTTTCTTTTCACACTTTCTTCTTTCCAAACTTTCTTCTTTTGAGAGCTTTCTCTTTTCAGAACTTCTTTCTTTTCAAACTTTCTTCATTTCAGAGCACTTCCTTTTTTTAAAGCTCTTCCTTCTTTTTAGAGCTTTTTCTTCTTTTCAGAGCTTCCTCCTTTTTCAACCTTATTCGGCTAAGATTTCTAGGCACAGTGGGAAGCGAGTCAAAGTTTCTAGATCTTCCACTCCGCCTGCTCCCAGCTTCCTCATCTCAAGCATTTTCTGCTCCATTATCTTTCCACTGCTTGCTTCATGATTTGCTGATCAGACCCATTTTCGAGCTCTTTATCTTCAGAGATCTTCCTTTTCAGAGCACTTCCCTTTCAAGCTTCTTCGGTACTGGAGCGATTAACATTTCTGGGCACAGTGGGAAGCAGGTCTGTCGTTTCCAGATCCGTCACTCTGCATGCTCCCAGCTCCTCATATCAAGTATTTTTCACTCCAACATCTTTTCTACTACCAGCTCCGTGATTGGTTGAGCGAGCCCGTTTTCAAAGCTCTTCCTTTTCAAAGCTCTTTCTCTTTTCAGAATTTCTTTTTTCCCAAACTTCCTTTTTCCCAAACTTCCTTCTTTTCAAAGCTCTAACTTCTTTTCAGAGCTCTTCCTTTTAAGAGCTCTTCCTTTTAAGAGCTCTTTCTTTTCAGATCTCTTCCTTCTTTTTAGAGTTCTTTTTTCAAACTTCTTCCTTTTTAAATTTCTTTATTTTCAAACTCCTTTCTTTTTAGACATTTTTCCTTTCTAGTTTTCTTCAGAATTTCATTTTAGTGGTGACAATATTCCTCATGGACTTAAATTCTCAGTGAGCTCAAGGGCCCGTTTACTTTAGAAAGTAAAAGTTTTAATGGACAAAAGCTCTTGGTGAGCTTAGGGGCCCGTTTCTGTTTCCTTTAAAAGTAAAAGCTTTCATGGACATAAGCTCTTGGTGAGCTCAGGAGCCCATTTCCTTTTCCTTTAGAAAGTAAAAGTTTTCAAGACATAAACTCTTGGTGAGCTCAAGGGCTTATTTCCTTCTAAGAACAATGTCCGTACACACTCCTAAGGACATAAAATTTTCACAAAGCTCAGGGGCCTTAAATTTTCTTCTAAGAATGATGTCCGTAGACACTCTTAAGGACATAAGCTTTTCGCAAAGCTTAGGGGCCCTAACTTTCACGTCGAGCTCTTGCTAATGGAATGAATAGGGAATGAGTATACCGTAACTTTCTTCTAGAAGCCTGATTCTGTAAAAAGTTTAAGAAACTAACTTATGTAGCTTTTGTAATAATGTATGATTTGTCTCATAAGTTTAGATGTACTGGTGAAACTTAATAAATGAAGTTGACAGTTATATACAATCTTCTTTTCTGAACATCCTCCACGTAAATTTCCATAACTTTTGATCAGGATCTCTAAACTAAATTCTGTAAAATTTACCGAGAAGTAGACTTATGCATTTTTCCGATGATATGAGATTTTCCATATAGTTGACTTCCAGTAAATTAAGTTTAATTTCTGAAATTGACCATTCTGTATATTCTACTTTCTCAAACAGCATTAACGAAAATGGTTATAATTTTTTGTTATGAGCTCCAAAATCAATTCTGAAAATTTCCCGAGAATTAGACTTCCATATCTTCATAATACTATATGATTTTGCCGAGTGATAAGCTACCAATTGATGTAGTATAATTTCCAAAATGTACTATTCTACATAATCTTTGCTTCTGAACAACATGTGAAAACTACCATACTTTTTTATCAGGAGCTCTAAATTGAATTCAGTAAAATTTTCCAAGAAGTAGACTTTCGTATCTTTTTAATAGTATATGATTCACAATGTAATCGGCCCCTAGTTATTACTGTTTGATTTCTGAAGTTGACAATTTTGCATAATTTTCTTTCCAAACAACTTTAATAAAAACTTCCATAACTTTTGTCTCGAAACTCCAAATTGAGTTTCGAAAAATTCTTCAGGAAGCTAATTTTCGTATCTTTCAAAAAATGTATGATTTGATATACAGTTCTCTTCCGTTCACTTCAGTTTAAAAACTGAATCCGGTTGATATGTAATGCTTTGTACGTCAATGATCATCCGCTTGAATTCTACAAATGTGATCTTGTTTGCGGTAATTTATATACTACTCTTTCCCATTCCCATTGTCAAGACAATTATGTTCCCGTTGTTGGTGTCTCCATTCCCGTAGCAATGACCTATCCATTTCTATCGTCAAGACATTTCAGTTTCCTCATCAAGACATTTCTGTTCACGTTGTTTGTTCATCCCTTATTTTCCTGCACCTTTTCACTTCCGGTTCCATTGCCATGTCATTTCCGTTTTGGCTTCCAATTTGTTTTCGTTTCCAATGTCGTACCCGTTATTGTTTTTCATTCTCGTTGCCATGACGTTTTCATTGCCATTCTCACGACGTTTCCATTGAAGTTGCCAAGTCGCTTCCCGTTCTCGTCGCCATAGCATTTCCCTTTCTTTTAAGACTTCTTCCTTTTCAAGCTTCTTTCTACTGAAGCGGCTAAGATTTCTGGGCACAGTGGGGAGCGAGTCAATGTTTCCAGGTCCGCCACTTCGCCCACTCCCAGCTTCCTAATCTCAAGCATTTTCCAATCCAACATATTTTCCACTGCTCGTTCCGTGATAGGTTGAGCGGGCCCATTCTCATTCGTGATTCTTTTCCCTTTGTCACGTGAAGTCACGTCAGTGTTCTCATGTCGGGCATTGTGGCTATTTACCGACTTTGGTTGATGCCATGTCCGCTTCCATATATGTTGTCGAAAGCGCTTGGTTTGGTTTTGAGCATTTTAGGAAGAGATTTCTTGAGTTTTTTTCTCATCTCTCAATGAAAGCACCAAATGTAAAGGAAAAAATTCATAATCTTTGATAATTGATCGTGAATTTCCTACATCATAATATGAAAATCAAGAGAATAATTTAGAGAGAGAATGAGAGAATAAAGACACAATAATCTACATGAAAAACCCTTAAAGGGAAGAAAAACTATGGGGAGACTTTGATAGTATTTCATTATGGAGAAAGAGTTTACAAGGCTAATTCAAGCTACATAGTCATCTCGTTTCTTATGGGTGTTGAGAGTTGTTGTGTTCTGCTTGGAGTTACATCTTGCCTCTATTTATAGGCTTTCATATAACCTGATAGAGTTTATCTAATTTTTTTTTAAAAATAGGATCAGCATAATATTCCTCTGAGATCTAGTTTATTAACATTAACAACTTAAGTAAATCTTGACCATTTGATTAATCTAATAGTCTTGATTAGCTTCTCTTTGGATCGCCACGTGGGCAATCCATGTACTATCGTCTGATTGGTCTATTCTTCATAACTGTCTAGTTGATCCTATGGTTCTTGCTCTATATTCTCTTCGATTAAGTTTTCGGTCTAGATCCTTACCAAGTGTCGTGTGAAATTTTGCATGTACAACACTTTCAAAATTTAAAAAGATAATTTTAGAATAGTCTAATAATTGTAAAGATTAAATGATCTAAAAAATATTCTCACATCAAACAACTTTTAATTTATTATAGACTATTATTCCTACCATACCCATGATGGTCTCTTAATCTACTTGTGGTAATTGGTGATCAGTATTCTTTCATAATTATTAATTGTTAGCTTAGAGGACACCTCAACGGATAGTAGTACTACTGCTAAAGGCTCTCAACTTACTGAGACGGAGGAAATTCAGTAAACTAACTTCTATAGCAAAAGTTAGTTCATCAGTTACACTTGTATATTATTATCAGAAGTTAGCTTGTTATACGTGTATTCATTTTATGCTTTTTTATAGTTCCTTCGTCATCATGTAATCAAACTCCACTACTATAAATACAAAGGTCTAACTTCATTGCAGGGCATGAAAGTAAGACTCATCGTTTCCACTTCAAGATCATCACTTGATAAATCACTAGAAAGAAGTTTGCTAATGGAGGAGAAAATCTAGAGTACAGAGAATGGACAAGAAAAGATCAAATTTTATTCAGTTGGCTTAGATCTTCGATGACAAAAGATGTTTTTGGGCAAAATCACCTAATATAACACCTTAGTGTGATATTTTGTGTTTTTAAGAAATTTAAAAGTATGGTTGAGAATCTATTTTCTACTACTATTAAGTATTTTAGGTCTGATGGAGGTGGTGAATACATCAGCCTCTCCTTTCAACATTTTTTACATGACAATGGCATTGTCCACCAAAAATCTTCTCCCTACACTCCACAACAAAATGGAGTGACTAAAAGAAAGCATGGACACCTAGTTGAAACTAGGCTTACTTTAATGCATCGGGCTTCTATTCCTTCTACGTTCTGGAATTTTTCTTTTGCTAATGTTGTGTACCTGATTAATAGAATGTTAAGTCATATTCTTTCACACACTTCACCTTTTGTTAAACTTTTTGACAAAATATCTTACTATAATCCGCTTAAGGTGTATGGTTGTGCTTGCTATCCTTGTCTCTGGCCAAAATGCCAAATAAGTTTCATCCCAAATTATAGTGTCTTTTTAGCCTGTCTTTGAACAAAAATGATATTTGTGCCATGATTTACAATCCAGGAAATATTATACATCAAGGCATGTTTTATTTTATGAGCAATCATTTCCCTTTGCTACACCTAACATTTCTCTTAAGGAACAGGTTCAACATGCTAGTTTTACATCAAATGATAGGTTTACTTCTCTTCTTCCTTTTGTTCAGGCCTCTTTCTTATGGGCCAGTTAATAATTTTCTCTCTGGTATTGTTCCTAATTATAGCATACCTACTTATGCTCAACATACTGGCACTAATCTGTTACTGAGTTGTATATTGATTCTGCTGCTGTTACCCCTAGTTTATCTGTTGATATTGAATTACATACTGGTTTTATCTGCTAATACTGATTTACTCACTAATTCCCCCTATTCTTCTCATGTTTTAGATACTATTGTTAGTTCTGGAATTAATTTTGGTGATACTTCTGTTTTAGATAATGTTGTGCCTATTTCTCGTTCCAATGAACTTTGTAATATTGTTGCTTTGCCAGATATTTCTTCTAATCTCTCCATTGATCTTAACATTGAGCATCCTAGTTCTAGGACTCATTATGTTCCCACCCACACACACCCTACCCTCCTATACAAACATGATCGTGATCTGGCATACATAAAAGGAAAGTTCTTTTTTCCTCAAGAACTTTATATCAGCTTCTTGAAATTGAACCACAACCTTACAATGTTGCTTCAAAATTTTCATCTTGGACTAAAGCCATGCGTGATGAGTATAATTCTCTCATCTCTCTACACGCATGGACCCGTGTGCCCAAGTGCGTCTATAAACTTAAGTATAATCCCGATGGCACCATTACTAGACATAAAGCTAGGTTGGTGGCTAAAGGCTTTCACTAACAATCTAGATTGGACTGTGGTGAAATCTTTAGTCTGGTTGTTAAAATATCCATTGTTACAATCTTACAATCTTTAGCTAGTACTTTTGGCTGGACTCTTAGGCAACTTGATGTTAAAAATATGTTTTTGCATGGTAATTTGTCTGAGAAAGTATATATGTGTCAACTTCAAGGATTTATTGATTCTAAACATGCTGACTATGTCTGTAAGTTGTATAAATCTTTGTATGATTTAAAATAGGCTCCTAGAGCCATGTTTGAGAAATTTACTAGTTATCTTCTTTCTCTTGGTTTTTATGCTTCTCAGGTTGACAGTTCCTTATTTGTTTGTGCTACACTTTCTTTTATTACCTATACTTTATTATATGTTGATGACATTATTGTTAGTGGGATTAATTCCAAACAAATAGATGATTTTATGCATGGTTTGAAACAAGACTTTGATATGAATAATTTAGGCAATGTTAAATATTTTCTAGGCCTAGAAATTACTCGAGATTCTTCAGGCATCTTTGTTAATTAACTTAAGTATGCCAAAGACTTACTTACTAAGGCTGGTATGTTTAATGCCAAGCCATGTAAAACATCTTGCCCTACTAAAGTCCTATTTATAGTCATGTGGGCACTCCATTCTCTAATGTCACTCTATATAGGAGTATTGTTGGATCTCTTCAATACTTAATATTCACTAGGCCTGGTTTAAGCTTTGCTGTCAATAGAGTTTGTCAATATATGCACCCTTCCACCACAACACACTTTGTTGCAGCTAAAGGTATTCTTCGATATGTCATTGGTACTTTGGATTACGACATACTGTTTAAACCTGGGAATCTTAAATTACAGGGCTTTAGTGATGCAGATTGGGCTGGGGATCCATCTGATAGGAGATCTACTTCTGGATTTGTGGTTTTTCTAAGATCTAATGTTGTCTCTTGGAGTGCTAAAAAGCAAAGCATAGTGGCCAGGTCATCAACTTAAGCTGAATATAATTCCTTAGCCAACACAGCTGTTGAGCTTAGGTGGATCAGACATATTCTGAAAGATTTTGATATTTATCAATCACAGCCCTACTATCTACTATGATAATGCTTCAACAATCTCTCTAGCCTCAAATCCAGTTCTCCATGCTCGTACAAAGCATGTTGAGATCGATTATCACTTTGTTGGTGAAAAAGTTATGAAAAAAAGTATTTTGGTGAAGCTCCTTCTCAGTATCATTTGGTAGACCTCCTTACTAAGCCTTTGTCTATTAAACAATTTAATTTTCTTAGGGACAAACTCATTCTGATACGAGGATAAGTTTGAGGGGATGTTAAGTGATTAGTTGAGTTTGTTTATTTGTTAAGGGGCATTTATGTCTTTTGCCTCTTCTAGCTATTAGATTAGTTCTTTTCCCATTGTATATGAACTAATCATTTTCTTCTATTGTTTATTGATAATTGAATATAGTTACTTTTCTTCTCTCCTTCTTCTTTCCTCTCTTCTCTATTTCTCTTCCATATGTGCTTTTTTGTTTCTGTTCACATTTGAGGGTAGGGGTGGATCTACTATAGATCTAGTGGGACACGTTCCCCCTGACCTATTCGGTTTCAATTTTTTATATTTCTGATAACAACTGTTTTTTTATTGTATTTAGTTTTAGTTTGTAATGTGTCACATGTGGATAATAGCATAGTACATATGTCATGTATATTCTTTTCTAAAAATGAAGTATTAGATTCAAATCTCGCCGTCTCCAATTTGATAATGCCCTTAACTTTTTATTGATTTTTTTACTAATGTATTCTCAATTTACCTGCTTATAGACTCCTTATTCTATTTATTCTAAACATAAACATCTAACACTACTAATAAATAAGTTTTTAAATATTAAATAAATTGAAAAAAAGTCATATTGATATTTATGTTTTTATGTTTAATTGTACTTTTAAACTAAAATCTAAATTCTTCACTCTCTTAAAATTAGTGGATCACTAACAATAACATATTATTATTACATTTTTCATAATTTGGGAAGTGTTCTTGTCGGAAACGCATGAGTCCAAAAAGTTTCCAAATGACTCACAGTCACAATAGTAACAAACCAGTAAAGCTAATAGATGAAGAACTATAACGTACCTTTTGTACTCAATTCTCAATTATAGTTAATGTCGAGAAGCATGCTAGCAACAATCAATTTAGCAATCATTTAGATACTAGTTTTAGTCTAAAAACATGCAAAGTTTGGCTAGATATCAGTGGAAAGATGCAAATTTTAGTGGTAAATTTCTTAAGTCGTTGTCATTATAATCTGAAGTCTGAAATTCATAAAAAAAAAAAAACAACTCCCAACTTTGATACAATACAAAGATGATGTTGTAACGGAGGCATTCATAAATAATAAATAAATTGATATTTAACGTGGTTTGACTATTTACCTAAATACACATTTATTTCATTAATCATCATCACATTACATATTAAATATCAACTAAACTTACTTAACTTAAATCTCATTACACTCAAATTTAAAATCGACACACACACATGCACTATACTTGAAAATCATAAATAGCTTAGATAAAAATCATCATTCTTCAATCGGACTCTAGACATTCCACCATCTTGGAAATTGTCTTCAACATGGACAAAGTACTCTGACTAGTCTCTCAATATCATGAAATAAAGTCATGTTTCACATATTAAGATTGTAATGTATCTTTTAGGTCAGAGTCTCCTCATTGTGGGATGCTCCAATTAGGGTAGAGGCACCTCTCATTCTCTATCTAGGATCAAACCATCAACTCTGATACCACTTATTGTAACGGAAGCATCATAAACAATAAACAAAATTATTTTTTAACTTGGTTCGGCTAATTGTCTACGTCCATGGTATTTCGCTAATCACCACCATATTACATACTTAATATCGACTCGACCCACCTAACTCGAATCTCATTGAACCCAAATCTAAAGTCGACCACACATACAAACTGATGTTGAAAATCATAACTAGCTTAGACAAAGTATTCTGACTAGACTCTTAATATCGTATCCCCTATTTGGATAGAGTTATTTATCATATCTTAAGGTTGCCCTTATCTCTTATCGCAGAATCTTCTCACCGTGAGATGCTTGCTTAAGGTAAATACAACTCTCACCCTCTATTGAAGCAAAACAAAGCTACCCAAACACTGAACCATAACATCTTATATATAGACTCACTTTTTTATTCAAAATAGAAAACTCATTCAAAATCATATCATGGAATATCTTTCTTAAAAATATGTCATTAATAAGAAGCTTGTTCACTAAGGAATTTGATGCACTAAATTCCAAGAACATAAAGCTGAAAAGTGAAAACAGTACGATTGGGTGAGTCGAGAACGAAGAAAATCCGCGGACCTTGGTTGTGTTATGATTGTTTGAGGATGATTGAATTGGAGAATTTGAAGAGAGTGCGTGAGCCGATATATGGAAGATTTGAGTTGGTTTTCAGAAAGTGAGTCGGCTGCACTGGTATGACCGGGACTGGCCAATCAGATAGGACTAGGAGCTGAAGAAATAAAGGGAAATAGAAACCCAAACACCCACTTGAGATATCTGAAGAAGAAGATGCGATTTTCTTTTTGTCTGACATTTTTGTGATACATGCAAGAGCTTCATTTCTTCATTCTTACATGAAAAATAGATTTTTGCCCTCTGAAAATGAAGCTTGCATCACAAAAGTCAAAATTGTGAGCGAATTTCTAATGTCGTGAATTTAGTGATTTTTTTCTTTCTGTCAAGTAAATTTAGTGGAGATAATTAAATGGGCGAAAAAATTGGGGAGAAGGAAAGTTTGATGGCAAACTTATAAATAAAGCTACAAAAATACTTTAATATCTTGTCAATTTTGAAGGCTTTTATAAAGACTATTATTACTTAGATATATATTTTGATTATGTGAGCATATTGTATATAATTCAATTTTTAGTTTATTTTATATTTCAAATTTTATCCACATAAATAAATCGTCAAGTTTAATTGGTGACAAATATAAAAATGCTAAGAAATTAAATCCCCTAAATTATTTTTTCAATTAAAAAGTTTATAAATACACAAATAAAGATGTTTTGAAATACATATTAATTCCCGCTAATTTATAGTAACTAATTCATAATTACTTTGGTCAATTTAGTCCTTACATCTACAGTTATCCAATTCAACAAATATATACTTCTATGTCAGTCTAACGAAGCTAATCTTTTCCTAACGTGACTTAAAAGATGAATACTGTAATTGTAACTTACTATTGAAAAAAAAATTGTGGAAAGAAGAGGTAAATAGAGATTTTTTTAAATTCTATATATTTATGATTGTATGCGGAACCAACTTCCAAGATATATTAGAAGAATATTTTTCTTAAAAACCTTAGATGACTCATTGTAATTATGTTTTGCCACTGATAAGTAGCTCACTTAATATTGAAAAAGAGATTGTGGAAAGAAGAGGTAAATAGAGATTTTTTTTTTTAAATCTATATATTTACGGATGTGTGTGTGGAATCAACTTCCAAGATATTTTAAAAGAATGTTTTTCTTAATCACCTAAGATGACTCATTGTGATTATGCTTTGTCACTAATATGTCACTCTAAGTGGAATAGCTGTTTGTTACTCTCTTCTCACTTGGTCGATCATGGTGAATTGAATATACCCGGTTTGAGCTTCGAGAATTAGAGCAAAGAAAATGGGGATAGGTATTCTAATTATATCAATGAAAAATGCATTTAAAGCGTCCACTTTCAACTATTTTATGGATAAGCAATTCTGTCTATCATGTTGCAACAAATATCAAAAAAGAAAGTAAAACTAAAGTTTGTGATTGATTTTAGATTTTAAAGAAGAACTTGAAATGGAGGTTTGACTTTTTTGTTCACCAAAAAGTTTAATACAAAAAAAGCACAAATCTATGTCTAATTTAGCTTCATTAAGTAAATCAATTGGAAGTAATGATGGAGTGTAGAAACATTCCTGAAGAAGCTTAAAAATAGCCATCACTTGTTTTGTTCTCTCTCTTTTCTCATTGTCATCTTTTAGGGAAGGTCCTGCCTAAGATAAATTTGAAAGCTAAGATTATAAGTGAAAACAAAACATGCCATAAATGCAAGATACAAACTTTGTACAAACAAACCAAATGCAAAACAAATGATCTCCACCTTGTTGATATGAAACTATTTATATTTGATCTTTCCAAACTAACTCATTGCACATTGCATAATTTTTTTACATTTAACTAATTCTGCTAATTTCAAGCTTATCTCGTAAACTTAATGCATGAGTGTGAATGAACAAATGTATTGTTTCAATATCTTGGATGAATAAATAAATTGATTAGATTGATTAACTAACTCAATAGTACATTAAAATATATAATGAAAATATATCTTGTGCTTAAGGACATATAATCTCTTTAAGACCATTAATTTCTTCTTTGAATCAAGCTCTGACAGGCTATTTCATTAAACAAGAATATTAACAATAATGAAATGTTGTAATGGTAATTATGACATTCAATATAATCATGCACCTTCAATCCTAAACTCAAGTAGGCATGAAAATAAATAGATCTAAATTTAGCATATACAAATTTGTAAGGGGAAAACGAAGAACAAATCAAAATGTAATATTAATTTTATAAATAAAAAACAGGTTCAATATTTTTCATAAATCAATTTGGTTAAAAATAATCTATGTTCTATTGAAACTTGAATTTGGAATTAAGAATCATACAAGGGTCAATAAGGGTAATAAAATATTTCTCCTTAGCCAAGCTCCTTTGAAAGGTCTTGGAATTAGATAAAAATATGACGCTTGACATTGACATATTTTTAGAGTGAGAGTACATAAATGACTACTCAAATGAACACTGCTAATATTATTGTGAAATGTAAATATTACTCAAAAGATGAGAAATAATGAGAAACATTACTAAGAAACTAGAAAAGTGTAACATTACTGCATGAATATGATATTATATATTCGTGTATAAAATTATGGTAAGTTGCATCTAAATATAATATAATATTTTTATCCAATGTGATATTATTTTTATATATAGTTTGGTATTTATATATAATTTTATAGTTACAAAATAATATATTGTGAATATTTATTATTTAATATTTCATATAATATATGTGCTTATGAAAAAAAAAGTTTTAAAATAATATCATAATTATTTTTAATCAATATACCGGCTGTAGTATCATAATTATTTTTTGTATTTATATAACATCTTTATTTTATTTATATATTTTATTACTTAAAATACTATATATGATTTTTCAAATAAAAGGTTATAAAATATAATATATAACATTATTCAATTCCTAAATTACGGTAATACCATATTATCATTTTAAACGGTAATGATAGTACTCTATTTTGCAGCAAGGTTATTATTGGACAGTGTTAAAATTTAATTTCTCGTATAACGAACACGATAATTTCTTTATCATATCACATTACCATCAAACGAACAACTCTTTGATATCAATAGATGTTTTCAATTGGACTTAAAGTTCCAAACAGCGGATGGTAATGTATGGATTTTTCAGATTAACTTGAGAGAAAATGCAAATGCACTAAGTTAGGAGGTTAGGCGTAGTTGGTGATTAAATAAACGTGAGTCAGAGGAGTGAATCATATAACTCAAATTTTTTTTACCCTAAAAATCATCTACTAAGTTTAAACGTACTAGTCATTATTGTGAGTCTAGATTTTTTCAGATTCTAATTTAAAGTCAATTGGTGTTATTGTAAAGTGGTTAAACATGTATATAAACACAGGTAGATCCGCACTCACAGTCGATGTGAGATAACATCTCTTAACACCCCACCCATTCACGTTAAACGTGCCATGAGCTGGTAGGTACAGACAGAGATAGACAAAAATTGAGCTTGAGGCAAGATAGAACAAAATCATACCCTATCATATTCCAATCTAAAACCAATTAATGTTAAGTGAAGTGACTAAACAAATATACGAATACAGGTAGATGCTCACCCGCGGTAGATGGGAGTAACATCCTTTAACAGATTTCAAGTTGTTCACGAATCCTGGAATGCTCTCTCTTTAGAAAATTATCTTTCTGAATTTGCATATGTCCAACAAATTCTCAAAAGCTTCACCAAGCCACAGGTTTTAATGAAGTGGTGGTTCCAGATCTTTTACACCTGTGTATTTGACTAGTTTAAAAAAATGTATTTGATTAATTTTTTTCGTTACAAGAAGAAGACCAACTTTGAGTTTGTGGCCAATTCTCAATTATAACTAAGCTAGTGATTTATCTAAGTTACATGGCATGTAATTTGGTACTATGTAGTTAAATTTGGGACATATGTATACAGTAAAATGACCCCTAAGCTAGTAGCTACTTTCAATAGTATTGAATGTATCTAATCAAACTAAAGTTCATTGATAATATGTGAGGAATTTGTATTGGGAGACAAAGTAGAGAATACACTTCAGTTCATAAATCCTAGAATACCTCACAAAGACATTCATGAGGAGAGGGAGGGGAGACCTATATTGGGCCTTCATCATGAGTAGCCACCTTATAGAACAAAAACTAAAAAGTTCCGCCAGTTCATTCAAAATTTGCATAGCCACCTAACCTTATACATTTGGAGGATTTTTTAACGTCCAGACATGTTGATGTAGCCAATGGACGCACATCCAACGGCTCTAAAAAGCTCCTAAAAACATTGGATAGTGGATACGATACACAAGGGCACTAACTTTTGAACGACATCCAAATAATATCCTAAAACTACTTTTTAAACCAAGCGTAGCTTTTCTAGTGTTGTGTCAGAAAACAAACAAGAATTTTTTATCCAATAGTAACTTTGACCGTCTGTCAAAAAAAAGGAAAGTTGATTTTAACGCAGAAAAATCCAACACAGTCATTCAAATAATTAATAAAAATAATTATTTATACATTATTTTATTAAATTATTTTAATAAATCTTTAAACACCAATTTATAAAATAGTGTTTGAAGACTCATTAAAATGAGAGAATAAAAAAGAGAGATGAAGATTGACTGGGTCATCATTGTGTTCGGTTATCATTTCTCAATCTGGTTTAAATTCTTGACTTAGGGTTCCTATATTCAGGACTAAGAGTTGAGAATTAACAAGATGAAAGTTTTCTTTGAAATCCGATTCAGTGGGTGTTTCAATTTCATCAAATTGTTCAGACTTATTATCAAAAACTGACTGACTAGCTTGAAAACTTGTTGATATGCCTTTAAGTCTTAAATTTTTAATTTTTAAATTTTTTAATTCTTGTTCTAATTGTTGAATCATAAGATCTTGATCATTATTAATGGATGATCTAGAAAATGAATTCCTAAGGGTATTACATGGTTATACTCCCTAATTTGAGTATTAGAACTAGAAGATGATTGAAAGTTAATTTTAGCAGTATCAATCATGTACTGCTGGATGTAATCTATGTCTTCAATTGATCTTTAAATTAAAGTAGGTTGACTTTCATTGGTTAAAAGCCAATTTGAAGGCAAAGTAATATCAGACCACCTAATTATTTTAGGAACTCTAAAATTAGCTAGATTGGATCGATAAGGTTTGATTCCTTAGACTCCTATTGATGGCTTGAAAATTTATATTTGTTTTTGTAACTTTATAATGAATTCTAAAGATTAAAGTTAGAGGTTGGGTGTCTTTTAGGACTTGATAACCACTAGTTTTAATATTTTAAATTATGATTTTAAAATATGGGGATCTACTATACTAACAGACAGATCAGAGAAACAATCCAAATGAATTGGATCGTTACAGAGTGAAGATTTAATTAATCCTAAAATACTATCATTAAAATTTATAAATCTTGCACTCGCAAGGCTAATAAGATAGAGGTATTTAGGCATCTTCTTATGAGTGGCTTAACTCTAATCTGGACTAAACCAAAATGAAAAAAAAATATCTTTCTTGAATGTGATGCTTTATTGCACCAGGGGGAAGTAGTTGACAAGTTTCATGCTCTTTCCGGAGAGCATATATTTTTCTATTATTTTTACATGATGCTGAGGCTTCAAGGAAGCAACAGACCATGTTGATTTGTAAATATTTTTATTAAAGACTTTGGGTATATTCCATACCCTATGATCTACTTGATCATATACTAATTCAAAGTGTTCCTCATTTATTATGTCAGTTATTGAAGTTATTGTAGATCTATTACTATTAGAAGAATTACTTCTAAATAATCTACTCATAACTCAAATAACTAAATTATTCTTATGATTGAAAATTCGTATTGTATTTTGATTACTAATCTCTTATGGTGACTTCTACAACCTCCTATTAGGGTCGCTCTTCTCCAACTTACCTCTACAACCACCCTACCATCAGGATTTACGTCTCTAAGAGGTCTTACTGAGGTACCTGAAGCTATCCAAATAGAAGTTGATACGTCAGCCTCTGATAAAATAGATTCAATGATTAGATAAATAAATAATACAGAGAAACAATCAATTGTAAGAATAACCAACCACTTAAGCGGAGAATGAGATTCGATATAAGTAATTGTTCATGTAAGAAATGAAGCAATAATAATAAAAATAACCAGCCATAATAGGAAGTGAACGGATTAATTATACAGAAATGGAAGTAGAAACAGTAATTATCTCAACCAGATTTGACTTTGATACCAAAGGATGCGGAATCAAGTATAATTTAAAGCAATTAGAGAGGGGTATTAAGATGTAAGAATTAAAGAAGATAAACATTATTTATCCTCTCTCTCTCCCTCTCTCTCCCTTTGTCTCTCTCTCACACTCTATAAATGAGTGCTTAAAGACTCATTTACAGGTTTGAACACCAACCTATAAATGAGTATTTGAAGACTCATTAAAGCAATTTGATAAAGTTACCTATAAATTATTGTTACGTCATTTGGTAACTTAAAACTTGATCAATCTTGATCACTCTATAATTATTCTTTTACTATTGTGTTCTGGTGCCTGCAATTTTTAGGAGCTTTTTAGAGTCATTGGATGTATGCCCGACTTGATTATCAAAGCTGGATGTTCGAAACTGAACTCAGCTCGTAAATGTAACACGTATTATAATCATTTACATTCAATAAATTTATTATGTGCATTCAAAATCTGTAAATAAAAGATCCTCTAATTTTCCTTTCAAGTCACTTAAAAATTACTATTTATATTTTTTATACCTTGTAACATTCTTAATTTTTTTCTATACTTATGCTACTTGATGATTTAATTAAAAAGTATTCTATTTAGTATCATTACTAACCTATAAAATGCATCATTCAGCCCAACTCATGTCATGGTTAAAGGCTCACCAACCGAATGGTCGAAAGTTGGTGGTGGGGACTCCAATTACGTCTCCTCCTTCCCATGCAATAATTTCTTACTATTTTTCTGAACGTTATAATTATTTAAAATATAATAAAAAAGGATCTAAAGGAGAAACATTACGTTTACATATTTTCCTACTCACATAATGTTTTTAGAGCATATTTCTATAAGACATTCTTAATTTTTTTTAGAAACATACATCATGTTGTACAACTTGATTGAATAAACATATATCACCAAATATAAATAATGACAATATAGTATTCTATTGATTTCAATTACACATATTGAAAATAAATAATATGATGCTAGATATGCTTTTTTTATATTTACATAAACATAACATTATTATAAATAATAATCATATAACTAAAATAGAATAGGTTAATGCATGTGTGTATAAACTGCTATCTTTAATTCGGTTCATCAGGAATCTAGGCTATTAAATATTTCTCAGAGAAATTATGCCCAATCACTCGTTCACCCAGATCAATTTGATTAAGGTAAATTACATCAATATGTCTTGTATCTTATCATAATTACATGCACTGTCATATCTAGTTACAAAACCTACAAGGACATCCTTTCTAGTATCACTTTATCCGATATATATCTCATAGGGATGATGTTATACCATCTCCTCCATCTGATGGGTCATTATCCTTGGTCATATTCTTAATTTTGTTTTCTTATAAATTATGACTTGTGTATGTAATTATTTGAAAATATGTCAAATAGTTTTCTTCTTCTTTTTAGCTAAAATTTAAAATGATTGAATTAAGAACTTATGAAACATCTGTAAGAGAAAAACATCTTTTACCTTTCACATTAGTCATTAACAGTGAGAGAGTTCTCTTTATTTAAAATAGAGTATTGTTTGTGTAACTAAAGCAAAAATACAAAATAAATTCATTTCTATTGCTTTATGAGAACACGTTGGGCTCTATAATGAATGGCATTTTGTGTAGACAAGAAATGAAGGGAGAATCCAAATAAGATTGAAGGTGGGGATATATACTACTTGGAAATTTGCACAAAGGTCAAGATTGTCATGCGCCTTTCGTCTAATTGATGTGGCTATTAGCTTCAACAGATGAGTTTGTGGGTGTAATGTGGTGATGCACTTTGCATTTTCTCGGGAGAGAAAAAACACAAAAATCAACAATCACTCTTGCCAATTTCACATCTTAACAAATATGAATGATGCAAAGCAGAAAGGCATAGATCTGTGGGGTCTTCTTACATTCAATTTGGGAACCATTTTTTGTCCTTAGTTTTGAAGGTTATTTTGATCAAGTAGAATGACACTTTTCATCTTGATTATTACGTTTAAGCACTATGGCCGAGTTGGTTTGGTTGAAACGATTTTGATCACCTAAAGCAATTTTATATGGAAAAAAAGATGTACGATGTTTCTTTAGGTATGTAAAGGATTTTTACAGAACGATTAAGAGTTAGATAGAGAGGATTTTAAAGAGCATAAATTGATTGTATTTACTTGCCTCCTCAAATTTCAAGAGCCTCTATTTTTAGAGGATGGGGCGAGCAAGAGAATTCGTAAGCAAGGGAGAACTGCAATGCTAGCCTATCATCTTAGCCCGCGTTGATCACATCTGACAGTAGTGCTTTATTTGCATGGGTTCCAGGAGACTAGGATACTGAGTAAGGGAGAACTGCAACTTATTCTTAGGATAGATACGCCGGTTCCAGTTGTCTCTATCAGCATTGTTAGTCTTTATTTTGATGATTTTAGTAGCATTACTTTAATATACTGTCTTTATACATTGATCATAAGTAGAAACTTGATTTTTGTTGCCCATCTTAATTTGGACTGCTATCGTTTTAATTTTTAAAATGTTTTAAGTATTAAAAAGAATAAAAGTTTCATTCTCTGATATATTGGTTGATGATTTATATTTTATTACTTCTAAAAGATTGATGTCATGATATTAAAGTAGATAATAGTTCGTATAGTACACCTAAACAAATAAATGTTTCTCAAGCTAACGAAACATATCATTGACATTTATGTTTGAGTCATATCAATATAAATAGGATTCAAAGACTAATAAGAGATGTGCCTCTTAGCTCTTTGAGCATATAACATTTATCAGTCTATGAATCATGTATAGAAGGTAAGATGACCAAGAGATTTTTAAGGCAAAATGATATAGAGTTTAAAGCCGTTGGACTTAATGGATACTAACTTATGTGGAGTAATTAATGTCCAAGCTAGAGGTGACTATGAGTATTTTATGACTTTCACAGATGATTACTCTAGATACGGCTACATCTATTTGTTGCATCAGAAATCAGAAACCTTTGAGAAATTCAGAGACAATGCATTAGATAGAACGACTAAATGTCTTCAATCATATCAAGGAGGTGAATATCTCTAAATGATATTCATGAACTATTTAATCGGAAATGGGATTTCATCCCAGCTTACTGCACTGGGGAACTCCTCAGTAAAATGGTGTAGCTGAGAGAAGACACTTATCTCTTTTCAATATGGTGAGATCTATATTGAGCTATCATACTCTTCCTGCTTCTCTTTGGCGTTATTCCCTAGAAACTACTACACTAGGTTCAACTGAGTTTACAAGTGGAAACGACACATATACGTGAAGGTGAAAACCTTCAAAGCTAGGCTTATCACAAAATAGTATACTAAAAAGAGAGAAACAATTATGAGGATACTTTTTGCCTGTGGTCATGCTTAAATCTATAAGGATAAATTTAGAAATTGTAGCTCATCTCGATTTTGAGATTTTTCAAATGGATGTCAAAATTGCATTTGTTAATGGCAATCTTTTACAAGTGAAATATGTCTATTTATGGACTTAAGAAAATATCAAGGTCATGGAACATCAAGTTTGATCAACCAATCAAGTCTTTTGGTTTTAATCAAAATTCTGATGAACCATGTGTGTACAAGAGAGAGGAAGGAAGCATAGTAGTTTTCTTGGCTCTTTATGTAGATGACATTCTCCTCATTATGAATGATGAGGCTTACTGTTGAATGTAATGTTGTGTCTGCCGAATAAATTAGATATGAAGGACATGGGAGATGCATCATACTTTTTTGGATCATGGTAATTCATGATCAAGGATCTAGAAGAATATGCCTATCCCAATGTGTGTGTATAGATAATGTTCTAAAGAGGATCAAGATGCAAGATTTCAAGAAAGGCCAATTGCCTTTCTGACATGGAATTCATCTAACCAAGAATAGGATCCTAAGCCACAAGATAAGATTGATAACATGGAAACGGTTTCCTGCACTTCTACAGTGGGAAGTCTTATGTATGTAATGCTATGTACTGGACTAGATATTTGTTTCACAGTATGTATAGTCAGTAGATATCAATGGAATCCAGAAACAAAAACATTGGGTGGTTGTGAAGCATGTACTCAGGTATTATATAAGAAAGAGAGATTATATGTTTGTCTAACATATTAAGAGTCTCGTACCATTTGGGTTCATAGATTTAGATTTTCAATTAGACAGAGATTACATGAAGCCTACCTTGGTCTATGTGTTTACTATAATAGGAGAACAGTCAGTTGGAGGAGTGCAAAATAAAACTATATTGTGGACTCAACGATGGAAGCTGAATATGTAGCTCCTTCAGAAGTTATATAGGAACTTGTCTAACTGTGAAGGTTGTTAAGAGAGTTAGTGATAGACACAAATGACAAAATCATGACCATAATTTATTATGATAACATGAGAGAAATTATGCAATTCAAAGAACCTTGAAACCATCAAGGACGCAAACACATTGGGTGGAAATATCATCTCATTAGGGAAATCATACACTTATGAGATATAGTTCTCTCTAAGATAGCATTAGCAGAGAACCTGTAGGCTCATTTACGAAGACTTTATCAACAAATGTCTTTGGGTCAAATGTAGAGAACATGTGGTTAAGCTAGTTATAGATATGCTTTAAGACAAGCGGGAGATTATTAGATTGTGCCCTAAAAATCACTGGAATTTTATTGTTTATATCGAGACATTTATTCTAATTAATAATAAATAATTTATTCTTATATTATGTGAATAAATTCTTGTAAAAGGTTCACAAGCATAATAGTAGTTGATTTAAGGGTCTTATGAAGTTTAACTCATCGAAAGAATGTATTTAGCTAGAGTTCTTAGTGATTTGAAATATTTATTATTCACATTCTAGTGAAGCTGGCATTTTACTAAGATAGACCATAGTTCATAATGCATTTAGAATGAAAACGCGTTTAATTTTCAATAAAAGTACTATTTTCAAAAAAAATCAAAATTCATTGTTATTTATTATTGTTTCTCTTAATCATGAGAGAATTATAAACTCATATTTAATAGGTCAGTTGTCTTGATTTACTAGGGTTAAGATTCTATGACTCCATATATATGTAGGTTGGATGATGTAATTGTTATATAGTGATGACGCATAAATTCTCACTAGTAGAGTCAATAAATAATTTTAAATAAGTGACATAGCCCCCATTTACCTAACTCGTCTATGTGGTCATAGTAAATTAAGCACTAGTATCTCTAATGGATTATTAAAGATTTGATTAGTTTACTTGCATCAAGTACGAAATTAGCCATGGTTGACCAGTAGAACAAGATTTGAAACTTAAAGAACAAGAGGTATATATATAACTTAGATAGTTTTTCGTTAATTATACACGTTGCTATATTATGGAGGGGACACATAATGAATAAAAGGCTAAGGATAATTACATCAAAGTAATATAAAATATGAATGGAGTTAAATTATAATTTTATATTAGAATAAATTATAATTAGTAATTAATAAATTCGATCATGGATTTGGTCGGTAGATTTTATTAAATATTTAGCTTTAGTATATTTATCATGATGGTTCCTGAGGTAGCCTCTCAGTTAAATGTATTGTCGTAACAACAATAAATAGATATGACATGTATACCTGAGTCAACCAAGTCGATCATAATTTTAGTGATGAAAAAATTATTAATTAAAATTAATTTAACTAGTTTTAATTAAGAATTAATTTTCACTGACCATTGGATTTTCACAGAATTTGGAGGCTTCACTCTGAGATTAAGTTTATGACTTTTAGCAACACTATTGAGAGAAGAGAAATCCTAGAGAGACAATCCTTCTCCCCAGTTGAAATTTAGGACGAAAAAAGATTGAATTTTTCAAGTGCCCACAAACTGGTGGTTGGTTGATGACTCGAGGAATAGCAAGGAAGATCGTGATATGTTGATTTATATTTCACGCTGGTTGTGGCAATCAACAATGGCAATAGCAGCAATTGGTGGGCTGCGAGCTGTGGCAGCGGCGAATGCATCGTGAGTGGTGGCGGCTTCTCATAGGTTACACAGTTACGTGCGTACTTCAAAGATACGGTTTGCCCTTAAAATGAAATAGTTATATCATGATTCTAAACTTCAAGTGGAATGAGAAATCCCCCAATAGAGGAAGAAATCCTCTTCATAGAACGAAACAGAAGAAAGGAAATCCTGTAAATGCAAGAAATAAAATCCTTTAAATGGAAGAAAAGAAACTTCCATGTTTTTTTGTTAAAGAACGAAGATTTCTTATGAAGAAGTATGAGAAATCAAAGACATTCTTGTAAGGTTTTCTTTCTTGCATTTAAAGGATTTCCTTTCTTCTGTTTCATTCTATGCAGAGGATTTTCGTTTAACAATGAAAAAGCACCTCGAGATGATTGAAGACATTAACAAACTCAAATCCACCAACAAAGAGTATTTGATAACGGATTCAGTCAACATAAGTAAAGAAAAATCAAGAAATTCTGGAAAAGCAAAGCCGATCCAATCAACCATGCATTCCACCTCAAATACTCTGTAGGAGGAAACGAAAATGCGAAAAAATCCCAAGTATTGGAAAATGACCGATTGTGATATAATGTTGTAAAGGATTTTTTCAAAGGTGAACCATTTATGAAAGAATAATAAATATACTAATTTAGAGAGAGAATGAGATAGTAGAGATACTATGATTTACGTGAAAACCCTTAGAGGAAAGAAAAATCACGAGAAAACTGTGATATTCTTTTATATTTTGTGGAGGTTTGTGTCTCCTAGGTATGTGTTGTTTTTTGTATGTTATTACATATGCCTCTATTTATAAGTCTTCAATCAATTACACAGAATTTGATACAGATTATCTAATTCTATCTGAAAATATGATCAACAGAATATTTCACTAAGATCTAACTTATCAACATTAACAACTTAAGTAAATATTGACCGTCTGATCAATTGAATGGTATTGATTAACTTCTCTTTGGATTCCTACATTGGCAAGATATGTGATTTCGTCTGATCAGTCTCTTCTTCATAACCGTCTGGTTGATCCTACGGTTCTCACTATGTCTTTTCTTTAATGGAGTATTCGGTCTAGATCTTGCCACGTACCATGTGAAATTTTGTATGTTCATTGCGAACACGGGCTTGGACGTCACTTCTTCATTTCTCTGCTTTTTGGATAGGGGCTCCGAATCTGGTGGATTATCTTTAGGTTAAGAAGGCGGATGTACAGTACAAGATACATAGGGATAGTTCTAATCTAGAGAAGCTCAAAGCTAGAAAGCTGGTCCGATCGAGCTCGATTGAAGCAACACGTCTTGTTATAAGTCAGACTTTCGAATTAAACAGAATTTTATTGATTGTTCGTCGTGAGTGGTGGTTTCTCATTTTCTTTCTCCATTACATTTTTTTTGTCGTTCACAAATGCTTTGAAGTTGTCGAGCAATTTTTTTATCAGTTTGTTGTCGATGATGATTACTTCTTCTTCATTTACTGTTACGTCTTTTTGTTCCTTTCACTACGGACTCATTGATAGACTTTTTCCCGTTTCTTCATTTTTCATTTTCCTTCTCTCGTACAATAAAATCTTTGACAAGAATATTGTACAAGAACAATAACATAATAATTTATTCAAATGAGTAAGGAGTGAGTGTACCGTTTCATAATTGCATCACATGAGTTTGATTTTGATGTTCCGCATTTGTTGGTAGAGCTTCTACCGTTTCCTTGTTTTCTCTTTCCTTCTCTCGTTTCATATTTTCTCTTTGTAATTCTGCTTCGATCAATATGAATTATTCTGTTTGTGCAATTGTTCTTCTATTGAACTCCCTTTTGTTGTATTCATTCAACGACTTAGCAAAATTTGGGAATCAAAATCCGGTACTGTGCCGACTTCAAGCTTTTAACGAAATCCATTCTTAAATACTTAGGAAACTTCTGGCTCCCAGTTCTTTTGAGAATAACTATACTCTTTTGATAAATCTGTTCCCGAGGATAAAACTTTAATTTCATTATGATATGCATGATTCCTTAAGGACTTAGGTTCAAATAAAAAATCATGGCCCCATTTTCATTCTAAGAGAAGGAATAACGAACTGACATTTTCTTTCGAGATGAGGAATTAGGTTCAAATATAAAAATATGGCCTCATTTTCATTTCCTCTGAGAATGACGTTCGTAGACACTTCTAAGGACTTAAGCTCCTTCTGTGGAGCCATGTCCCCGTTTTAATTTACTATTGGTTTATCGATAGAGTTTTTCCTGTTACATTTCCTTTCTTCCGCTTTGCAGTTTTTTATTTCGTATTTCTCCATTTCTCCTTTCTAGTTTCCTTTTTCTGCTTTTAAATGTTCCCTTCCTTTTCTCATTTCTTTTTCATTTACTCCTAGCCATCATGTTCTAAAACGGTGAAGTTGCGGCCTTCCTTTATTTGGCCTTCTTCTCTCGGCTTTTCTTTACTCAGCTTTCCTTTCTTGACCTTTTATACTCGGCTTTCCTTTCTTTGCATTTCTTTACTCAACTTTTCTTTACTCAACTTTCCTTTCTTGACATTTCTTTACTCGGCTTTCCTTTCTTGGCATTTCTTTACTGGTCTTTCTTTACTCAGCTTTTCTTTACTGCCTTTCTTTACTCAGCTCAGCATTTCTTTTCACTTTTATTTACTCGAGTTTTCTTTTCTCAGCTTTTCTTTTCTACCTTTCTTTTCTCAGCTTTTCTTTTCTGTCTTTCTTTACTCGGCTCTTCTTTTCTATCTTTCTTTACTCAAATCAGCCTTTCTTTTCACTTTTCTTTACTTATCTTTTCTTTACTCAGTTTTTATTTACTTAGCTTTCCTTTTCTGCATTTTTTAACTCAGCTCAGCCTTTCTTTTGACTTTTCTTTACTCGGCATTTCTTTACTCAGCTTTTCTTTACGGATCTTTTATTTACTCTACTTTTCTTGTTTGCCTTTCTTTACTCAGCTTAGCCTTTCTTTTTACTTTTCTTTACTCAGCCCACCTTTTCTTGAAATGAATTTCTGTTCTAAAATTCTTCTCCTTTTATTTAGTTGTCCGATCTCTTTCTTATGTTCACATCTTTTGCCCATCACAACTTGTGTTTCAGTTCCTTTTGAGAATAGGACATAGGTGTTGCCCTTCTCAAGAGCTCACACTCTTAGTTCCTTCTGGGAGTAGAACTTATGAATTGTCTCTCCTAAGGACTTACACCCTTAGTTCTTTTTTAGAGTAAGACTTATGAATTTCCCTTCTCAAAGATTTACGCCCTTAGTTCATTCTGAGAGTAGGGCTTATGAATTACCTCTCTCAAGGACTTACAGCCTTAGTTCCTTATGAGAGTAGGACTTATGAATTGCCCCTCCCAAGAACTTGCGCATTAATTTCCTTATGAGAGTAGGGCTTATGAATTGCTCAACCCAAGGACTTACGCCCTCAGTTCCTTCTGATAGTAGGACTTATGAGCTGCTCCTCCCAAAGACTTACGCCCTCAATTTCTTCTAAGAGTAGGACTTACGAATCGCCCCTCTCAAGGACTTACTATTGAGGTTATGCACTCAAAGCATGTGTATTGACATTTGATATGGAATTTAAAAAGGATTACATGTTTCTTATAATTGTTCTTTTAAATTATTGTTGAATAATTTATATAAATATCTTAAAATTCTATATTCATTAATGAGACTATGATCTTGTATTGGTACGAGATGGTTAATTAATGAAAAAATTGTCAGCAACATATTAATGAATAGAATTTCATATTCATTGATGAATAAAATTGTCAGCAACATATTAAAGTATGAAATTTTTAATGAATGGTTACTAGTACAGTTCACTATGCATTATGAATGTGTGTGATCTAGATCCAGATCATTGATGTGGATAGACATCTTAGTGAATATACTTTATATAAATAAAATTATATATAACAAGACTGATATGAGTTAATTTCTTTATTAACGTACCGTTTAATATTTAATGCACATCAATTCGATGATCATATGTACATCAGTCTGAATCTTGAGTAGTCATGAACTCCTATGCATGTTTACTGCATCTTTTGATTCACTCGTTAAGGTATGTTTGTTAATCAGGCTAGTGACTTTTGTTTTGGAGATTCAGTGATGTGGATAGATGCGGACATGATCTTACAAGAGTTGGCATCTAAGCTTTCCTAACGGGTCATATATTGGATCCCTTAAGTATTAATTCTTGAACTGAATGATCATTGAGCTCAAATTTATAATAAGATTATAAATTAGTCATTCACTAGTGGATTAATGGTACTTAAAGATCAAGCTGTAATTAGAAGGGTAAAATCATAATTTTGACTAGCTCTAATTTATGAACCAATAATTGGAGGACGGAAATACATGAAATGATTATGTAAGTGGACAACATGAGAATACTCTATAAATAATTCTATAATCTCTAAGAGTGCAATTCTATATTTATAGTGGAGTAATAATTGAATTAATTAATAAGATTATTTAATTATAGAGCTTAATTAATAATCTAGTTTATTGGCATTTAGGATAATAGGTTCATGGTCCTTAAGTCACTTTTATACTACGATATCTAGGATGTGAATATTTCAAGATATGAGAAAATGACTGAATTACAAAAGAAATTTTTATTCTGGGGCAAGTATATAATTATGTTTGATTAATTGATTAAGAATTAATTAATTAAATTATTTATATATTTAAATATAATTTTCAAAAATTATATATATATAAATAATTTTTTTAATTATCGATAAGTGACACAGAATTATGAAATTAGATATTTAAATTATTATTAGATAATAACTTAAATCAACTAAATCTATTACTTATGAAATAACAGATAAGTTAGTTGATATGGATAATCAGATATGTTAAATTTGAATTAATTGATATCTAGATAATTATCTGATTAAAATAAATATTTAATTCACAGTAATTATCACGTGTCAATCATTGATAGGCTATAAGAAATTGACATGGACTATTGTGGTGCCACGTCACACTACAATAGTGAGTGTGCAACACGTTAGTGCCATGTGGCACTGCAGTTGTGCATAATTACAGTGGATCCCACTGTCATTGGTAATTTTATAATTAAATATTGTTTCAGTTTATCTCTAAACATCTTATACGTCATTATCTAGAATATATACATATATCATTCTAATGACCTTAGATGTTGAAAGGAGAAGAGAGAATCAATTGATCAAATCATTAGTTCGTCAATCAAGAGTTGAATTGAGAACACGATTGGTGTGAGAGAGATTTTCTTCAGTGATTAAACGTTAATCAAATCTCTAAAAGAATAATCATCACGTTCTTTTAGAGAATCGTCTCACTAAAGTCCTTCTCAGTAAACCTCTAAATCTCATGTGTTGAGAAGATCTAGAGATAGAAAAATTATCTTGTAATATTCTACGTTCCCAAATATGTCCTAGTGAGTTGATGATTCACTTGAAAGACCTTGGTGTGGATCTCGGAGTCTACTGATCATGGAACGATTTCGTGAGAATGGAGGATCAATCGATTTTTGCAAGGAGACTTGATATAGACTACAAGATTATTGAGTTAGGCTTTGTTTTAATTTTTTCTAGATCTTGTGTAAGCCGAATTGAGGCGTCAGAAATTTTGTAATTATTTTTTTAATATTATTGTAATTATTCTGAACGCGAGAAGATTAAGAATGCACGAGATGAATAATGCCCCGGCGGTACTGTACCGGCAGTGAGAGTCCTATTGTCAGTGACAACTGTTGTCACGTTTTAGGAACATTTTCAACACACCATGTTACTAACTATATCACCTAAGTATTTCATTAAAACTCAAACTCTTTTAATTATCTATTTAAATTTTAAAAGTAATGTAATTTTAAAATTAATTATTAATTTTTGATTTTATGAAAATTAAAAATTAATAGGTTGATTGAGTTTGAGTTTGGTTTGATCAATAAAATAAAGGGTTTGTTTGACTAGGTCAAAGTCAACTATAGTAAAAAAGATAATTCTAGAAATTATTTTAACTAAGAAAAATAGTTTTTCTAATTAAAAAGGGTTTTGTTCAGGGCTTGAAGATTATGAAGATAGACATCAAGAGGAGTATGCAATATTTGAAAAATATGTATTCTTAAAGTCCGCTTTGTAATTTTATTTTTTTATTTCAGGGGTTAGAAATACCGAATAGTCACTCGGTCCATTATTATTTTATTTAATTGTTAAATAATTGTTTAATTATTATGTTTGATAACATGTCCATGCATTAATCGATCACATGCTATACATGACAAACATTGTTTTATTTAACCATGCATCTCATGTGTAGAAACATGATTTATTAGGATTGTTCTAATATGTTTGTATGTATTGCTTTATGAAATCAATCGCATGTAAACTGTTAGGTTTTAACTAGTTAAAAGTTGGTAATCACACCATACTAATGGCTATAATAACATTTAGATTAACTGACTTTAGTAAAAGAGTTTTATTATAATTTGATGAATATAATTAATTAGTTGATCTAAGCTCATCTAATTATGACTTAGGCGTTTTAGAAAGTTAAATTAATTTAGACCAATGAGATTGGATTAAATGATAATTAAATATTCATAGGGTTATTATTTTAACTAGTAATTAATTTAGAATTAATTGATTAGTTATAATAGAAACACATTATCCTAAAATAGTGAGTGGGAGAATGTTGACATGTCAATATAACATACGGTCTCTATCATTAGTACAACACCGTGAGGTGCAGTGAGGGCCTCGAGATGGCTTTATTTTCATCCCCCAAAGGAAGATTTTGAGCTGTACCAATACCAAGGTTTGGCTTCTTAAGAATATAAGAGGAAGTGATGTAGTTTAGTTTTGACCGACCATAAGGCTTCATATTTTAAATGAAGTCATGAAATCTAAAACGATGGGTTACACTCTCAAAGTCACAATTAAGCTTTCATGTGGATAGTTGTGACTTGACCGAACAAGCGATATCGTATTCTTAAAAGAGAAAATATGATATATTTTAAGTTTTAATTAATAAAGATGAGAATATCTCATAGACAGCCTGAGGTTAATTTGACCGACCCTAAGACGGCACATAAATCGTTGGGTTGTTTTATGGTGATTGGTAAATGCTAAATTTATGTGTTTATTATGATTGCATTTATGCATCACGATTACTTTTTGAATTCTAGATATTTATCAATTATATTGAATCATGTCCATCTACCATGGGCAACCCTGTTACTGCTTTACTCGCTCTTGAGAAATTGAATGCTGATAATTTCGTACATAGGAAATCAAATATGAACTTAATGTTAATTTGTTAGAACCATAAATTCGTTCTTACTGAGAAATGTCCTGAGGAGCCCACTGCTAAAGCCCCTACAAAATTTATGGAAAAATATGATGATTGGATCATATCAAACAACACGGTGAAGTGCTACATGCTTATGAGCACGAATGATGTTCTGAGAACCGAGCATGAAAGCACAGAAACTACCTATGAGATTATGGAATCTTTATAGGCAATGTTTGGATAGCAGTCCAATCAAAGTCGTCATGAGGCCACTAGGAGCTATATGACACTTAAGATGAGGAAGGTTACATATGTTTGAGAACATGTTTTCAACACAATCAACATAATGCACAAGGCAGAAGTACATGGGGCGAGCATTGATGAGCGGACTCAAGTTAGCATCATAATGAAGTCACTCACACCAGCTTTTTCTGCGTTCACGACCAACTATGTTATGAACAAGTTGCAATTAACATGATCCAATTGTTGAATGAATAGTAGACTTTTGAGTCACTCAACCTTAGAACGACCAAAGAGAGTGAGGCAAATATTTTCGAGCAAAAGCTTTTTTTTCAATATTGTTAAGAACAAGAAGAAGAAGAAGAAGAAGAACAATGGAAATGACAAGAATAAGAACAAAAGAGTAAACAAAGCCAAGACATCACCGAAAGCCAAGAAGAACAAGAAAGATAGCAAACCTAAAGGAATGTGTTTCCACTATGGGGTTGAAGGTCATTGGAAGAGAAACTGTAACAAGTATCTCTCTCAGCTGAAAAATAAAAGTAAATATGATTTACTTGTACTTGAATCTTGTTTAGTGGAATATGATATGTCATTCTAGATACTTGATTCAGGAGCCACTAACCATGTATGTGCTTATTTGCATATACTTGATTCATGAAGGGAGCTGGCTGATGGCGAGGTCGTTTTGAGAGTTGACAATGGTGAACTCGTGTCAGTTAAAGCATTAAGGACAGGCCGTTTACTTTTTGGATATAATTACTCAATTTTGAAATATGTTTATTATATTCCTGGTTGTTTTGAGGAATTTGATTTCTCTTTCATTTTTGCATGAATAGTTATTCGAAGTTTCTTTCATTAATAAAGAGTTTGTTATTTTTAAGAATGGATTCGATATCTATCATGCTAAAATTATAAATGGATTGCATATGCTTAAACCGACTGAACGTGTATTAAATAATTCTAAATTATTAAAGTAGCAAAACCTAAAAATAACAAACGACAAAGAGTTTTTCATGATGATAACACATATTTTTGGCATCTTAGATGGGACATATTAATCTGGATAGGTTAAACATGTTAATAAAGCATGATGCTTTGAGAGAGCTAACAGTTGGAACTCTTCGTGTTTGTAAATCCTGTCTATATGGTAAAATGATCAAGAGGCCTTTCACAGGAAAGGGCAAAAGAGCCAAGGAACCGCTTGAGTTAGTACATAGTGATGTTTGTGGATCGATAAATGTACACGCTAAAGGTGGGTTTGAGTATTTTATCACTTTCATTTACGACTACTCAAGATATAGTTATAGTTACCTAATGTATCGAAAGCCTGAAACTTTGAAAAGTTTAAAGACTTCAAGGCTGAAGCTGAAAATCAATTAGATAAATCATTGAAAATCCTTTGAACTGATCGAGGTAATGAATACTTGGATTTAGAACTCAATGATTATTTGCTGGAGTGTGGAATCATATCCCAACTTACAGCACCTGGAACACCACAATAAAATGGTGTTGGAGAGAGGAGAAACCGAACCTTATTGGATATGGTTAGGTCGATGTTAAGCTACTCATCATTGTCACTTACATTTTGGGGATATGCACTGCACACGGCAACTTACATTTTGAACGTAGTACCCTTTAAGTCTGTAAGCAAGACGTCTTTAGAGTTATGGAATGGCTCCAAACCTAGTTTGCGTCATTTTCATATATTGGGGGTGTTCATCTCACGTTCTTAGACTTAAGATCAGAAAGTTAGACTCAATGTCTGAGTAAGAATATTCGTTGGCTATTTTCTAGAGACTAGATGTTGGTACTTTTATAGTCACAATGATCAAAAGGTGTTTGTGTCAACAAATGCAACCTTTCTTGAGCATGACTATATGCAAAACTACAAACCTCGTAGCAAAATAGTTCTCGAGGAATTAGCGACTGATGAGATCAAACCACCTTCAATTTCTATTAATAAATGACAAACCAGAGAAACCATAGTTCCTACAAACGAAACCTCGGTGTAATGTCGTAGTGGGAGGGTTGTGAGACAACCAGTTCGCTACGAACTATAGGCACGTGTCCTAGTGCTAGACACTAAAAAGGACGATCCATTATCTTATGAAAAAACAATGGATGATCCTTAAAAGGAGAAATGACAAAATGCCTTGAACCAGAAAATGGAATCTATGTATTCCAATTCCGTCTGGAAACTTATAGATTCATCTGAAGATGTCAGGTCCATTAGATGTCAGGTCCATTGGATATAAATAGTAACCAAGGACTATACAGAAAGTGAGTGAGTCAATTATGAAGAGACATTTTCTCCTGTGGCCATGATAAATTTCATTCGCATCTTTTTATCCATACTGCTAGTTTTGACTATGAGATATGAAAAATTGACATCAATACAGCTTTTCCGAATAGCTCTCTTGAAGAAAACATCTATATGATGCAATCAGAAGGGTTCATACAAAAGGGGCAAGTTCAGAAATGATGCAAGTTGCTTAAATTCATTTATGGATTAAAGCAAGCATTTAGATCTTGGAATCTTACCTTTGATGAGATTATAAAATCTTATGGCTTTGAGTAAAATGTTGATGAAACCTGTGTTTATAAATACATCAAAGATAATATAGTGATTTTCTTAGTTCTTTATGTTGATGATATTCTAGTCATTGAGAATGATATAGAAACTTTGTCAAAAATAAAGAAGTGGTTAGCTAAGAAATTTCAAATGAAATATTTGGGTGAAGCGAGCTATGTTCTAGGCATCCAAATCCTAAAGGATAGAAAGAACAAGTTCGTGGCACTTTCTGAGTCATCCTATATTGATAAGGTGCTGGAAAGATTCTCTATGGAGAATTTCAAGAAATGTCAACAACCGACCAGATATGGAATTATCCTCTCCATGGAGCAATGTCTTAAGACACCTCAAGAGGAAGATGACATGAGAAAGGTTCCCTATGCTTCAGCAGTTGGAAGTCTCAACTATGCCATGTTGTGTACGAGACCATACATCTGTTATGCCGTGAGAATTGTCAGTCGTTATCAATTGAATCCAGGTTTGGAACACTTGATTTCAATAAAGCAAATCTCAAGTATCTTAGGAGAACGAGAAACTATATACTTGTTTAATCAGGTGAAGACCTGAACCCTACTGGATATACTGATTCTAATTTCAATCAAACAGGGACAGTCAAAAGTCGACATCGGGATCAGTATTTACCCTATGTGGAGGAGTTGTAGTCTGGAGAAGTATTAAACAATCCAGCATTGCAAATTCCACTATGGAAGCCGAATATATGTGGCACTGCAGTTGTTCACAATTACAGTGGGTCTCACTGCAATTGATAATTTTATAATTAAATATTATTTTACTTTATCCCTAAAAATCTAATATGCCATTATCTATAATATATATAGATATTATTCTAATGGCCTTAGTGGTTGAAAGGAGAGCAGAGAATCAGTTGATCCAATTATCATTTTGTCAATCAAGAGTTGAATTGAGAACAAGATTGGTGTCAGAGAGATTTTCTTTTGTGATTAAACGTTAATCAAATCTCTAAAAGAATAATCATCATGTTCTTTTAGAGAATCGTCTCACTAAGCCCTTCTCAATGAATCTATATATCTCTGGTGTTGAGAACATCTAGAGACAAAAAATGTGTCTTGTAATATTCTACGTGCCCACACACATCCTAGTGCGTTGAGAATTGACTTGAAAGATCTTTGGTCCAGATCTTGTCACATGTCATGTAAAATTTTGTCAGTTTAAATGTAAAACAAGATGTGCATGAGAGTTACCTAGCATGACTCAATCTAAAAGGAATAAGAAATACTTAAGTGGTAAGAAGCAGGCTTAGTAAGTACAAAATATTGAAAAATGATCAATCGCAAAATTATGTAAAACAAGATGTGCATGAGAGTTACTCAGCTGGACTCAGTCTAGAAAGGAATAAGAAATACTTAATGAGTTGTTTGATATAAGATTGTGAGTAAATGATTTCCGGAACATGATTGCTGAAATATGAATGTGAGAATGTATATACTTGAAAAGTTAAGATTACTTTATTTGTTAACACTTAGATGAGTTTATAAAATTACATTCTTACCCCTATAAATAATCTACAATATATTAATTCAAAAGTATTAAAATATTTTAGTATTATTTTCTCAAGAATATTTCACCTACCCCTTTCTCCTTTCTCTCAGACCCACTTCTCATCCCCCTCTCTTTCTTGCTCTCTTAGGACCACATAAACAAAATCCATCCCCACAAAATAAAAAAACTTAATCGTTATCCTATCTTTTCTTCTCAGTCGCACACGCTCTCTCTGTCTTTCCTCATTTTTCTCTTTGTCCTTTGTTTTTGGCATGTCCAATGGGTACAACGTGTGAGTCCAATGAATTGGAGTCTGGTTAGAATCCATGAAAAAGATAGATTTTTTCATATTGAGGATTAGCTTTATGCATAAAAATCAAATTTTCAAATTTGGGTTTCCTCTGAGCTTGAGTTTTTTTTAGTATTTGAACAATTTTCAAAGAAAAAATTTATTTATGATGACGAGTTGGAGGAGAACAATTTGTTCAGATTGCAGTTTCTGAACAATTTTTTTCAGATAAACAATTTTCTGAAAATAATTTGTTTTCTTTCATACAATGAAGAATTTATTTGAACAAGTCTTTTTTAGATGCAGAGAATAAGGATACCCCTAGATTGAGAGGGATATCAAATACCTTTCAAAGTAGGGTATCTTCAGATTCTATTAATTCTGAAACTCAAAAAAAAAAAATTCCAACCAAACAAGGCAATTTGTGTTGTTCCCCTCACATTTCCGGTATATTGGCTTACATCCCATTGTACTAAATGACCCCTAAGTGATAAGAAGCAGGCTTAGTAAGTACAAAATACATAAGCATTGACAAAGCAACCCAAACATAAGGAGCATGGGAAAATCCAATTGTTGTGATGTTGAAGCAGCACCCAAACAGTAATTCTCACAAGCGTCCATGTTGCGTAGCCGAATAGATTTCATTAAAAGAATTGAGAAAAGGTCAAGGGGGAAAAAATGTCTAAATAAAAATGGTCAATGGAAAAAGGCAAGCAAAACTAAAAGCAGAGCAAACGTGGTGAAAAGGTTAGGTTCCATTACGTACTTTCAAAAGTTTACAAAACATAGATTAAAGTGCAGAAAATGTCAGTTCACCTTGAGACAAGCACAACAACAAGGCAAGAACGGTACATTAACGGATGTCTGTTACGAATTTCAAAGTCCCAAGATGGCACGTAGAAAAGCAGACGATCAAAATATGAACATCAACGGATACAACTAATTTAAACCTAAAGAAAGCAATAATGGCACCCAATAAAAGGTGAGTCCACACACTGAGAAAATAACTATGAAAAGGAAACTTACAAAGTCTTTCCATGAGGAAGAAGAAGATGAAATGAGACACACGATGCCAATTTAAAGATGCGGACATGAACGAAAATGAAAATGGAAAAAGTCATTTGAAGCAATCAGAGTAAGAGGTGATTGATGAGGTGAACATCTCAAGTCACTCTCAAAAGATGTGCATAAGCAAATGAATAAAGAAACAAGGTTAGATTATGGCACATCATTGCTTCATCATTCTAGTTGCTTACGCGACTCATGACAATCATCGTGGCACTGTTTCAACTTCTCACGCGTCTTCAAACCATAAAAATGGATCAGCTATGTTAGCGTGAAGGCTTAGAGGAATCATTGGAGTGCCATTTAATGACAGAACGCGAACCACAATATCATGAGATATGTATTACACATCAATGACTTGCAGACGTCAAGTACAATTAGGGAAATTGTACGGAGGTTGTTGAGCTGACTATGTATGTAGGCTAAGATGAAACATGTGAATTGATTGTATGAGAGGAAATAGATAAATTATCTGGGTAGTAAGGATCAATTATTGCATATATGATTAGTGGTTGCAGAATCTACTCACAGTTTGCTTTCTAATAACAAGTCTTACCGCATTAAAAACACTTGCTCTTACCCTTACTCTTTCCCGTCTTCTTGAACTCCCATTACTTAGAAACCTTCTCCTTCTTCTTCATCTTTTGAGGTTAGACTTAGGCCCAAGAGAAGTAAAAGCTTACTTCACATTCACGCTATGTGAAACTTGAGTGGATGAGGTAACTCTAGATGTGAGTGAATTAAGAATAAATATATAAATAAAAATAATAGATTTCTAGTACTTTTCATAGCACAATCCTAACATGTAAAGCATATCATAATTCACTCATATCAATATTTTGATTATATCCATATTCTAAAGACCAATTGATGAAAATGTAAGTGGTGTATGGGTAAGAGACATTTTCACCAATTTTCAATTTTTGAAAATAGAAAACTGTTTGAAAGATAGAAAATCCACAGACATAATTTCTAAAATTATGGCCACATTATATGATTTTCAATGATATATTTTAGATATTGTTATGGGAATTCCCTAACTACCAATCATAGGGCACCATGTGGCGATCCACATGAAATGTTTTTTACATTAGGAAAGGGAGGTCGAAATGCCCAAGCCCTCCAAGGGGAGGAAGCTGACTTAGCTAGGTCGGTCTCCCAAGAGCTCGGGCCACACCGACCAGTGCAGACTAAAAATGATGAGAAGAATGCTTGACGCAAGGGCACAACTTGTTCTATGATAAACAACATCATTACTCCCCCTTTAATGGCGTTCCACGTGGCATCTTCCTATTTGAGATAAGTGACTATCAAGGTCAATCGCCATGATGAAGCGTCGAGTCAGCCCCCAAGCGATCACATCAACCACGTCTAGCATGACTAGGGGTCTTCACACTCTTTTATGTCAGCTCGAGGGATAAAAGCATTAAAGGCCACCCCCAACTCGTCAAATTGAAGAGAGGTCATCACTTCACTCAGGCTTCCTCGACGTGCATCTTTCTCCAAGGTTACAGGTATAAATACCCTACCTACAATAGTGCAAGGTAAGCAACTCTCTCTTAAGGAAAACTCTGTCAAAATTACTCCAGGATATTGACTATGGAATCAGAGGCTCTTAGGCGAGGAAACCACTCCATGGTTCTCTTCGCGTTGAGAGCTCTTTGTCTGTGTTTTACAGATTTTCAGGCCGAGAGAGTTTACATGAGATAAGGATATTATGTAAACCTTCACTGCTGAACTTTTCAATTCAGAAAAAAGGAGAGTAAGTAATAGTAAGAATAAGAGAATTACAAGTAATAAAGAAAATGACAAATTAAGCGATAAGGTCTGTTGGGGCCTTGACAGCATCGGTAATAGGAGTCAGAGGTGTTTCAGCCGAACCAACAGGTCTGCAACTAGCTTGATGAGATCGGAGGGTCCCGATGAATTGGGGAGCCTAGGAGAGACAAGTGGAGACCGAGGGCTGTCTGGATGGGCAAGAGGAGAAGTAGCATCTCGACAGCTTTCTGTGCTTCACGAGTACCAAGGACGATAACCCTCTCATAGACCAATTCCATAGGAGTAGGCGGAGGATCTGGAGAATAACTAAGAAAACTCAAAACCCACTTAAGGTGGTTGTTGATGACCTCATCACGATAGCTCTCGTAGCCCATAGTAAATTTTATAAGGAGAGATGCCTTAAAGTTATCCATACCCTTGGTGTGACCTTTTATCCATAGGCCGCAATTCATGCTTAACTAGTCTCCACCAAGTCAAGCTTCCTCTGAACCTCCCTCTCCCGATTCTCCGCCTGGGTTCGAGAATTTATCTCCCAAGAAAGCTTATTCTCCAGGAGTCAAACCTTGTCATTCAAGATGTTATCTTGTAGCTGTAGATTGGAGACAACCCTCTCCCGATCAGACAACCTTGCATTCAGGTCTCTGCTTTGACAGTTTGACTTGCCTCCGCCTTAGCCTGACCAAATTCCCTCTCAAGATGGGCGTACTCCCCCTCAAGGCCCCTAAATCTATCAACCTCTGCCTGAATCTTTTCATAAGCGTAGCGGAGAGAGTTGAAGCCCTTAGTCCTCTCAGCAAGCACAGCCTCCGAATGAGATGATGTACGGGCATCTTATAGTGCTTGGTCCTCACAGTGACCAAGATCCGCTAGTATTGCTGCATTAAAGGCCAAGATCTACAAAAAGAAGAGAAACCAGGTCATGAATTAGATATGGCGATAGAACAAAGCGTTAAGAAAGAGGTGGAACTTACGTTGAGGGTGTGTTCCATGAAAGCCTCACCCAGGACTCCTCGAGGAGACTGATCCCCCTCTCAGGATTGGCGTGCTTCAGTCCAACATTGGGGCCTTATGTTGAGGGTTATGCCCTCAAAGCAAGTGTATTGACATTTTTTATATGAAATTTAATGTGGATTACATTTTTCTTATAATTTTTCTTTTGAATTATTGTTGAATAATTTATATAAATATCAAAAAAATTCATATTCATTAATGAGGCTGTGATCTTGCATTAGTACGAGAGGATTAAGATCATAGATAATGAATAAAATTATCAACAACATATTAAAGTATGAAATATTTAATGAATGATTGCTAGTACGGTTCACTAAGTATTATGAATACGTATGATCTAGATCTAGATCATTAATGTGAATAGACATCTTAGTGAATGTACTTTATATATATATATATATATATATATATATATCAATTTTTTATTTATTTAATTATCAATAAGTGAGACAAAATATTTAATTTATAAAATTAGATAATTAAATTATTATTAGATAATAATTTGGATAAACTAAATCTGTTATTTATGAAATAACATATAATTTAGTTGATAGGAATAATCAGATATGTTAATTTTGAATTAACTAGTTTTTAGATATTTAATTTGATTAAAATAAATATTTAATACACAGTAATTATCACGTGTCGATCACTAATTGGGTTTCAGATATTGATATGTACTATTACAGTGCCACGTGGTACTACAATAGTGGTGTGCAACACTACGATACTGTGCTGCCTCACGGCACACTATAGTCTCATATGGCTGCAATTGTGCATAATAGTAATTTTATAATTAAATATTATTTCAATTATCCCAAAATACTTGATATGCCATATCATGAAGAACATACATATATTATTCTGATGGCCTAAGATATTCAATAGTTCAATCAGTTGAATCAGAGAATCAGTTAATCAATCAAGAGTTGATAGAATAACATAATTCTCAAAAAATGTGTTTTTTCTATGATTAAGAGTTAATCGAATTCTAGATATTCAATAGTTCAATCAGTTGAATCAGAGAATCAGTTAATCAATCAAGAGTTGAGAGAATAACACAATTCTCAAAAAATATATTTTTTTCTATGATTAAGAGTTAATCAAATTCTCTAAAAGAATCATCATCACATTCTTTTAGAGAATCGTCTCACAAAAGTCCTTCTGAGTAAAATCTCTAGATCTCATGTGTTGAGTACATCTAGAGACAAAAAGTATCTTCGTTATATTCTACTTGCCCTCACACGTCCTAGTGCGTTGAGAATTGACTTGAAAGATCTTGGTGTGGATCTCAGAGTTTACTAATCATTTGAATGATCTTGTGAGAATGAAGAATCGATTGGTTTCGCGAGGACGTTTGATTTAGACTATAAGACGTACATGATTCTTAACATTGTTTGTTGTAAATTTAATATATAAATATATATCCTGACTGATTGAAAATAGTTTTCAACAAAAAAAGTTGGTTATCGTAGCATTGGGTGATTTTGATTTATTAAAAGATCCGATTTTTATTAAAAAATAATAATTTTTAAGATGGCCACGCGCCATACGCTTCTATCGCGTGTATGCTACGATGACCAATACCTTACGATTCTGGCCAACATGAGACATCTGCTAGCTAGAGCCCGACACACCAGGGCCCCGAGCTTAAGGAAAGATGTCTCAAGCTCCCAAACGATCACCGCTTAAGTAGAACATGAAGTTGAGGTGATTGAGGGGAGCACTTAGAGGTCCCTTGAGCTCCACCAGTCTGTGGTGGACTCTACCCTGAGGAAGGAGGAGCAGGCATGTCCGTGACATCCCCAACCAACTTAGAAAGAGGTGGAGCCGATGTTAGCGCCTCAGCACTTTTGGTTGAGGAACAAGAGGAGGAAGCGTGGAAGGAACCATCTTCCCTTTCGACCGTTCGGATTTCTTGGCTCGCAACTCCTCCATTTTTTGAATCTTGGAGGCGTTAAGTTCCTTCGTTTGCTTATTGAGAGAAGCATCACCTCCGACCATTGCTACAAGGGTAGAATCATGATTACAAGAGGTAAGATAATAATAGTAATGACCAAAGTAGGAGAACGACTGAGGATCATACTTGTACGATCAAGAGAATACTCCAAACAGTCTCCAACGGGAAGATTGATAGAAACGTCCTCTGGAGTATCTAAATACAAGTCTACTTGAAACAAAAATTCAAGCTTGAGAAGAATGTTGTAAGCATGGGCTTCAATAGGGAGCTCGGCCAGGTAGAAACTCTGGGACATAAGGTAGATGAGAAGTTCTTCTGGCCACCTCTTAGTCCTTGCAAGAGAAACAAGGAAGATTAGTAAACAAGGTAAGCAGCATGCAGACTTTCTCCCCCGTAGAAGTGTGAGTTCACCTGCGGTCTCGAAGATCTTAGGGTTTGAGGGCATATATTCTGAATCCCTAAGAATGTCATCCTAGAACCTAGAAATCATGAACCAACTATTCTTACAGTCCTTACCAGGATGTGATTCCACTTACGATCCTCTTAGCTTCTCCAATATGGTTGTTGAGATAATACCAGCCTATACCATAGGGGGCACCCCTACTACCTTATTCTTGGGAGGAGACTTCAACTGAAACATAAAGTCGAGCTCATCCAAAGTAAGGTCCTAACCGAGATGCAACCTCTAGAGCACCCAGCAAATAATCAAGGTGCTCCATGAGTTCCGCAAGAGTTGGTCCAGAGTAATACCCATTTAAGAGAACCATTCTCTCAGGAATGGGTGTAAAGGAAATCTCAGTCCACTCTCTAGCGAGGCCAAATATAATCCAGTTCCCTCATGTCCCAGAGTACTTATCTTCTCACCACCTTAGGCAGCTGTAGTTGAACATAATTTGGGATGTGGTAAGCCCTTTGAATCTTGCCTAGGTCATCTTTAGACAAGGAGGAAGGAATCTCCTCAGCCCCCTATTGGTCGGGATCTTCATGCAGGCCAACATAGGCCCCCGAGTCAGCATGGAAGTCAGCAGCTTCATTTGGAAGAGCTGCATGGTCCTTCTAGTCTACGCATTCCCTTTAGAACCCTAGACCACATAGAAATCTAAAGGAAAGGAAAAACGCAAGGATAAAGGAAAAAGCTTGAAGGAAAGGCAACTTACCATGGTAAATCGGCAGAGAGAAACGAGCGTCGACACAGGAACAAGAAACCACCGAAATGCCTCCCAAAATAATAGAAGGAGAGAATGCGGGAACTAATCAGCGGGTGGCACGGCCAAACTCTGAACGAGACTGGAAAGGCAGTAGAAGTAGAAGAAATAAAGTAAAAAGATACACCGAGCGAAGAAGATGATCTCTGCTTCTGGAGAATGAAAGGTTTTTTGGTGAAGGGTTTCAGAATATTTTAGAAAAAAGGGATGTTGAAGAAAATGAGGACCACTTATTTATAGGCCCCAACTTATATGATTATCAGGACCATTACTCGATCTGACGGTCCTGGTAACGTCCACTCATGGGCCAATAAAATGAGCTGAGACGCTCAAACGTCACAAATTTAAGAGAACGATAGGTGGCATGTTAAAGCGTCAGGCATCACGTCGCTCTCCCTCCCCCTCACGCACCTGTACGCCGCCACCACTACTACTCTGAAGAATAATTGAGTGAAGATTCAAGAAAGGCAAGGCCACACGTGTACGCACGAAAAACGACTATCAAAGGGTATTTCTAATAAACCTTGGATAAAGGGGTCTTCAGACCTGTGCGGTTACGACCCACCAAATGTCCGACTGTGGGCAACTGTTATGGGAATTCCCAAACTACCAATTATACTAGAAAAGGTAGGTCGGAGGCCCGAGCCCTCCAAGGGGTGGAAACTGACTTAGCCAGGTCGGTCTCTCAATAGCTCGAGCCACACCGACCAGCGTAGACTAAAAATGAGTGAAGGAGGCCTGACGCAAGAGCGTAACTAGTTCTATGATAGACACCATCATTACTCCCCCTTTAATGGCATTCCACATGGCATCGTCCTGTTTGAGATAAGTGTCGGTCATGGTCAATCGCCATGATGAAGCGTCGAGTCAACCCCCAAGCCATCGCATCAATCACGTTTGGCATGACTGGGGGCACATCAAGATGCACATTCATTTATGTCAGCTCAGGGGGATAAAGACATTAAAAGCCGCCTCTAACTCATCAAATCGAAAAGATATCAAAGTGTAAGGTAAGCAACTCTCACTTAAGAAAAACTTTGTTAAAAATACTCAAGGATATTGACTTAGACATCAGAGATTCTTAGAAGAAAAAATCACCCCCTGATTTTCTTCGTCTTGGGAGTTATTTGTCTGTGTTTTGTAGATTTTCAGGATGAGAGAGTTTACGTGAGAGAAAAAGATTGTATAAAGTTTCACTGCTGAACTTTTTCGATACAAACAAATACCAAGCATATTTATTTTATATTTTTAATAATCATGTGTAATATTCTCAAATATTACCAGATATGATAATAATACATTTTAAGACGACTAATTATACTCAAGTCAAATTTTCTTCCCTTCAATCTTCAATTTTCTGTGATGTATTTTAAATTTTTTATGCCAAACAGTTCTTTACAGTGTAATTTCTCAATGACATTCACAGTCGACTCTAAGAATCTTTTTACACATTTCCCAAACACAAACAATAATAAATAAATAAATCACTGAAACTACTGAGAGAGATTGAATTAGTGAAAAGCAACAAAAACCTTAAAAAACACTCTTTCATGTGTCTCCTGCACCTATTGCTCCATCTTTTCATGCGTCACTTTTATTTCTTTAAAATATGTGTATATATTTTGAACTTTAAAATATATAAAAGAAAAATATTGAACCGTAGAGCCAGCTTTTGACTATCCAAGTCACAGCCTACATAGCAAGTTTAAATTTAGTAGCCAGCTTAAGTAATTATACTTGTGATTATGTGGTTGCATTGCAGTAGGTCACCTTGTTTTAGTTTTATTTTAATTTATCTTGTTAATAAAAAATGTCCTAATTGAGTATATCAGAACAAGGGCAAAGATATATAACCAACCCACCACGTGGGTACTTTTAATATTTAATTTAGGTTTGATAATATAAAAATTTGAAGAAAAAGGCAATTAATAGAAACATCACAAGGTTCAGAAATCAGAACCCACCTCAAACAATTGAATATGTTTGGAGTGATATATATCATTATAATTAAAGAAAAGAGAGATGGGACAATTACTGGCAATCTCAGCCAACCAGGGTCATTTATACAATGACATACCAAAATTCCACTAGAAGCAACAAAAGAATAGAAACATAGATGAAAGAGACTAAGAACAATAAAATAATGTTATTTCTCCAATATTTAATATGATTTAATTAGGAATGCCACCGTTCATTCATTGAACCTTTCTAGTAACAAAAGAAAGGGATTATAAATCTATGCAAAAGATATTCTCCTAATAGTAGTAGAATAATTAAAGTAAGCCCTAAACTTAGCTAGAGTTTATTAGAAGGGCTTGGGCTTGGCCCCTTTGTTTTAGAATATATTAAGTGATATTATCAACCAAATTTATTAGATCAATTTAAATTAGGATTATTTAGCTAAATATGCTCTTTTTATTTTGTCTAAAGATTTTTGTATCACTTTTTAAAAAATCAGAATTCTATGTTTTGGAACCCACATAATTTAATTAAACATTATTAATCTCACCAAATTATCTTCTCTTCCCAATGCACAATCAAATCAATCATTTCATCTCTTCTTCTCATTCTCTTTTATTAAACAAAACTCATATTCCTTCTTCTTCATCTTCTCCATCTCATCTTCATCTTCTTCTTCTCATTATAATTATTACTTTTGTTATTATTCAATGTACTCTATGATTTTTCAGTGAGAAAGTGAGTCAACCTTCTTTTTTTTTTCAACGAGACCCATTCTTCTTCTTTAACGAGACTCAATCTTCTTCTTCTTCTTCTTCTTCTTCTTCTTGTTCTTCTTCTTGTTCTTGTTTTTCTTGTTGTTCTTGTTCTTGTTCTTTTTCTTCTTCTTCTTCTTCTTCTTCTTCTTCTTCTACTTCAATGAGACGCACTCGGATTCTCATTCTCCAATTTTTTGAACCTTTCAAGTAATGATTTTAATTCTAGAAGTAAAAAAATAACTGCTTGAAGGGTTCAAGTAGTTGTATCTGATTACTTGAACCCTTCAAGTAGTAATTTTGATTCTAGAAGTCAAGACGTAACTACTTGAAAAATTCAAGTAGTTGATATCTGACTACTTGAACTCTTCAAGTAAGTGATGATTTTAATTCTGGAATTAAAACAAGTTACTACTTGAGGGGTTCAAGTAGTTGCGCATGACTACTTGAACCCTTCAAGTAGTTTTATTTGATTCTAGAAGTCAAAACAAGTAATTACTTAAAGGGTTCAAGTAGTCAGATACAAACTACTTGAACCCTTCAAGTAGTTACTTGTCATGACTTTCAGAATCAAAATCACTACTTGAAGGGTTCAAGTAATTAGATACAACTACATATAATTTGACTACTTGAAGGGTTCAAGTAGTGCTTTTTTACTACTTGAACCCTTCAAGTAGTAACATGCTTTCTGTATAAATTTATATTGACTATTTGAACCATTCAAGTAGTCACATACTTGAACCCGCCATTATAACTCTATATTGACGGTTGGCCGACTGTCATGTATCGGGCTGTCATCTTTAATCATTTTAAAAAATCGGCATTCTAAGAAGGTGCAATGACGAGGAATCCCCGTCATCGTAGGTACAACGAAAAGTAGATAGATGACGGGGATTCCCCGTCATCTTATTCACCGCAAAAGGCATATAGATGATGGGGATTCCCCATCATCTAAAGTTATTCCATGTAGACTTTAGATGACGGGGAATCCCCATCATCTTAGTTGTCACTAAAAGAACATAGATGACGAGGAATCCTCATCATCTAAAGTTCAAAAAAAAGAAAAAAAAATCCTAGATTGTTTTGCCGATAGAGCATACATAAACAACCAAAATTTTGAATCATAGACTTAAGTAAAAGTTATAAATTAGTTTACTACATAGAAGGCTTAAATGTGAACTGCGTCTTAAAGATAGATTAAGAGAGATTCGTCTTGTGATAGAACATATCAAACTTTTTACGTTTGAGATATTCAAAATTTTAAACTCTAGTAAGAAATATAAATGATTACTAATATTAAGTATGCATTACTTCACAAAGTTTCCACCCCTTAGAAACAATAAAGAGGTCTTTCAATCTTTCAGAGTTGACAACTACTTACTCCTAAACCATTTTTTCACAATTTAAACGTCAATATAGAACAATAACTGGTTGAAGCAAACAACTTTAAATACAACAAGCTATATAAAGCAGTTAACTGTGCAATTCAACAAGTATGCATAAAGGAAACAAAACTTAAAAATTGAAGGGAAAAATGAAGAAAATAAACAAAAATATCTAGCAAGGATAACTTGCTTCTACCTATGACATGAAATTCAACCTAGGAGAATCTAGTGAGTTAGTGGCAGGCCGACAGCAATCAACGCAATGTTATAATGAACTTGAGGAAAGCGTTCTAAAAAATGCTTACCTTATTGGCCCAAGCGGTAGATACTTTGCCCTGGGAACATAACAAAACAATGAACAAAGATCTAGCAATCTCTCATGGGTCTCATATAGTTTCTTGAGCTCTTCATCTGTCAAATCTTTTTAGCATTGTCATGATTTCACATTTCTCTGCTCATCTAGAAATGAACCTTTCATAAGGCTTAGAAATAAGACTTTTTAAAAAGATAAAAGAATTAGGAAAAGAAAAGAAGAAAATAAGTCATGAGTTTCAAAATAAAAATTTAGAAAAAGAAAAAAATAAATAGAGAAAGAGAGGTAGAAGAAGAAATAAAGAAATAATCTAACTTGATCAAGTCATCTTGTGTTTTATAAATTTGATCAAGAATTATTATCATGGGACCTGTCAAAACTCCAAGGCATGTACCATTGGCTCATTGATCTTCCCCATTACTAAGACGCATCTCTAAAATTTGAGGCTTATACCACCTTATGCCAAAGCATTTAAGAACGCATAGATCTGCAGCCTATATGGCTCTCCCGACCTGATTGCCGCTATCGTAAGAGCTTGAGCAGCCACTAGTCATATCTAAATAGTGATTATGAAAAGATAACCTGATTACTAAGTTCAAACATTTCATCTAACTTCATTTGAACGGTACACAATTATGGTGCTCATATAGAACGTTGATGCCATGGTAAATAAGCCATGTGGAAAATTATATGATACAATTTTTAAAAAAATATTGAATAAGCATGGAGCCAAAACGAAAACCATATAATGTACCCCCACCTCACAACAAAATAAAATAAATAAACATGGATAATCCTATCAAACTTTCAAACTCCCACATGTATAAATACAGAATGCTACTAAAACAAAAGACGTGAACAACGTAGCAAAATAAAGTGTCAAGGAAAAAATCTTATATTTATTCCTTTACCCACAACACCCCCTCCCAAAAAAGAGAGAGAGAAACTATTTTGTACATACGATGAAGAAATAATTTTGCAAGGAAATAGTTAGGAATTGTTTAATGAACAAGCAGTAGTTTGCTACCTTTCATCAAGAACTGGTGAGCAAATCATGTTTAATACAAAAATGGGCATATAAGCACATAATTATGAACGACACCTATCAAGTGGTAATTAATACCTCTTAGCTCCTATTGAAAGCACATCTCTGAAGTCAAGTTAAAACACCAGCTAGAGTAGGATCACGAGAACTGGCAAGTGATTTGGGTTGTCGATGAATTTCATCCAAGACCTTTTACATCAACAAGAACATCAAACCTAATTTACTTATTATAGATGACGTAAAGTTACTGCTTAACTACTCTCACAAAAAAGGACAATACCATCACTAGAAATTAGAGATTAAATTCACTTTCTGATAAAAAAAATTATGGTTTTGAAGAAAATGATATGAATATTGGGTATTGGGTGCAACATCTTATTATTTTCTTAGCTTAAGTCAAAATCCACAAGAATCCAATTACGACATTTAAAAAACAGCCTTAGACAAATTGATTCTTAACCCTAGAGGTTGCACAATGCTAGGGTTACGATACCAGAAGCACAGTAGATAAATTTAAGAAGATAAAATGCCTAAAAATTAATGTACCGTGATAGACTCTCTCCCTATGATCTGCATTAGGGTTACCGTATAAGAACTCACGCTCGTCGTCAGCGCGTAAAGTGACGAAAGCCAAAGCATAGCACCTTGGTCTAAGCTCAACCCATTGCCAAAGACACCATTTTCCTTCAAGATCTCGGTGAGTTTGTCCTCTCTGGTGAGTGTTCGAGAGAGATCGAGAGCGAGAGATAGAGAGAGAAAGAGTGAGAGAGAAAGAGAGAGGGGGGAGACAGATGTGGAAAGGGAAAAACATGTGTAAAAGTTGAAATTATTGTAACTTAAATGAGATGGCATTTTCAAAAATAAAATGAACTTTGGCTAATAATGGGTTTTTTATACTAATAAACGATGACAGTTTATTTTTACACTGTTATCGTAGGTAAGACATTTATGGCAATTAATAAAAAACTGTCATATTATCAAAATTACCTCACCCAACACCTTTTTCCTTTGACATGTTTTTCAAAACTGTCATTGTACTAAATAGGTGGTTGCCATTGTATCCCATTTTTGTAGTGGTGAAGATTGAGAAGTTTTAAGAATAACAAAAGCAAAGTGAAAAAAGGAAGAGAAAGTGTAAGCTTTTATACCTTTTACAAATGCCCGATCTAAATCGTCCATGCAATCCAAATGCGTAACACCCGCGAGATTTGGTCTCGTAATAATCAGATGGACTTGATCACGCCTTAAATGAACGTACAAATTTGATCAGGGTTATCAAAAGTCACGTCCTTTATGTCCTGTTGCATCTCTAACCTTAAAATGAGGACGTGTCCAATGTAGTAGTAAAATGAGATGATTGACATCTTGACAATCTAAAGGCCATACAACATGTGCTTAACATGCGACGACATCATAAATAAGCAAACACGAAGCTAAAAAAAGTGCCCTGATAAATTAGTTCAGCCTTTTCATCCAAGTCGGTGACTTAAACAAATATTGTGAGTATTTCCCTGGACTCCTAGATGTGTTACACATGTCTAGGATCGTAGTTAAGAAGAGATAAATGGAACCGACCTGAGTAGCCTTGGGCCAGACGTACCAAAGTTGACTAAAAATCCACTATCAATTGTGACTGAGTTCGGGGATCCAACTTGGTAACACCTAACTCTAATCTTTACTCTAACATGATAGTGTCATCATTAAACCATATGAAATCTTTCTGGTAGCCATAAATCAGCAGTCCTACTAAAGTAGTGCTACCAATAGTTGTTTACCATGTCATTGTCGCATGCTTTATGTCAGTCAATCACATCATACGATCATACATTAAACCAATGAGATCAAAGGCTTTGACCCCCTATCATGTCAGGATCATTGCCAAGGTTAGTGTTTCTATTTATAAATAAGAGACTCCCGTGTTATCTTCTAAAGTCATGCTAAAATACATAAACTTAAGCATCGACGGCTCTTGACGAGGACCCACCCCCAAGTGCCTTGCATGAGAGTTCCTCGTTTGTTTGTGCCTGTGGAGAACAACCTATTAACACATGACATATAAGTTCTTTGAATTTGAGATTCAACATTATACATAACTTTAGGGGTATTCAATATCAAACCGAACCGAAACATTAAATTCATATTATTATTTTTTATTTTTTATATAATTTCATATCGAACCGAACTGAACAGATACACAACTTTGATTCTATATTATTTTTTTAATAATATCATTTAAAAATTATTTTTAATTAGTAATACCGAACCGAAAAACTAAATCGAAACCCACGATTCAGTTCAGTTCAATTTTTTTGACCTTAATGGTTCAGTTTGGTTCGATTTTATCCCTCTAACCGAACCGAACCGAATCGTGTTCATCCCTACATAACTTGATCAATTTTCATTTAAATATTCTCACAAAAGAAATATATATATATAAATCTATACTTATATTAAAAACTATACTGAAAAAGATATAATAATAATTTCACACTACTTATCGGTACTCCAAAATCTGGAGGACAATAATAAAGAATCAAAATGTGGGGGAGAGTAATAAACCTCCTATATTTCATAATGTCAACTTTTTCTATACCTTAATCATTCATCATGATTTTATGAAGACTTTACTTCATTATTTGAAATAGGAAATTATTTCCTTCTATTTCGTTACCCTCTTTGTAACCAATGGGTACGCATTCACTATCTACATCAAAATATCAAGAAGCTCTATATCACTCTCAGGAATTTTGATAGATGGATATCTCACGTCTGATAAATCCTTAACTATTTTGAACAAATTTTTTTATAAACTACGCTCAATACCATATATATATAATCAGTGATTTCAAATTTAAAATCTATACATACTTTCAAAAGGTTTAAGTGATGCAGAGTTTACACAGATTAGTGAAATAAAAAGATTATTGAGGTGATTTACATTGATTATGGAAGAAACTGATAATCAATTTATAAATGTGAAAAAATGTCTCACCTATTAAACTAATTTTTTAGATTGAGAAATGTCCAACACCACCCAACAATAAATTAAACTTAATTAACTTATACACTGAAACCCATGAGGTCATTTGGTATAATCTATAGTTACATTATCAAAATGTTAAGATTTGATAGAAAATTTAACTGAGGTCAAGTAATGTATTGAAACAAATCTATCGATATGAAGTGTGCTAGTGAGAGAGTTGTCTATTTAAATTTTTCTATAAATATTATAATAGTTTATTAAAAAATATAAAAGATTATTAAAATCATATCTAATATTGCCAACGATAAATCATTCGAAATGATTGAAAATAAAATAACTTTTCTTTTATACCTTTGTAAAGTGAAAAGCAGAGACAAATTGAGAATGTAAAACAATAAAATATCCGAACATATTCGGAATCTTATGCACTCCAATTATGGAGAGTTTCGCATTACTTCAAATGTAGGTAATCTCAAATTCCACGATCTCATATTGTTTCACTCTTATAACAAAAGAAGCAGATATCTTAGTCTCTGCATCCTACTCAAATATGCACGAATACTCTATATATTTAAAAATCATTTTACAAATGCATATCGTCTCACTAAGAAAGGTCTCCACGAATACCTGAATCCGTTAAGCAAAAGGCTAGGAAATATGGTTCACGATTCGATTCGATCAATTTTTTAGTGAAAAATTAAATTAAATTGAAATTCGGTAATAAAAATGAACCGAATAGGACCATGAATGTTAAAAGAACTGAGCTAATCGAACAGTAAAATCAAAATTTTAAAATGATATTATTGAAAAAAAATATAAAATCAAAATTTTATTTCGATTATATTCGGTTCGGTCAATTTTATATGAAATTATATATAAAAATAATATTAATTTAAAGTTTCGGTTCGGTTCAAAAACCACCAAAACTCCGAACTGAACTGAAACTTCGGTTAAGCAATAAAATTGAACCGAACAAGCACATATAAAGAACCGACTGAACCGATCATTTTCGATTCAGTTCAGTTCGATTGACCGATTCGGTTTGATTTTGAACACTCCTAATCAATATGATCTTAATGAGGTGCGAGTTTTTGCATCTGACATTTGTTGATCTTCCCTATTGAAGAGAAGGTATCCCAACGTTTTTGTATAATAAACCCCTCCAACCAAGTAGAGAAAGCATATGTTTGATAGGAAGTTGAGTTTGATTGGAATATACTATACTATATTATAGTACTAAATTAGACTGTCTAACACTGTCATTCGTTTGATGCAAGATAGAATAAGAAAATGGAATGCTATATAAGAGGTCCATCATATATTTATTAAAAATTTATAATATCTAATATCAACCATTTTTATATAAAAAATATTATCAACTATTTTCATTTTCACTAATTTTATTTATGTCCTTATTACTATAAGCACTTAAATAAATATTTATTAATTTTTAATATCTTAGTAAGTAACAAGTATATAACGTTTTCTCAAATTCTAGTTTAACCGTCTTATATCTTTAAAAATTCTATTTTCTAATTCTTAGTTTACTTATTATAACTACAATAATTATCAAACTTTTGTTATCATCCCAAAGTATGTATTTAAACTTTTCTATGCGTTTTAATCTTTCTGTGAGTTTTTTTGTTGGCATCTTTTGGTCGATGTTCTGCGAGTGGTTATTCCCAAAAACTCGCATCATATGTAATAGTTTTTTTATCACGTGCACACAAATTGTTAATCACTGTTGAGTAAACACACTATTTCTCTATTTAAACAAAATGCTTTCTAAGAAAACACATTGTTGACTCGATATAAACAGTTTGCTTACTCAGTAATCAAGCCTTTTTAATGCATAAAAATATTTTATTACTCTATGTAAAAATATTTATCATTTCTGAAGAAAAATATGAATCCAGTGAATTTTTATTTGAAAATGGTTATTTTTACAGTTCAAGAACTTAAGCGTCATTTGTGCATTTAAAGCTTAAAATAGGATCATTCACTATGATTTCTTAGCGTATTTTTCTACTTTAGTTAATGAGGTGTATTACATACTGAAATGCAGGATGCTCGAGAAATAAAATGTTGATTAGTATAAAGAATTATAATAAGATGACTAAGTAATTGATCAAGTTTTGAGTGTTCAAGTGACGTGATAATCATTTATAGATTAATATTTAATAACTCATTAAATATTTAAAATAAATAATATATGAATTAATGAATTATTCCCACATCTTTAGGTCAAAAACTATACTATTTTTGTACACCGCTTGGTATGTGATAATTTAGATTTTAAAATTATATTTTATCATTTATTCTTGAAATTTATATGTTATTTTATATTTCTGATCGTAAACAAAAATATTTCATGTTTTTAAATAGACAATACATTCAATTATTAAAAATTCTTTAAAATATATAATATGAATAGATACATTCAATTATTAAATAAAACATAAATATTATATAAATATATAAAAAAAGAGTTTATCAAAAGAAAATCCACCTTGACGCTCTTAATTTGAGCGAATCCCAATAATTAAGATGATATTAATTAATATAATAATAAAAATATTATTTAATCTCATCATATTAATTAATCAAGAATTACGATTAAACATGTAATAGTATTGGAATAATATTGTCCCGTAGCAAACAAGGCCTGTGAGTATGAAGAGCAAGCGCAATGGAGAAGATGACGTCAGTACGAGAGCAACACGCACTATCTCACAAACAAACAGTAACACGCCTCCACCTGGTTGGACCCACGGGAAAAAAACTTCTACAATTTGATCTCTCTCTTTCTCCGAAACCGACAAAACCAGACACTACCCACTCACAAGAACCCCAGTCCCCTAACCGTAATTAGTAGGCAATGTGTGTCCGTTTCTACAACCTCTTTGTCCATCGTCCTCCTGTTAAATGAATAAATGTGGTGCACTTTAGCACTCTCCCAACTATTCTCTCTACAGATAAAAGAAGAAGAGATAAATAATAGTTGCAGGAGAGGAATAAAAGCCAAACTGCGAAAGAAAGCCAATCTGTTTGCCTATCTATCTATATCTTCTTTGTCTACCTCCGACAGAGAGAGCGACAGGGAGAGAATCCCAGTCTCTGATACTTATTTAAATCTGTCTCTACTCTGTGTTTTTCTTTTTTATTTGTTTACTTGGAGCCTGGAGGTTGTTGGAAATGGAAGGGAGCGTGGCTGTGTACAAGCTTCAAGCTTGTGGGATTGTGTAGGTGTTTGGGAGGTTAGGGTTTGGGTTACTCTGTTTTGGGATTTTTTTTCGGTCGCCGGAACATGGCTTGCCGGAGAATGGTCGCCGGGAACTTGGATCCAGAGAGGGAGAGGTGTGGCGGTTTGAGGACGAAGCAGGCGGGTAGAGGATCTTGCCGCGGAAGTTAGGCCGGAGAGACTGAATTCGCCGGGATTTGTGTTATCTCCGGCACTGACCTTCTCTTCTCTCTCTCTCTCTCACTCATTCTCTCTATCTCTCTTGTGCGTGCCTTTTGGAGTTGTTATCATTCTCTGAAAGACTAGTTGCTTTTGAGGTCAGCCGACGAAGCCATGGGGTTTCTGCTGAAAGAGGCATTAAAGGTTCTTTGTGGTTCGAATCAATGGTCTTATGCTGTCTTCTGGAAGATCGGCTGCCAAAATTCTAAGTATGTTTCCCAGAAAATGTTGGAAAACACTGTGGATTTTTCTCTGGTGTTTTTCCTACTTTCAGTTGCTGCATTTCGATTTTGTTTGGCCTACTAGAGTCCTTTGATGTGCTGAGAAATTGGCGCAGATAGAGACCGAAATCTAGTTTCAAATTTGAGAATTTTTGAGAAGTTTTAAGCATTGATTTTGTTATCTCGTTCTTTTTTCTATAGTTTCTCAGAATCTTGGGGGTCGCTCATGCTAAGTCTTATGGCTGCTCTGACTACTGTATTGAGTTTACTTTTAATGTTTGTTTATTCCTATTTAGGAATGTCATCTTCTGGTTGTTTCTACATCGTTGGAAGAATCTCAGTGAAAAGTAGATTTGTATTTGTTTGACGAAGATACTTTGTATTAGACTGGCTCTATGTGGATAAATCCCAGGGTCCAGTAATTGCAATCCTTGTTTGGTTCTGTTTGGTTCTTTCAGTGGCTGTGAGTAGAATGGTAATATGTTGATATGTTGCTTTCTCTGTCCTGTTTTGCTGATCTTAGATTTCGGATTGCCATGGGCAAGTTGTAGACCAAATGCACTTTTTATTATTCTTTTACTTATTTGGGCATGCCATAACATATTATATCAATCTTCCTTAATAGAGATCGACTTTCGATTGTTTGGTCTCTCTTGTCATCATCATCTTCTATATCGAGCTCGGAGTTGAATGAAAAATGCTTCTTGTATCATATTTTGTCTTTGCAGGCTCTTGATTTGGGAAGAATGTCACATTGAATCCATATCTGCCGGAATTAGGAGTTCGGAATTTCCTTTTGGAGAATGGGAAGGATGTTGGGTCTCCTCCGAGAATGGATCTACTCATAGTGGATTTCAGACAGACGACAGAGCTTCTTCTTTGATTAACAAAATGATGTTGAATAATGAAATTGTTGTTGTGGGTGAAGGGTACGATAATTCATGCCTTTGTCTTTTTCCATAGTTGCTTCAGTCTATCAACCTTTAATTTTTTTTCTCATTTTCGTATGGTTATTATCGGAGCATGCTAATCAAAACTTTATGGGGTTTTTTAGGATAGTCGGGCGAGCTGCATTTTCAGGGAAGTTCTTGTGGATTAATTCGAACAATTTCACCAGAGATCATCCACCGGAGGTATGTCATGGAATTTTATCTTGAGTTGACCAATTCAGTTAGTGAAGTAAAGTTGCCATAGTTGATTCCCGTTGTGTAAGATTCTGTGGATTTATCCCTGTCCTGATTTAGCTAGAGCATGCACTATGACTTCAAAATAGTCTTTGATTATTGCTCATTATTAATCATACATTTAATATTGGGTTAAAATAGTCTTCCATTGTTGATAACTTGGATATTCATAATTAATGTCCATGTGTGCTTCAGTTGTCTTAAGCTATCAAAAGTTTGATACTTACACAAGAACTTGATTGCAACATTTTAAATTATTCGAGGACTTGATCGAGGAAATTAAACTTATAGGGAGTACTAAATCGGGAATCAGAGTAAACTTGGAGGACCAGAAATGTTTTTTTTTCCGGTGTTATCACTAATCATCATTTATGCAGTTGATGTGAAGGTACAAAGACTTGTAGGAAGTAGTAAGTTTTTGGATCCTGACAGTGGTTATATTTTGCTGCTCTCAGGTTTTAAATGAGGTGCACCAGCAATTTGCAGCTGGCATGCAGGTTGGTCATATTTTCATTTTTTATTTCATCTACATGCATTAATATTTCTCGATTTTCCATTGAAGCTTTTGCATCTGCTTGCAGACAATTGCAGTTATCCCCATTCTTCCACATGGGGTTGTTCAACTTGGTTCTTCCTTTTCGGTGAGTCCTTTTACTCATAAGCATATGCTTCGACAATTCATTATTAGGGCCTCAAACAGATTATTTTTTCATGGATGCTTTCCTTCTATGGTGATTACTCCAAAAGACAGCATTCACTTTCTTCTCAAATTGCTTGCATCCCATTAGTGATCATGAACTTCTAATGCATGCTTGATCTGCATTCTTCCAATTTCCTGTAATAATGTCATTATATGTGGTATTACCAGATTATGAAGAATATGGGATTTGTTAATGATGTGAAGACTTTGATCCTACAACTGGGAGATATTCCCGGTGCTCTTCTAGCTGAAATCTTTGCGACAAAAGATCCAGCTGAAAATATTAGGGTTCCTGTTATGATGGCGGATATCCCCAGTCAACAAGGCAACTCATCTCAGGCTTCAGTACTCGTTGATCAGTTATCTCATTCTCTATTGATTCAAAACGATCATCATGTTGGTGCTTCGAAATTTCAATTTTCCACGCCCAAATCACATCACGATATCTGCAAACCAAACCATATTTTTGAAGATTGCCTAGATAATGGGGAGATCAGAGCTGAAGTGATAATTCCAAAGCGTTCCTGGAGAAATCAGCAGGCTTCTGCAAGTTCTAGATTCAGTTTCCAGCCTGGTTTTTCTGGATCAAGTGCTGGTGAAGGACAGATTCTATCAGGGGCTGGCATTCAACATGATGGTAATAACCATATAATTGCATCAAATAACTTTAACTCGTCTCAGTTGGGAATAAGCGGAGGCTTAATGCTTGATGAGGGAAGATGTTCTGTTGGTACTGAATTGCTCGAAGGAAGTCAGTCACATATGGGAAGAGACAGTGACCTAAAGCCATTTTCAAGCCCACGATGTTTGAACACTAAGAGAGCAGTTAAGAATAATGTTTCCAGCAGATCACGTTTTGATGGAATCGAGGTTCAAAACAGCCATCCAATATGTACCGCACCTACATCAGGGGACGATTTGTTTGATATCTTGGGTGTGGAGTATAAGACTAAACTACTTCATGGAAGCGATAACGTTTTACTAGACAACGGAGCAGATCGTAACACACAGAATTTGGGTGAAGATCATTTATTGTTTCTTAACATGCATGAAGCGGGTTTGGGTTCTGATATTTACCCTCTCAGTGAAGCAATGTCGGACACTGGTGTCTTTTCCATTATGGGCTCTGATAACCTTCTGGATGCTGTGGTCTCTAGAGGTTGCTCTTCCGCAAAGCAATGTTCAGAAGATAATGTGTCATGCAAAACGACATTGACAAGGATCAGTAGCTCGTCTGTTGTTAGTGATTCACCCACATTTAACTGGGCTAGCACCTCCAATAACTCTCAAAGTGACTATTTTATCCTTCCCAAGCCCGTGGCTGGAACAAGGACTCTGGATACTAGCTCATTCGGATCGGGGTGTAGCAAAAGTGATGCAGGTAAATCTTGTCAAGATACGTCCGTTTATGGATCTCAAATCAGTTCGTGGGTTGAACAAGGAAACAACGTGAAGTGTGGTGACTATAGTGTGTCAACTGCGTATTCAAAGAAACCTAACGAAGTGAACAAATCAAGCCGCAAAAGGCTTAAACCTGGTGAGAATCCTAGACCCAGACCTAAAGATCGCCAGATGATTCAAGATCGTGTGAAAGAGTTGAGGGAAATTGTGCCAAACGGGGCAAAGGTAAAATATCTTCATATTTTCTCCATCTGCGGATCATATTTTAGTTCTCCATATACTGGTTGTTTAATCATCTGATGTGATTAACAGTGTAGCATAGACGCCCTACTTGAACGCACCATCAAGCATATGCTTTTCTTGCAAAGTGTCACAAAACATGCCGACAAGTTAAAACAAACCGGAGAGTCTAAGGTATGGGTAGTCGTGCTAGGACTGATTGTTAAAAGTAATAATAATTTGGCTTTCTAGTAAAAAACCACTGTATATCATGAAAACAATAAGTTAATTCCTTTTCCTTGCTGGAATAATCAGATCATCAGTAGAGAAGGTGGACTGTATCTAAAAGACAAGTTTGAGGGAGGAGGGGCAACGTGGGCATTTGAGGTTGGTTCGAAGTCTATGGTTTGCCCCATCATAGTTGAGGATCTGAATCCACCGCGACAGATGCTTGTTGAGGTACTTTATATTTTTGTCAGTCACTATTGAATTATGATCTAATGTATAGAAAATCTCTTTTTAGTTGCATTGAAATTTTTAGGGGGACTGTAAAAATTATCAACTTTTCAGTTCAAATTGTAAAAATGACCAGAGTAAATATTTATTTACCAAATTATATAGATGTAAACTTTTACATCTGGGTAATTTTCGTAAATAAATTATTTACTCCAACTATTTTCGGCCATTTTTACAAAAAATGTAGTTTTCTGGTCATTTTTACGGTTTGAACTGGAAAGTTGATTTTTTTTGTCATTTTCTGAAATTTTTTACCGGGTAGTATTATTAGTGTTCGCGTATTATATAGAATTTTATGTAATATTAATTGTCTTTACGGCAGATGCTATGTGAGGAAAGGGGTTTCTTTCTGGAAATAGCCGATTTAGTCAGAGGATTGGGTTTGACAATCTTAAAGGGGGTGATGGAGACTCGGAATGATAAGATATGGGCGCAGTTTGCAGTAGAGGTAACGATTACTCTTTTCATAAACTGCTAATTTGTATCACACCTTTGATAAAATTAGGAAAATGCTACGAATGAAAAAGAAGAAAAGAAAGGAAATGTTACGAATGACAAAAAAATAGAATTCGAATGAACAAACTTGTTTTTTGGTCATTGTTTGATTTAAAAAAAAACTTAAAACTTAAAACAAGTTTTGAAGTTTAGGTTCTTTCTGGTAGGCGGTTGTTTTTAAGTTTTTTTTTAAAAAAAAAACCAAGTTTGTCAATTGTGGCGTAAGTCTAGTTTTAACTAGGGATGTAATCGGTTCGGTAAGTTATTTGGGCATAATTCAAACCGAACCGAAATTCACGGTTCGATCATATAACGAACCAAACCGTGAAAATTATATTATAGGATTGAAACTTTTGATTCGGTTCGGTTTTGCGGTTCAGTCGAAACTAGAACATACAGAAATGAATAAGAGACAGAAGGATCAATCCAAAAATTTTCATTCTAAAATTAGAGAGATTTCCTAAACCAAGCAAATCAGTAAAAAATCAAACTTATAAACTATAATTACAATTCCATGATCAGTAAAATTACCCTTAAAATCTACAATTACAAACCCTAAATCACCTAAATCAGTAATTAAACTTAAAATCTATAATTACAAACCCTAAATCAGTAACATCAAACTGAGAGGAAGAAAGAAAATGAAACAGAGAGGAAGAAGATGAGGAAGAGGCTCATCGACGAGTCAAAACAGAAAGGAAGAAATAAAAAGAAACAGAGAGAAAGAACGAGAGGAAGAAGATGACCAAAAGCTCACGACGAGTAAAAACAGAGAGGAAGAAAGAAAAAGAAACAGAAAGGAAAAGTGTTGCTCATTGACGGCGATTTTGGAGTCCATGCATGCTGTCGGATGGGGTTCCTGGAGAAGGGAGAGGGAGTTGTCGGGATGGGGTTCCTAGAGAAGGGAGAGGGAGTTGTCGGGATGGAGGGTGGAGAAGGGAGATGGAGTTGTCGGGATAGGGGGTGGTGAAGGGAGAGGGAGTGGTCGAGAGTGAGATAGAGAGAGATGCTGGAGAGACAAAGTGAAAAGGTGGCGCAATAGTAATGAAGGGGAAATTAGGGCTTCAATTTATATGCTAACATTTTATTATATATTTTACTTTTTATTCGGTTCGATTCATAAGGTTAAATAACACACGAATTGTGATATGAACCGAAATTTCGGTTCTTTTATATTTATGAATCAAACCGAACCGAAAAAATTATATAATCGACCAAACCGAAAAAATTATATAATCGACCAAACCGAAAAAATTATATAATCGACCGAACCATTCGGTTCGATTCGGTTCGGTCAGTTCGGTACCATTTTTTTCATCCCTAGTTTTAACTGATTTTGAATATTGTTTTTGAATAAGTTTTGGGAGAAATTATACAAAAATCTTATTGAATACTATTGTTTTCACTATTCCTGAAAACTCTTTTCCGAAACCTCTATAGTGCCTAAACTAGAACTTGGCTTTCCTTTTAGGTCCTTCTTTCTTAAAAAAATCAATTTAGTCGTTGACACATAAAAAACACATTAACAATCAATGGGTCATATATGTCTCGGATGGTATCATTTCTGTAATGTTTTACTTGTGAAATAGACAATATGTACTTGATTGAAATCATATTAAAATTCCAAGGACTAAATGATTTAAATAAAGCACCATAATGAAAATTGAGTTATAGCCTGGGGAACAAAAGCATAGTCCAACAACAAGGGAAAAAAATATGTAGTGCCTAAATTATTTTGCTGTCTAAACATCTATCATGTTAGTAAGTAACACCTACTATAATTGTGTCTTCATAATAAACAATCGAATTCGCATACAGGCAAACAGGGACGTGACAAGGATGGAGATATTTATGTCACTAGTTCACCTTTTGGAGCAGACAATGAAAGGCAGTGCAGCGGCTAATGCTATTGCTAATGCCGCAGATGATATTGGCCATATGATGGTCCACAACTCCTTCCCCCAAACTGCACCTATACCAGCAGCCGGTAGGCCTAATGGTTTGCTGTGAGCTACCTACTTTGCTCTGAGTCTTGTGTGGATGTGTTGAGAGCGAGCCTAGTTTTTGCTTGCAATGACCAACATGTTTTCCAGTGCAAGAGGGAGAAGCAAATACCATAACTGACCCTACTTAGTGAGATATGTGTTAGTTGTAAGTCAGTGATAGTTCCTCTTGAAGCGTTTCTAGGTGTGTGCCTGTTGTGGATGTATCTCTGATTGAAAAGGTTTTTTTTTTTTTACATTATGATGGATGGTGGTTTCTGGTTTGTATAGAGTATGTGGGATAGAAAATTATTGGTATTTTCTCTTGAATTTTGATTCGGTTATCTTTTCTTTTACTGCTTTATTTTAGGATTACGTTGTAACTGGATTATGATTTGAATCAGTTGGTGGTTCAGTGGTTTCGTCTCCACCCATCTAAATACAAACATTAGTGATTGTGCATTTTTTTCTGATATAAGAAATCTAATGAACCGGAGAGTCTCTCTTGTTAGGTTTGGAACGGTTTTTTCTAAGGGTTAAATTTTGATTCAAAGAGAAAAACTTGTTTATTTTAAGATCCTCTTGTAGTGGTGAAACATGAGAGGATCTTGTTCACTCTGGGTTGCCCATCAGGAAATGGACGGCTAGGATTTTTGGATTCCATCAAGTGGGGATATTTATCCTCTGGGTTGTTGCTTTTACATCTAATGTCTATCTATTCCGAATTCTAGAACTTAGCCATCAATTCAAGCTTTAGCGCGAGAATTGCCTAATAAAAATTTGTGCATTTACTATTTGGGATGGGTTTTTACCATATCATATACCATTGTGCGAGGTATGATTGCACTCAAAAAGTAGCAACATTGGAGCATTGGACAAATAATTGAATACCAATTCATCGATGGCATAGGAGATACGAAGAGATGCCTAAACAATAAATGATTGTTAGTTCCTCTTTAGAACATGTATAAGGTTTGTTTTATTTTTTCTGGAAATATTTACTTGTCTTTTTCATTCTTTAATGAGTTTTTCATTTTCATGAGTTTTCTGAGAATGTTTATTTATTTTCTTCTTTCTGGAATGTTATTTCACGTTCATTTATTGTACATGATCACTACAAGATTATGGTGTAGTGTTAAACGAGGTCTACACGAGTCTCGTGTAGTCATCGTGCAGACTACACGCAGGGTACACGAGCTCCGTGTAGACCTCGTGTATACCACACGATCATCGTGAAGTGCATCATGAACTTCTTCAACAGTTCACGAGCACCGTGTAGTATCTATTACACTACATGAGGACTACACAATCATTGTGTAGTAGACGACCACATGATGATCGTGTAATCCTCATGTACACTACACGATACTCGTGTACACTGCATGAGGCGTGTAGTCATCGTGTATGACTTATTACAGTACACGAGGTCTACACGATCAACGTGTAGTGTACACTACACTATAACTATACGATGCTTGTGAATGCCTCGTGTACACTATACGATGACGCGATGCTCGTGAAAGCCTCATGTACACTACACGATGGCTGCACGATCATCGTGTAATATTTCATTTCATTATGTATTCTTCTCGAACTGACTTCCTTCATTAATGTATATACATATATGTCCGAAGTTTAAAGTTTTATAATCCATGATAGAGATTGAGTGAAAAATGGTACAACATGATCTTTTAGTGGATAGAAGACCAAATTATTGGAGATATCTATTAACTGCACTAACCATGAGCTATTAGGTATATTGCATGAAAAACTCCAAATAGACCCCTCAATGTATGATATGTCCATCAATTTTTTTTATAGAATCCATGTTCCCTGCCCTCTTGCTGAAATTTTAAAGGATAGATATTTACAATTCTTTGTTAAGGAGAATGAATTAGAATCACTTAGAAACCCACGATTCGTAAGTACTAAGCCAAAATTTTTTCCATCTCAAAGCTTGGTTCCTCAAACTACAATGTCACAACAACCTCGGGTTCCTGAAACTACAGGGTTTTATGAAAGTTGGGTTCTTGAAACACAAATGTCACGACAACCTCTAGATGAAAGCATTCCTCGCTTTAAGAGTGTTGATCATTTTGAAAGGAACTATCATGATGATGGTGTTTTCGAGGATGAGGATGATGATATTGATGGAGATGATGATGATGATTTTGATCAGAGGACGTATGATGATGCAATTTGTGGAGATGACTATGATGAAGCCATCAGTGGAGACGATCATGTGATGAAGGCTGACAAGCACGATTGACCGGAACTGGAGTCTCACGAGGGATTTAGCAGTTCCATGGCTGCATATTCAGTCGAGCACATGTGACTGAGTCGCCCGTACCTGAGCTCGAGAAAGATTCCTTATACTGACCGTGTCTGCTTCAAACCCTAGATTCGTCTCGTGTACACCAATTCTAGACTTGAATACTGGTCTTGAACTCGAGGCCATTTGTCCTTGGCCATCATAACCTGATTTGAATGAACAACGTCCTGGGTCTCGTGAGCAACGGGCTGATTTGAATTAGGTTGTATCAGACACAATAAATATGGATGATTTGTTGCAGGTTGTATAACGTCCTGGGTCCCGTGAAGTCATTGTGTAAGCTACATGAAGACTAAACGATGCAAGTTAAGTCATCATGAAGGCTACACAAAGCCTACACGATAATTGTGAAGGCCTGATGTAGGCTACATGAAGCCTACACAAAACATATTGTAACAAAAAAAAACTTATAGTCCATAATTCATAATTTGAGGGTGTATAAAAATAAAATAAAAACCCATAAAATGTATCCAAATTATTTTGGTACAACATTGCCACGTGCAAATAACTCAATTGCAATTCGTCTTCAATATTCTGGAATTTGTTGTTGAGTTATTTATTGGAGGTTCTTCCCATATGCGAGAGCTTTGACAAACTTAAGGGTGAATACCCCACAATCGAACCTACAAAACACGTGAAATGCAAAAACACAATTAAATAATATGTATGAAATTTTAAGTAGGCTTTCAAAAAAATGTATATTTCACTTACCCATTCTCTTGTTGTGATCACTTTACGATCTCATATTTCCACTCATCTTTGAGTTAACCTCCTGTCTTCTCTCATAAATGTTCATCATTTGAAGAAGTCGAGGGATAATATTCATGAAAGGTTTCATTATTTCAATGTACAAGGTGCGTTGATATGGCGTGTTCATGGAGTTATAAATACGAATACACTAACCATTCAAATCAAGCTCAACCGCAATCCAATGACTGCGGTTTGCATTCATTGGAAAGATATTTTATCCGACTGTTCCCAGCTCCTTCTAAAATTTGTCTGCAAGCCGAGAACCAGGTACTGGAGCTGATCATCAACGTCAATATCCCAGCCACGAGATCTTGATCAAACTCTATGATTCTACCAGACAGATTCCCTTGTAATTTCACGGAAAAAAATTTAAATCTTCAACGTCAATAAAAAATGGTCATGAAGACTACACAAAGTCTACACGAAGCTTATGAAAGACTGGTGTAGACTACGATGTGCAGTTCATTAAGTTCAAAAATAAATCTTACTTGTAGAATCAAATCACTAACACTGATTCTGATATGAGAGTTGTATTCTTGCAAATCCAACCTCATGAGCTCTAGGTATGCATCAATATACTGCAATGTAATAAAGATTAGTTAAAATATTTATAATTATTTTAAATACCAAATTAAAAAAGATTAAAAATAACTTCCTACATCTGACTCAAGCAATTGATAATGTGAAGAGACTAGTTTTTGAACCAGGTAAGGTCAACGCTACAAAATCCAACGTTTACTTTCTCGATCTTGTACAACGTAATTATAAATCAAAATTAGGTACATGATTGGTTTATCACACGGTGGTTACACGATGTCAGTGTAACCATCGTGTATACTATACGATGGCTACACGAGGTCAGTGTAACCATCATGTAGTATACACGATGGCTACACGATGGCTACACGATATCAATGTAACCATCATGAATACGACACGAAGACTACACGAGGCTAGTGTAGCCATCATGTATACTACACGAGTTCAGTGTAACTATCGTGTATACACACGAGGTCAGTGTAAACCATTGTGTAGTATACACGATGCCAGTGCAACCATCACTATATGCTTGAAAAGGTTTGAAATCCATTTTGGCAACGATATTCTCATCAGCTATTTTCCTTCACTGCTTCTTCTTTTCAACCTTTTCGGTTTTCCAATTAGATGACTCTAGGACCCGAGATCTTTTTATCTTCCTCTTACCAAGTTCACCAAGGCGGACGAACTATTCTTCTTCTCCATCATTGGACTGCTCCGTTGACTGAACTGAATCCATCAATGCAGATATTATCGATGCAATCTTTTGATATTCTTTTTTTGTTTATTCTTCTTCTTCTTTTCTGCTTTATTTTCAGCTTCTTCTTCTTTTTTTATTTCTTTTATTTCTTCCTCTTTATTCCTTCCAATTCTTATTTTCTTCACCTTCTTCCCTTTTTATTTTCAGCTTCTTCTTCTTTGTGTATTTCTTTTTCTTCTGTTTATTCTTTTTCTTCTTCTTTTTCTGTTTTCTCTTCTATTTTTTTCTATTTCTTTTTTCCCTCATTTTTTTCTTCATCTTTTCCTTCTAACTTCTCTTCATCCTTTTCTTCGACCTTCTCTTCTTCATTTTCTTCTTGTTTTTCATCTTTTTTTCCTTTTCTTTTTCCTCATATTCCTTCTCTTCTTATTCTTCTTCTTCCTTCTCTACCATCTCGACTTCTTCTTCATTCTCTACCATATCTTCTTCTTTATCATCCTTCTCTCATTCTTCATTTATTTTCACTTCCTTCTCAATCCCCGTCTCCTCCCCTTCGCTGCCATCATCATGGTAGATCGAGGATAGAATGAGTAATCATCTAGTCTCGATGTTACCCAATGATCCATCAAAATTTTAATTTGGGAAATTGCAAAAGAAATGTCTGATTGCATGGACATAATATTTTTGTCCATTGAAGTGATCTTTTGATCAATTCCAATCAAATATTTTCTCACCCAATCTTCATGCCCACTGAACTTATTGTACACAGCCTTCTTCTCCTCTGTCTTTTCAATGGCCTCTTCGGACCTTTTCCTCTTCTTCTTCTCATATTCCTTTTCAATGGTCTCCTCCTCCTCATTAGCCTCCTCTTCGACTAGAAAGAGTGACTGAGGAGGTGTCGACTGAAAACACATGTAATATTAAGCAAACAAAACAGAAAAGGATGACTACATATCGGTTACACGGACATCGTGTAGACTACACGGTGGTTACACGGACCTCATGTAGTTATCATGTAGACTACATGATGGTTACACAGACCTGGTGTAGTCATCATGTAGACTAGACGATGATTACACGGATCTCGTGTAGAGTACACAATGCTTACAAGGACCTTGTGTAACCACCGTGTAGTCTAGACGATGAATGTACGAGATCCATGTTCAAGAAGAAGAATGGTAGAAAATGATTTTGAACATACATTCTATCAAACTACTGACTACACGATGACTACACGAGATCCGTGTAAACATCGTGTAGTCTACACGATGACTATACGAGATCCGTGTTCTAGAAGAAGAAGGGTAGAAAATGATTTTGAACATACCTTCTCTCTAACTACTGATCTCCAGAAGCTTTTTTCGTCTTCCTCCTAAATAGGGATCATGGAAAGAACTGTCAACTAAAAATGCAAGAAATATAAATTAGTATATGTGAAAGTAATATAAATTAACTTGTTAACATAATTCACCAACATACATTCTCCTTCGAAAAAATTTTTTTTTGAAGATTCTCAACCAGTACTATTGTTGTCAGACACCACTTGAGAATCCTTGATACCTTGGTCGAAACCTGGTTACCATACAAACAAATGGATAGTTTCAAATACCCATGCCTATTTAAATAAAAGAGAGTAATTCAGTATTCCTCACATAAATATGAGTGAATACCCATGAATAGCAGCAGGGGATTTCTGTGTTTTTTCTTGATCTTTAAGATCACAAAAAACAGCCTTTGTATTCTTCACAACTAATAATGATTTCATTATTTTGGAGAACGAGAGCTCTCCCTACAGATATTGGTTGAACGTTTCAAGTTTGTCAACCAAAACCAACCATCTTTTCTCAATTAGGGAACAGTTCTCCTTCCCCAACAAAAATGCTCTAACAAATAAATAAGAGCTATCTTGATCCCATCAGAATCTGACTCATATTCAGAGTTTTTAAACTTCTTTTTCAACTCAGCCATGGTTATTGATTGCGCTTTGGGAAAGTACAGATCAGAGAGTCTGTTAGGGCCACAAGTCTTTTTCTCATCCCGGGCTTCACCGAACTTTAGTCCGATCGTCAACGAGAACTCATTCTTGGCGAAGCACAATGTTTCCTCATTGATAAGAAACCAGATTTCCTTCTCAGATGGAGTGACGTTGACATATTCGGCCTCCCTGGCAAGTACCTGGTGGCAGAAAACTGTTGAAAACTTCAGGGCTGGGAGATCAAGGAGATGGCCAAAGAATGTCTGCTTAAATAGAGAGAGTTGAGGAGCTGTTAGCTTGGTCTTGATAACCTTTATACAGTGGGTATTACACTTCGCATTGAACCTTGCTTTTGTAATATTGTTAACGCCATGGACATATTTTAGTTGCATCTTTGATGAAGCCATAACCTGTAGAATATTCAAGGCAAACATAAGATTAGGAAATGTACACGATACTCGTGTAGTCATCGTGTAGACTATACGAGGGGTACACGATCCCTATGTAGTCATCGTGTAGACTACACGAGCTTTACACGACCCTCGTGTAGGGTACACGAGGGGTACACGACCCTCGTGTAGTCCTAATGTAGCCTACACGAGGCTTACATGACCTTCGTGTAGTCCTCATCTAGCCTACACGAGGCTTACATGACCCTCGTATGGTCCTCCTATAGCCTACACGGGGCTTACATGACCCTCGTGTAGTCCTCATGTAGCTTACACAAGGTTTACACGAACCTCGTGTAGTCCTCATGTAGCCTACACAAGGCTTATACGACCCTCATGTAGTACTCGTGTAGCCTACACGAGGCTTACATGACCCTCGTGTAGTCCTCATGTAGCCTACACGAGGCTTACACTATCCTCGTGTAACCCAGAAAACAGACACCCACCAAGACCCGAACCTCAGAAACCCAGAAAAAAACACTTAGAAATCTAGGAGAAAAAAAAACACTCAGAAACCCAGAAAAATAAATATTAGAAAAAATAACATTGTTGTGATTCAGACATCCACAAAAAAATAGAAACTCAGAAATAAAATAAAAACCTCGGAAACCCAGAAAATACATATCAGAAACCCAGAAAAAACACTTCAGAATCCAGAACAAAAACTCAGGAACATGAAAACTTACCTTGTTATATTTTCTTACTGTGGGAGACGAAGACTTAAGGATTTGTAGAGAGAGAGATGCTGCGACTTTGAGAGAGAAAAAGATAGTAACAATAAGAGAGAAATGAGGGAAATACAAGTGAGGTACACGAAAGGGGTGGGGTTTCGTGTAATGAAAATGTGTAATCATCATTTTTTTTCAAACCGTCATTTGAAATTTGTGAATGAGCCTTTTGGTAACTTCACGAGTTGATTTTGATTCGAAGGTGGGCCAAGAAAAGAAAAAATTAGTGCAATGGTCTAATTCTATAAAATGATTAGTGTAAGAGTTTACTTTAGTAAAAAATCCTTAATCCAACGTATTCAGTTATATCCCTTCTTATTATCAATCCAACGTGTTCAGTTCTATCCCTTCTTATTATTAATCCAATGAATTTAGTTCTATCCCTTCAGATGAAGAATCTGAGCAAGGAAGGGTTTGTGTACATCCATTGCTGGCAGAGCAGCGGATTCTCTCGGGATGAATTCAAAATTCCGAGGCGTTACGCTGCACAAATGTGGACAATGAGATGCTCAAATCAGACGATTCTTTGGCAGGAAGTGAGAGTCTTTATACATTATTCGCTTTAGATCGAAAATTTAAAAAGAAAACTAATTTCATTTTTCTAACCAGCTAGTCCTTAATTCTCCTTCATATAGGGTTCACGAAGGGGAAACAAAGTCAGGTCTTTTGAAGAGTGTTTAGTAATGGGAGATAGTTATTCATAGTTTAATAAAACGACGTCATAGAAAATTAATGGAGATTTAATAGAGGATTTAACTCCAAGTTTCAAATAATTTAAAGTTTAAACTGTAACGTTTTATAATTTAAGGTTTAAAATATCTATTAACGAAAGTTTGAGAAATAAAAATATATTTTTTTCTAATTTTTTATGAAAAAATTTAGTAAGTATCTCTACTTAAAACTTAAAAGTGTCCTAATAGTTGTTTAGGTGCAAGTATTTCTAAAAGTTACTTAAGCCCTACAATGAGCTGCTTGAATATTCAGACACTTTGAAAGTAACTTAAAAAAGATAAAATGTCAAAATTGACTAAATTTTTCTAAGTTTTCTAATTAATTTTAAATTTTTGAAATGGTCTATTTTTTCAAGTTGTAATTAATTAGACTGTACATCTTTACATTGGAAATGGTTTGGTGTGCCAAAGTTTGTATTAGTATTTTTACAAAATGTCAGCAATTCTAATCATATCCCAAAGAAAATTTCTAACTAAATGATAGTTTGGAACAAAGTGTATTTACATCTCAATAAAGTTGTAAGAGTAATTCTAAACTGTTTATAAACTAGATAATCGACAATATTTTAATTAATTAAATCATATATCGATCACTCATATATTATTATTTTATGTTTTAATTAATTGATAATTGACTATTAAAAATTGACCGTGTAAAAATTAATCAAGTTTTAGACTATTAGACTAAAATTGGAGGGGCGCCAGGCTCATGCGTTAGTGCAGCACATAGGTGACGCTTTAGAGCCCCAATGACTATGATGGATTCTTCTCTTTAACAAATTAATTTAATATTATGTGAACTGATGCTTCACCATCAAATATTAAACTATTATGAACAGATACTATGATTTTTGTTTTTCACAATGATTATTTTTCTCAATAATTAATTTTAAAATACAAAAATTGCTAGAGGAACTACATGTCAAACCACCAGGGATAATGGCATAATGTTAATAAAATTTATAAAATAAATTGTATTTCAAATTTGATATCAACAATTACAAAATTTTACATACACAATTCATGAGACACAATTTAATTAAAATTCTTTGATAAACTCCCGTTTTCATTTCCAAAAGAACAGCCTTGACATTCATACATGTGAAAATATTAGTCGTGTCATGTTGGCAACCTGTGTTCAAAATATTATACTAGAAGAGACTGCTGACAACCATTCTGATACAAACAGTCAATTTGATGTTCATGCCATTCTAATACAAACGGTCAATTTGATGTCCATGCGGAGGTAGTGCAAACAATTTCATCTGAATAGGAAACTAGTCAACTCAGTATTCAAGTAGGTACAAAGCACTCTAGTTCCGAAAAACAGTAGAGCAAGAGACAGACATGGAGGTTAGATGCTGTAAATTGTAAACACATGATTCTGTATTTTCTGAGGCAAATTGGAGGAAAGCTTAAAAGCTGGGTGTTGGTTGATCACTTTGTTATTCTTTTATTTGTTTATATTAAAAAATAATAGAATTACCCCTTATCACCTCTGATAACTGGTATTTTTTTGAAGTCTTTAGGGTAGTTTATAATTGGAATTGCAGGAAGCAAATGGGTGTGGGTGATATGGTTGCCTAATGGATGACGGTTCATTTTCTGATTTGGTAAGTTGTAGGGGCATTTTGAAGTTGGTTTAGGCTATTAAATTGGACATTTTCTCAGAGATGCTATTTAATTCCGTTGGTATTATTTTTTATATCTTAATGCATTCTCTTTTTTTTACGATTACTTGTATTAGATGAAGTTTGAAATCGATTATTCTAGAAATCAGACGAAGAATAAAATGATCAATAATCGATATCCAGAATCAGATTAATATATTTATTAACCATTAAGAATCAGAATCAAGAATCATATTATTAATAATAAAAATTATTATTTGAATTTATTAAATCAATGAACCAAATAAAAATAAAATATATAACATTAATAAAATATCTTAAAAGATAAGCAGAAAAAATGATAATCAATTGAATAAATATTTTAAAGAAAGACTTTCACAATTAAATCTAAAAGAATAAAAAAATAAAAAATCTCATTACATCCTATTAATTTGAAATGAATAATAAGATATAAAATCTCATTACCACCTATTAATTCCAAATCTCATCCTATTAATTTGAAATGAATAATAAGATGTAAAATCTCATTATCACCTATTAATTCATTCCAAATCTCATTGCGGCTTACGATTCCTTGTCAATCAAAATTTAATTTCAAAAGAATAAATAAATATAAAATCTCATTACCCTAAATGAGCTTAAGATTTCCCAATCAAAATTATGAACACTACTTAAAACAAAATTCAAAATCATAATAAATAATAAATTTGATAATTTAAAATAGATTTCGTTAAATTTAATTGCTCAGAGTGAAATAAGGAATTAAATATTAAAAAATCCAAGAAAAACATGAATTGAACAAGCCGAAGACGCTTAATTTTATACAAGTTTGCCAGTTTCTCGTTGCATCGCTAACCGATTATTGTTTATACAATAAACGCCAATTATTGTTGTAGACTACAAAACTTGCATGACCTGGACACGTGGATATTTTGTCAAAATACTGTGTTAAAAAATTATTAATAAATTTTTAGATAAATTATAGTTTTATCCCATATAGTTTAGGATAATTTTTATTTTAGGCCTTGCACTTCAAAAATTTACAGAGTATACACTACAGTTATCTCTTGCATTCACAACCTTCTGTAGCACCCCCACTTAAAAATATTAACGGTCAGTCACAATTGTCCTAGGTGGCAATACATGATAAATTATTTAACACCATATCAATCATTTTTTACTCTAGTAGCAACGTCACCAATTACCCCTATTTTCCCCTTCTTCTTCGTTCGCCCCCTCTTCTCGAAAGTTATTGTTGCAGCCATGGGCGAGCTTTACACTAGTCCATAGCAAAAATCTCTAGGACTTTTTCAACGAAGATGGAGAAGCAGCATTAGAGGAAGAGCTTCAACAGGTTTTATTATTATTATGGGATTTGCTTCTCTTAATCGATATGAAGGCGAAATCGGCTCTTTTACTTGATTTGAGCGAAACCAACGATTTCAGAAAATCAATTTTACACACTTGGATTTTTTTTATTTTGAGTCGAGGACCCGAGGAGAACAACCTTCGATTTTGTCGTTTCCACTCCACTGGCTTTAGGTGCTTCAAAGGGAGCGGACGAACGAACGAACGAAAATGAAGAAAAACAAGGAGAAAGATGAACGAAAATGAGGAAAAAAATCAGTGAGTAGGATTGAGGAGAATCAAAGCTTGACTATGAAAAACTCACTCTCCTATAGCTTAAATCACAAACAAATCCATAACGGAAGGCCTTTCTCTGCAAGATTACAAGACCTTAAAAACTCTTAGCTCAAGTAAACGTCATAGTAACCCCTGAATTTTGGGTCTTTAGATGCTAATAATAAAACTTTGAAATTTAACACTTTAATTTTTTAAGCGTATAAATTTTGGTTCATAAGTATGAAAATAGCCATTTTCACGCATTTTTTCACCATTTTCACGCATATGAAAATGGCCATTTTCTCACCATTTTCACGCATATGAAAATGGTAGATTTCCATGCCTGTAGAACAGAGTAAGCTCTGGTTTTCCTTGAAGAACTCTAATCTCGAAGAGGGGGGAAGGGAAGAAAGTGTGGGAAGAACCCTAATCGTGAGGGGGGAATTAGGGGTAATTCCTCTCACGTGGCTGCTGGAGTAATTAAAAAGTTGATGTGACGTTAAATTACTTGTCACGTAATCCCACATCAGTAAACCGTGATTGACCATTAATATTTTTAAGAGGAGGTTCAACGGAAGGTCAACTTGAATGCAAAAGGTAACTGTAGGGTCTATTCTGTAAATTTTTGAAGTATATGGTCTAAAATAAAAACTACCCCAAACTACAAGAGGTAAAACTGTAGTTTACTCTAATTTTCTGAAGTTCAATTTTCAAATCTATAATCTAAAATACGATTATCCAAAAAAATAAATACTTTGATCGAATCAAATAATTGTTTCATTAGTTGAACTTGACACCCAAAATTTTGTTGTTGCGAACAGGGAAAGAACCAACTTTTTATTTTTCAGAAAGAGGATAAAATAGAAGACACAAATTTAATGTTGACAAATATATATATGGATTGAACATGGAAAAAATCACCCGAGACACGTATACAGAAAGAATGAATCCTGAGAGGATGCGTGGACCACGAACATGGTAAGATTGATGGCTAAGCAAGAAAGAATGTAGAAGCGGGAGACATCGTCAGAGCAAGAAAGAACGCTGAAGCGGGAGACCTTGTCAGAACGGGAAAGAACGCTGAAGCGGGAGGCCTCGTCAGAGCGAGAAAGAACGCTGAAGTGGGAGACCTCGCCCAAAAGGGAAAGAACGCTGAAGCGGGAGACCTTTTCAGAGCAAGAAAGAGCACATAAGTAGGAGACCTCGTCAGAACGAAAAAGGAAGCATAAGAAGAAAAATGGAGACAAACGAAAATACCCAAAATGATAAACAAACGACAGTGATTGATTGAGTAAAGCTGAAAATACTCGGATGATACAGGTTGACAGACCACCAAGTGGCTGTGATTGATTGACTCGAAGACATAATAATCTTCAAGCGGCTGTGATTAATTGACAGCTGACTGAGACAAAATGGAAAAAGGGGGCCATACCCAGCAGAATGATCGCCACGAATGGGTGTGATCCCTAGGCATAATGAGTGCTTCTTTTTATATTATTATTTTAATTAACTCATGGGATTTGAGAAGCCAATATAAAGGCCAATGTGGTAGAGGAAGGGTGGACATGCAATACAATTTTGACCCTAAGATTCTCTCATTCTTCTCTTACTCTTAAATTCTCCTTCCTTTTTTCTAATTAACACTTATAAAAATTAGTCATTATCGATATTCTTTTGACCAAACAGAAAAAATCCTTTACATTTTGGTGATTTCATTGAGTGAAAAGAAACAACCTCAAAGATACCCTCTAGAAAACCAAACCACGCCTCGAACAGGTCAAACACCACCCTCAATGAAGGGAACGAGAACGGGGATGAACAAGCCAATCACCCTGCTCCTCTAGCTGAGATGCTTAGGACCATCCTAAGTCGAATACAAGAAATGGAACATCAAAACGCTGAAATACTACACGAACACATGGCAGATGATGCAGGAACAGATCGCTGCATTGCAACGGGTCTTTACACAGACACGAGAAAAAGTCAGCCAGCACACTAACCATGAGGGAAGGGAGAACTGCCAAGAAGGAAATGGAGTCAGACGGGAAGGTGGCAATGAAAACAATAGGAACATATAGAATGAAGATTAGGAGGTTTAGTCCAAGGAACATGAAAAGGAGGAGGTAGAAGAAATTCACCCACCAAAAGTCATGACAGAAGTTGTATTGGAAGAGATGATGGAACTAAGAAGCTTGGGAAACACAGGAAAAACCGACCTAGAATCATTCACCAGAACTCCATTATGTCCAGAAATCCTAACCGCCCCGATTCTGAGGAAGTTCATGGCGCTTAAATTCAAATGTTATGAAGGAAAGTCTGACCCTGTAGATCATCGCAGATAGTTCAAGCAAGTTATGGTGTTATACAAGCATGAAGACGCATTGATGTGCATGATATTCCCCATAAGTCTAGATAGGACTGCACTCAAATGGTATCACTCCCTCCCTGCTCAATCTATTACTAACTTTACTGTCATGTGCACTGCCTTCTTGGTACAGTACTTTACTTACCGGGCAATAATGGAAGACTCAGACTACCTTCTAACGATATCCACCCAAAAGAAAAAGAAACATTTCAGGAATACACTCGCAGATTCAATGAGGAAATGGCCAAGGTGGAAAGTTGTGATGACAAAGTGGTGAGACTAGCCTTTATACGGGGGTTGGATCCGGAATCAGCCATCTTTGATGATTTATCAAAGATAAATCCCCCAACCATAGCAGAGATTTTCCAAAGAATGCGAGCATACATCACGTTGGAAAAAGAAAAAAGAAATTTATTAAAACAAGCGAGATGACGGATTAACGAATCAAAGAAAGAAAGAGTTGAGCTCAAGTGTAGGCAGAAAGCAGAATCAGAGAACATAAATTGAAGATGAGCGGGGAGACACCAAGCGGAACAGAACCGTCGCTCGAAGGAGACCCGTATATGACATCCATTCTAGAGACAAGGTCTACACCCCGTTGAGTGTCTCGATAAATGAAATCTTGGAGATGATAAAAGATAAACCTTGGCTGAAAAGATCGGCCCTACTTACAAGGGAGCCAAACCACGCGCATAAGGACAAATGTTGCTCATTCCACAAGAGCAATGGACATTTTACAAAAGACTACTTCCAACTAAAGGACTATGTGGAGAAACTGGTGAAAGCATGATACCTTAATCAATTTATGAAGACGGAGGAACCACAACGGGAAGCTGAAAGAGAAACCCATGACGAGGAAAAAGGGATAACGAGAAGCAGTCGCTCCGAGTAGTCGACACCACCATCGCTTAAACTGAACTAGAGGGGATTACAAGAAAAGAAAGGAAAGTGTACAACAAAAACTACTATTGGAAGGAAGCTGGAAATAGAAGGCACCACCAACGAAAGTGGGAATCCCCCACTTATTTCGGTGACACGAACTTGGAGCATGAGGAGCGTCATAATGATGCCCTTGTTATCTCAATACAAGTAAGAATCTGTCTGCGGAGAAGGGTGCTGATTGACGACGATAATGCATTCAATATTTTACATCAATCAACACTAAAAAAATGTGTATGAGGGAACGACAGCTACAAGGTTTGCCGCTACCACTTGTAGGCTTCAACGGGACTGTGAGCTACTTAGAAGGATTGATCAACCTCCCAGTCAACATAGAACCATTCAATTATCTCACCAAATTCGTGGTGCTTGACACGTCGTCCCCTTACAACGCTATTTTAGGGAGAACCTGGTTACATAAAATGAAGGCAGTACCAAACACCTATTACCAAGTGCTGAAATATCCATCCATTGAAGGAATAAAAACTATAAAAGGAGACCCAGGTTCCATTAGGATCTGTATGGTAACCGCATTAGAATCAACAATGAAATAGAAGACGAGAAAAGCGGAAGAAGAGCTGTTGGAGGGAGATGAGAAATAGCAATCACAGAAGGATGTATAGGCGGGCCCTGGGTACGAGGCAGAAGAAGAAATCGAACCTATTTGCTTAGATGAAGAAACACAGAAAATGACGAATATTGGGGCCCACCTGGAGGAAAATGAGAGGGAAATGTTGACTGACTTTCTACGGAGAAACAAGGAAATTTTTGCAACCACTGCTCAAGAGATGCTAGGTATACTGAAAAATATAATCTGTCATAAACTGAATACTTGCCCTTCAGCTAAACTAGTGAAGCAGTGAAAAAGGAGTTTCGCACCAGAAAGAAACATGGTCATTAAAGAAGAAGTTGACAAACTGGTAAACCCAGAATGACTCGCTAACGTTGTCATGGATAAAATTTAAATTGAGAAATAGAGGATTTGTGTGGACTTCACAGATATGAACAAGGCTTTCCCGAAAGACGAATATCTGTTACCCAAAATAGATCAGATGGTGGACGCCACCTCAGGGCATGAACTTGCATGGACACCTTTTCAGGATACAATCAAGTGAAAATGTTCCAGCCTGACTAGGAGAAAACATCTTTCATAACTGAACATGATACTTTTTGTTATAAGGTAATGCCTTTTGGTTTAAAAAATGCAGATGCAACCTACCAAAAGTTGGTGAATAGAATCTTCTGAGAGCATAATGGAAAAACCATGGAAGTTTACGTAGATGACAAGTTAGTGAAGAGTCGAGAGCGCAAAGATCACATCAAAAACCTTTGTGAGGCCTTTTCCATCCTAAGAAAAAAATCAATGAAGTTGAATCTGGAAAAATGCACCTTCGGAGTGGCTGCCGCAAAATTCCTCGACTACTTAGTTACGCAGCGAGGAATTGAGGTCAACCTAGATCAAGTAAAAGTCACAATGGAGATGAAATCCCCATGAAATAAGAAGGAAATACAAGGCTTAATGGGAAGGTTGATGTCTTTGAATAGATTTCTTTCAAGATCAATCGACAAGTGTAAGCCATTCTTTGTAAAGCTAATAAAGAATACAATAGATGGTGGGATGGTGAGTGTGAGGAAGCTCTTAGCAAGATAAAAGAGTACTTGACAACTCCACCATTATTGTCAAAACCAAAGCCGGAAGAACCTTTGTACTTATACGTAGCCGTCTCACAGACCGTCGTCAGTGCTGCTGTGATCAAAGAAGAAGAAAGGAAGCAAAAGTCGGTATACTTCATCAGCAAAAGTCTGGTGGTAGCGGAGACCCATTACAAAAGGATGGAAAAATTAATACTGGCTGTTGTAGTAGCCGCAAGGAAACTGAGACCCTACTTTCAGGCACACACCATAAAGGTACTGACGGATTCGCTAATTAGAAGTCTCCTGAATTCACTCGAAATAAGTGAAAGAACGGAAAAGTGGGCAATCGAGTTAAGCGAATACCAGATCCACTACGAACATAAAACATCAATTAAAGGGCAAGCTTTAGCTAATTTGTGGCAGACTTTACGTATGATGCCAATGAGGCATCAGAAAGCGGTCAACAAGTTATAAAAAATGGGACATGGGATTTATACATTGACGGAGCCTCAAACAATAAAGGAGCCGGAGCCGGAGTGGTACTACAAACTCTGTTTGGCGAAATACTTGGACACTCCATCTCATTTGGATTCAACGCCTCAAACAATGAAGTCGAATACGAAGCTCTGATAGCAGGAATAACTCTGTTACGGGAATTAGAGGTAAATGAAATAAAAATCTTTTGTGATTCAATGTTGGTAGTAAAGTAGGTAACAAGGGAGTTCATGGCAAATGATGAAAGAATGAGTAGTTATCTATAGCAGGCAAAGGGACTGCTCAAGCAACTAAAAAGTTTTGAAATCCACCATATCCCAAGAGTAGAAAACGGGCACGTGGGCGCGTTGACTAATTTGGGGTCATCACTGCAAATCCCGTAAAAAAGAAGTGTACCAGGTAAGTTTCTAGAAAAACCAAGCATCGCGCCAAAGAGGTAGCATAGGTGAAAACTGGGCTAGAACCGAGCTGGCAGGATGATGTATTGCGTTGCCTGAAAGAGGGAATCCTACCCCGAGAGAAACTTCATTCTAGGAAGATTCAGTAATAGAGTGCCAGGTACTGTATAATCAACGATTTATTGTATAAACGGTCTTTCATAGGGCCGTATCCAAAGTACCTAAAAGAAAAGGAAGCCGAATACATGTTAGCAGAAATTCACAGAGGGTTGTGCGAGAATCATACTAGGGGCAGATCTCTAGCCCACAAAATAATGAATGAAGGGTATTACTGGCCGGAAACGCACTGGGATGCCAAACAATATGCAAAGAAGTGCGACAAGTGTCAACGATTTGCCCCCGTGATAAAATTAACTGCAGAAGAACTCAACACCATGACAAGTCCTTATCCATTCATGCAGTGGGCTTTGGATATCGTCGGACCACTCTCCATGGAACCTGCTCAGAAACGCTTCCTGCTAGATGCCACTGACTACTTCACCAAGTGGATTGATGAAGAAGCATTTTCTAGGATTTGCAAAAAAGAAGTAAGGGGATTCATGTGGAATAATATAGTGCGCATATATGAAATCCCTCGGGTATTAGAGTCTGATAACGGGCTTCAATTCACAGGAAATATGGTGAGAACTTTTTACGAAAACCTATAAATTACCAACCGATTCTCTACACCATATTACCCACAAGGAAACATGACATGCTGAAGGATCAAACTGAATCATACTTGACAACATGAAGAAACGCCTAGAGTCAGCAAAGGAAAAATGGGTAGAAGAATTACCAGCAGTACTATGGGTATACAAACAACTCTTAGAGAGGCGACGTGATAGATACCATTTACTTTGGCCTACAGAACAGAAGCGGTTATACCATTGGAAGTAGGAAATCCAACTCTCAGATCAGAACTGACTAAGCTACAGAACGAAGAACTCATTGAAGAAAGTCTTGTTTTGTTAGAAGCAAAAAGGGAAATGACACTCGTGCAAATAACTAATTACAATCAGAAAAGGAAAGCCTACTTCCAGAAGAGAATTCGAAGGCGTGAATTCTAGGAAGGGGATTTGATTTTGAAAAAGATCTCCCAATCAGAAAGAAAGTTTGGTCCGTCTTGGGAAGGTCCTTTTATCGTCAAAACAGTACACGGAAGCCGCGACTATTACCTCATGACAGAGAAAGGAGCAGAATTGGCAAAATCCTGGAACGGCAGTTACCTTAAGAAATACTTCGTTTAAATTGTTGACTGTTATTACAATATACAACTTATCTCGTGTTTTTGGGTGCGTGAAAGAATGAGGGATTGAAAAAAAATTTTGGAAAATAAAACAGGTCGGCGACCTAGAAGCCGAAACCCTTGAGAGTGGGAAAAACCTTCTCTAAAATGTGAAAAAATATCGGTGGCCTAGAAGCCTAAGCCCTTGAGATTGAGAACACTACAAGAAATATGGCATTTTACAAGATGCAGATACCCCCAAGAAAGGTAATCCACATGGATCATTTAGGGCCTGTGGCAGCCCATCATATTAAAATTTACATTTTTCACGAGACGCAACGCCTCTTGTGGTATCTCACTTTTTACTGGGGTTTTCTTCTCCTGTTAACAAGATTTTCAGACCCTTGTTGAATGTATTCAACGAGTGTTTTTAATACTTGTAAATTAACATTCACAGGTATTTTTGTATCCTATTAGATCAGATACCATAAGATTTTTTGAATCTCATTGATATAGTTTTTGTTATAGATTACATCTCTTATAAAGAGATTTTACTGGTATTTTATAGATACTTTTTTTGCAATCAATTTATATGCACTTGTTTACATACCTATTTAAACATTCAAAATTAATATATTATTAGTCTAAAAGACATTCAAACATCATTTCATTTTCATAAAATATTATTCAAATATATCATCTATAAGTATCGTATAAAAGTATTAGTACTTTGTCTACTAATACAACGTTCGTTTTGAAAAATAAAAAACATCTAAATGTTTCACAGACATTACAAAATAATCTCAAATTTTCACTGCTTAGCTCTTCAAAATTTGATGCCATGTTGGAAACTTTCAAAGGATTGTAGGTCCTGCATTTTAAGGAATAAAACAGTAACTTTAAGATAATCTTACATTGCTCACATCACCATTTTATACTTTACAAAAAAATAACACTGCATATTTTTAAGCACACTATATGGCTTTGTAAAATTGCATAGCTAAAACAATATTAACCCACACAGTACCATAAAAATTGATCCAAATTATTCCTCTCTATGCCTATATACTATTTTAGGCTCCACTATTTATCCAATAAAACAACCCTTCCTGTCTCTTTCTATTTTACTACTTCTAACTATTCATAAACAGTCTTGCATCTAAAACCTTAATAATAATGTAATTACATGGATATACTTGTAATAAAACCTTAATAACAATGTAATATCTTACATTGGTAAATCTAATAAGACTAGAAGATGGTGCCCCATGTAGTATCCCAACACTTGAAACACAAAACCTGCAACTAAACGATCACTCGTCACATGACAATTCTCCATAATATTGACAAAAAAGCAAAACAAATAATAAAGAAAATGACCACATGGTTATTTTTCACAACAGGATAAATAATAACAAATTACACTTGTTTATGTATTACATTTACATACACAGGAGAAAAAGCTAAAGCTTAGTTTTCAATTACTTCAAAAACTTGATAATCTAATAATTCCATCACATTTATTGGTTCTTAAATGATCCAAAATAATTTAATTTATCACCATTTTAAACAAAGACCTTTTATCAGTGTATTAGCGGGGGTAAGTCAACGCATTTCATTCCTAATAGTGAACACTTGTATACAAGATCTTATACCATTAGCTGAAATAGCATGTTCCACTAATAATCTCAATACACTACTTGGTGACGTGAAACTTCTACTTAAAAAGGTTGCGGATACATTAGAAAGATAGCTTCCAGCACCATGAATATACATCTTGTCTTAGCAACTATCAACAACATGACCAACCGAATGCGACAATTTGACACGTCATAATGCGAGATCATAAAACGTTTCATTTTCAACAGAAAAATGGAATTAGAATATAAACGTACATGCCCTGCATGAGCGTAATTTACATGCACATGTGCAATGCCATCAAAGAGGTTCATGAAACTTTCAGTAACAATGTAAGGAAAGACAATGTCTATGTAGTGTATGTTATTGCCATTCATTTTGAGCCACTATTTATCTGTGAATCAGCTAAGATGGAGTTGATATTTATCTTTGGACTGCAAAAGGACTTGAAGATATAAACACAAAGATTATCGAATGCTGGTAAGAAATTTTTCTACAATAAAGATTGAATATCAACTAGACTACAAAATAAGGATGTGCTTTATCATGACATTGTAGAAGAAATACCATCTTTGACCTTATGATTCGACATAGAATAAACTAGTACGTGTAGGCACGGAAAAGAAAGGCCCAAGATGAATCACTATTTAGAAATTAGGATTTAACTAACTGTTACCTCCAATGCTATAAACCACAAGATAAACACATCATACTATAATTTACAGAAGTTTTCCTTCAAAGCATTTGACAACAAACACAACACTTAACCAAAAGCATGTGTAAATATACCCAGCTAAATAAAATTAATGCCTTCATATCGTTTTTTGTGTCTATTCATTAATATTTCTTGAGATGAGATCTCAATATAGATGAAAGAAGACAAGTGGGAAAATATCAAACTTATAACACATTAAAGGATAATATACACTAGAAGAGGAATAGACTTTTCAAAGGAGGACTTATGTGATTGCCTGTGATTTCATGGAAAACCATGAGCAGAAACATGGAGGATTCAGTGACAACTTTTAGCATTAAAGCATAATAAACTTAGACAGAATTAAAGGTTTTCAATTGCTTTGCATCTCTCAAGTAATTGAGGTATCATTTATTTCGATTCAGTATGTTATAAACAATCATTAGAAGCAGTGAAATATATATGAGTACCAAAAGCTGAGAACAATGAAAAGTGCCACTATATGCCAAGGAAAGACCCTTGCCATTAACCATTTTCCTACAAATAAATAAATAAAAGCATGGCCTGGTAAGACTACAGTAATACATGCCACAATAAAGATGCTAAAACCACCATTGGCCTAATTGATGTTATCATAAGAAGCATTTGTAGTCATCTGCTTGCGTTGTACCTACATAGAACAACAAGCCAAGAGAACATGTAATGGATATCTAACCTGTGATTTAAAGCAATTCATATAAGCTCCTTCAGAAACTACATAGAACAACAAGCCAAGAGAACAACCTATAGAGTCATCTTCTTGTACAGTCTCATACATATAAACTTCAGTTAACCTCAAAGCTTACACAAACACAAGGTATCTGGTCAACTAACAATTAAACGTTAAAGGTTCAAACAAAAATCAGACATATGCATGCCCAACAATCAGGAACACAAAGTCAAATTAACTCAGATAAAACTCAAAAATTACAAAAATCAAACAAGAATTTTGATAATGAAACCCTTACCTCTGGTTCTGAGCTGCAAAATCGAAGTATGAGGTAATGAAACCCTTACCCCTACATGTTTGTAAAAGATAGTATATAGGCATTGAGGTATTATAGGAACCATAGAGTACTGTACATGCTTTACAAAATCATATAAGACCTAGAAGATTTTTCATGATTTGGAAATTTTCTCTCTATCCAAACATACAAAAAACTAGCTCAAATGATTAAAGAGAGCAAACAAAAAGCTGAGACAAATGAAGAATCGTCCATCTGGCCACTATTTTTTGTAAAACTTTTTTAGAAAAATAAAGAGGGTCAATCCAATCTAAATGAAGAGAAGAAAATTTAAAGCATAAACAGAGGATTAGGGATTTACCCGAAACAGAGAGAATTTGAGACATGATGAAGTTCATGCTGGTAATCAGAAACCATAAAGTTATTATTTATTTTCTATACCACCACAATATATAAAAATTATAAACTGAAGATACTGCAACCATAATATAAATTTATAGGTTTTAATATTTGGATAGCTTGTTGCTATGCTTCTGATAGATACAATAATAAAAGAGGAAAGTCATGAATGAAGATGGAATTAATAAGTACATATCCCTGCATCAGCTGATACTACTGATCTTGGGCCATATAATAGGCTTGTGGTTGGGACATTCTATAGTAGGACTCCTTGAGATCAAGTTTGCATGATGATGCCTGAAGTACTTCTCCTTGCTCTACACCACCTCCTCACATTTTAGCTGTTCAAGTTGAGTAATAAAATTGTAAGAAAAATTAGGAGAAAAAAGAGTGCAAAATCGATAACAAAAAAAATAAGAGAGAAGATAATACCAACTTTCAAGGGTTAGATTAATGGTATAACTTTGAGCACTATGTGCAATCATGTTTAGTCTGCCAGTGATCTTCAGTTGGTTGACTTCGACACTTGAATCCTTCAAAATTCGGAATGTGTCACATAAAATCCACAAAATTCCTTCTTTTCTCTAAGCTTCCTCTTTCTAGGATACCAAACAGAAACAACTCTGAACAACTCTCTCTACTATAGGTACCGTATTAAGCAAAAGTTCCTTCTCATTCGACCAATTTTAAGAGAGAATAAATAAACAAAGATGAAATGAGCATAACGCATGATGCAATAGTGTAAAAACGAAGAATCACCAAAACTCAAAAAAAAAAAAAAACAAAGAGACAAAACCAAGAACCAAAACATCGACTTTGTGGAGCTTCAGTTGGTAACCTAGTCCTCTGTTCTTCGGCATGGCTGACGCGAGGTCGGGGTTCTCTCATCTTAGTTGATCTCTTCTTCAACAAACTCTAGAGAACCAAAATATCTTCAACCTTGCAAGCGCTAGTTCATTCTCTGTTGTTGAACGAGAGAGAGAAGCTAATAGAGAGAGAAAGAGAGACAAGCTAATCGATGAGGCCTTACTTTCTCTTTTTTGATGAAGGCCTAGCCCTAGGTTATAGGTTCATATGTTGGGAGGAAGAAGTTGCGAGAGAGAAAGATAATTGAGAGAGAACGATTCTAATTTGTGGTTGCGTATTTTGAAGACAAACACATCGTGATGGGTATCGACAAAGAAATCAAATCACGATGGGTATCGACAAATATCAAATCACCATGGGTATCGACAGAGAAGGAAAATCGTGACGAGAGATGGTTTTGTTTGTGTTTGGTTTTGAGAGGGAGAGAAGGCAATGATGAGGGTAAAGAGGGTTGATCTGTTTGTGTTTTTTATTTTAGAGAGAGAACGCACATTTTCAGTTCCGCTTCTAATTTTCACTCACTCCCGCTTCTATTTTACCCCTTTTTTAACTTTTGACATGAATAAATTTTACTTGATTTTTGATTTTCTTGTTGTTTCTTGCTTTTAACAACAGAAGACTGAAATTCTTATATTTTATTCTTATAAAATTCTATATTTCTTGTAGTGGAAAAATCTTCTCTCTAAAATGTGAAAAAAAAGTCAGCGGCCTAGAAGTCTAAACTCTTGAGAGCGGGAGAAACCTTCTCTTTCAAATGTGGAAAAAGGAGTAATGACCATGGCCTAAAAGCCTAAGTCATCGAGAGCGGAACAAAAACCACTCTCTAAAATGGAAATTAGGTCGATGGTTTGAAAGCCTAAAACATTGAGAGTGGGGACGCCTACTCTCTAAAAAGAAAATTGAAACTGAAAAAAGGTCGACGACCTAAAATCCTAAACCCTTGAGAGTAAGAAGAACCTTGCTCTCTAAATGTGGAAAGCAAAGAAACGAAACACAATGAAAGTAGCAAAGACTCATCCGCTCTAAACAAGAAACTACTCAGAAAGCAGAAAAATCACTGTGAGCAAAAAGAAATTTACATTTGGAAACATAGAAATTGCTGTTTAGAATAACTCGAATTAATGCTTTAAAGTACTAAAGTCTAAACTTAAATTCTGTTTAGAATAATTTGGAACTTAGAAATAATTGCTATGTGCTGTTTAGAATAATTTCTATGTGACTGAGTTACTTAATAATTCTTCTTCAAAACTTTTGAAAAAATTATTTAGTTGAAAAATGTTAAAAGTACAAGATTTCTAAGTTCTACTTTACTCACTCAAATCTTGCTAAGTATAAAATACTAAACTAATAAAACACACCAAGAAGAAAAAGACCTTTCATTGATAAAAAAAGAAATTACAAAAACCTAAAAAAAAGAAGAAAGAAAAAATTGCAGAAGGAAAGCTCATACTCATCGATACAAACGACTTTGGCAACAGGAGGGTTGGCAGCATCATCGTCAGCAATGGGAATGGTGGAATCTTCAGCGGCAGGAATGGTGGAATCTTCAGCTACGGGAATTGAAGAATCTTCGGCAGCGGGAGCTCCCTCAAGAGAAACTTTAGGAGGGAGGTTTTCCCTCCCATCCTTGTAGCCCGCCAGATAAACCTTCTTCTCAGCTTTATCGAACAAAGCCTGGTACATGTCTTTAGTCTCTCTCTCTCTCTCCGCTCGGCTTCCTCCCGAGTCACCTCAGCAGTAGTCAACCTATCTTCCACGATCTTTAGGTTCTCAGAGGAAGTAGTCTGGAACCTCTTGGACTCTTCAAGACGCTCACATTTCACGCATTCCTGTTCAGACCCATAAGAAATGGATGTATTAGAAATGGAAATCAGAGACTTGGAAGTGAGAATACCTAGTGGGATTTTAGGACAAGACGAGGGGGATGATGTGGATGGTTGCGCTGAGGATAGAGGCACTACACGGAGAGGTGGAGCTTGGTTATCTTTTGGGATGAAGGCGACGTTGATTCCCCATCTCGGATCTAAGAGATCGTCCCAATCCTGTCCGTGAATGTTGAACGTGACTACGATCTTCTCCTTTGACTCCTGGGAAAATAGGGGGTTTGTTCATTCTCTTATCCACAAAGACAAAGGAGTAGAAAGAAAGTCAATAAAGATAAACAAGAAAATGAAAAAATAGAAAGCAAAGAAATAGGAACTGGAGCTCCGACAACTTTCCGCAGACTCCCCATCTATGGGGAATCGTCTAGCGGCCATCACCACCCCAGTTCCCTCCTATCTGGAGAACACCCCGTTCCCATCCTTTTGTCCTATTTTGGGATCGCGGTGATCATATTTCTTTTTCAGCACCGGGGCGAGGGGCCAGATAGTAACACTCAGACTCGACACGGTACTTGATGATGTAGCATGCCCTAAGTTCATCTACTCCTAAATCTAAACCATGCCGCTTATACAAGGCTTCAAAACCAAGTAAAATCCTATACGAGCTAGGGGTAAACTGTGATGGAGCTAATTTACAGGTGTGGAAGAATTCTTGAAAGAAATGGGAAAAAGGAAGCTTAAGGCCCAAAGCTATGTACATAGGGCTTAAAGTTATTTGGTATGAAGGACTACATGGACGGCTTGCGACCCCATTTTCACCTAAATCGCACATTGCGTCCGAGGGAAAGGCGTCACGGTGATAATCTAGAAAATGTCCTAACTCAGCCTGGTTTCTAACCAAAGGTACCAGGGGCTTAAACTTACAAGTATTGCCTCATGCCATAAATGAAGGAGAAGGGATTTCAGAAAAGAAAATGAAGAAGAAGAAGATAATAAGGGATAATATCTTACCACAAGAAAATGAAGATCGGAAGAAGTCAAACAAGAGAATCCTTAAATAGGCTTCGGGTTTAAAAATAAAAAAAGGAAGAAGAAAATGAAAACGCGCTCCATAATTTTATTTTTGAAAACGGGAATCCGAAAGGACGTTTTTGGTAGGGCGCAACTGACAAGACAGAATCGTCACATACGTTGACGAATGGCATGACGACAGCTGGAAAAAGGAGTAGAGACAAAGCACACATCGCCCAAAACAATTGAAAACAGGAAACGAAGCGCCATCGCAGGAAAAACATGCGACTCCCTTGATTTAATTAACTGTTACATATATAAGATATGTTATTTTCAAAGAAGTTCATGTTTCTGAGAGAAGACAAGACGATCTTTGAAAAGGCACATGCAAATCGAAAACTCCTCGTCATTACATATCAACAAGTGAAATTTATTGAGTGTAATGGGGGGGGGGGGCAAATGAACAGGGAAAAAACTAACTAATACACGTGTACAAAAAGAATGAATCCTAAAAGGATATGTGGACCACGAACATGTTAAGATTGGGGGCTAAACGGAAAGAATGTAGAAGCAGGAGACCTCGTCAGAGGAAGAAAGAATGCTGAAGCGAAAGACCTCGTCAGAACGGGAAAGAACGCTGAAGTTGGCGACCTCGTTAGAGCGGGAAAGAACGCCGAAGCGGAAGACCTCATTAGAACGAGAAAGAACGCTGAAGCGGAAGACCTCGTCAGAGCAAGAAAGAGTACAGAAGCAGGAGATCTCATTAGAATGAGAAAGGAAGGATAAGAAGAAGAACGGAGACAGACAAAAAGACCCAAAATTACAAACAAACGACAATGATTAATTGAGTATACTCGGATGATACAGGTTGACAGACCACCAAGTGGCTGTGACTGATTGGCTCGAAGCTATAAGAAATCGCCAAGTGGCCGTCATTGATTGACGGCTGAGCGAGACAGAAAGGAAAAAATGGGCCTTACCCAGCAGAATGACCCTCACAAATGAGTGTTATCCCTAGGTATAATGAGTATTTTATTTTATATTGTTAATTTTAATTAACTCATAGGATTTGGGAAGACTATATAAAAGCCATTGTACTAGAGGAAGGGTGGACATGCAATACAACTCTGATCCTGAGATTTTCTCATTCTTCTCTGAGTCTTAAATTCTCCTTCTTTTTTTTTTAAATTTATACTTATAAAAATTATGCATTATCGATAGTCTCTTGACCAAACAGGAAAAATCCTTTACATGGATCACATCGAGATCATCTGTAAGAAATTTTTGGACTTAGCTCCTAGGTAAAATAATTGAAGTGAAGTAAAAAATTTTAAAATTTAACCTAAAAATAAATTGACTCTTAACTTTTCTAAAATAAAATATTTTAGTTTAAACAATTTTCCCATAATAATTACTAAAATAAAATATTTTAGTTTAAACAATTTTCCATACTAATTACTAGTTAACAAAACAATTATTTTTTTCCCACACCACGTATATTATTCTACAAGATATTTTAGTTTAGTCAATTTTCTTCACTAATTACCAATTAACAGTCAAACTGCAAGCAGTAAAAAATGTATAAAAAATTAACCCAAAAATAAATTGACTCTTTACTTCCCTTCAAAATAAATTATTCTAGTTTAAATAATTTTTCAACACTAACTACTAGTACATAATATGTTAGTATAAACAATTTTTTCATAATAATTAAAATTTCCCACCTTTGTCGTTATTAAAAAAATAATACTCCGATAATTTAATTTTTCTACATCTCACTAAAAACATATTTTACTTTATTCGTCTCCAATAATTTAATTTGTAGTATGTTTGGGATTCTTTTTGTAAACTGTGGGTAGATTCAACTTTTCACAATGATTACTTTTTTAGTGGGACTGCACAGCAAACCACCAGATAATGAAGTAATGTTGACAAAATTTATAAATAAATTGTATTTCAAATTTGATATCTACGATTACATAATTTTACATACGTAATTCATGAGACACCGCTTTAATTCAAATCTTTGATAAACTCCTGTTTTCATTTCCTGCAAGTGAATGTATAACTTATTAGATATATGTGAAATAAAAAAATTAACAACTTTTTGACGTTATAAAAAATATTTTATCTTGACTACATTAAGTAACGTAGGTGCTTTCATAATTCCTCGATAGATCGTAATAGATTTATTCCTGAAAGAATATTAAAAAAAAAACAAAATCATAACAAGTATGAACAAACTATTTTGTTACATCTAAAAGGAAGATAGAAACTAACTGTAGGTGGATTTGAAATATGGACTTGAGATGAAGAAGTTGCTGGATCACAAGAATTGCGAACCTTCTTCTTTCAATGTTTTTCCATGCAATCTTTGAGTTGACATCTTTCTTGATAAGTCACGAATTTTCTGTTTAGACCTTTCGCTTGGTCAATGTTGACATTCTCAAATACTATTTTGGTTGTGTTCAATTTGTGTGTCATCGTAGCTAGCAGAAGGACAAAACGAAGTTTCATTATGCATTAAATTAAGATCGTTTAACTTTTTAAGAAGCTCGCTACCAAACTTCACAACCAACCTAAATCATGTTTTTGATTCAGTTGCTATAGCTTCTATACGAACAAGAGTAGGACATAATTTTCTATATCTTGACATCTTGTTGTCATTGTTAAGCCTGGATCCTCTTCCTTGTCATTCTCGCAAGTTTCTATTCTCCCATTAATTCTAGCATTTTTTGTCCACCTCCTCAAAATATAACAACCTGGTATCGTTGTCTTCACGGCTAACAGATCTAAAATCTTCAATGCATGACTGCATAATATTCAAAAGTGTTCAAATTTTTTGCAGCTACATGTAACTCTTGTAGTCATGATATCTGTTGTAATTGTATGCATTTGAGTGCTTCCTAGAGTACTAACTTTGCAAAATGATAGTGCTTCATGGATGACAAATTCATCGATCACCAGATTCACCACGATAAGTGAATTCAAGCACATCCAAGTCAGATTTCAAATAGTTCCTCAATGACCCATTAAAACTTTCATTCAATTAACTGTGTGCTCCTCATTCCAGCAGAAAATGTGTAGGCATTTTTTGCTTAAGGGTTTATAAATTAGTCTGGAAAAATTGTAATTAGTGTGAGAATATTTTATTTTGGCGGAAACTGAAGAGCCAATTTATTTTTGGGTTAAATTTGAATAAAAGTAGTTAACTAGAGTTAAATCAATTGGTTTGCTTATCAATGGGAAAAAATAAATCTGAACTGTTTTAAAAACGGTATTAGCTATCAACTATCTAAAAGTACATTGAGGGAAATTAAGGGAAATGGATAATGTAGAAGAGCCAAGTCCAGAATTTTTACTTATGTGGTTTCGCGAAAATAGAAATATAAAAACGATTTGCTTGTTACTTCCATCATTTATTACATAAAAACCCGACATTTGAGTCGTAAAGAAATGTCTACGAAAATGTGCTAATAGTACAGAATTTCTTTTTTCAATAAGCATAATCGAATAATCTTTAGAGAAAATATTCATTATTCTCGATTTTCTAAATATTAAATTAGTTTGTGTTGTTTGAGCTAAAAATATTAATGGTACTTACTTCCCAATATCAGATTTTTGTATTAGAATTACTATGAAATTAACAAAATAGGGGTGCCAAAATTTTATTTATACTGCAATCTATTTTTTTTCACTAACTATTACATAAATTTTTCTTTTTTTATTCAACAAACAATTCAGTCATTTTCATCATTAATTCTCACTCTCTTTCCAGCGAATATAGAGAAATTCTTGATTCCTCAAGAGAAACCATGATCATATTATTATGATAGAGATCAACGGTTCACATTAATTTTAAGATTAAAATTAATCTCTCTTTAAATTAAAAAGTTGAACAATAATTTTCATCATAAATAATTTAAACTGAAAATTGAGTCGTTAAAATTGAGTCATGAAATACCCAAAATCGAGTCTCATGACGATGGATTAAGTGAAAGTCTTAATCCTCTTAAATTGCTTAAACTAGAGAGAGGTGTAGAAATTCAAGTAAAATTTGGTCGCTTCTATGGAAATTACCCGTTGATTACCCTCTATAATATGTATATTACTCAAAATACAAATATAAACCACAACACATCACAACACGATGCCACTGATAGATATTATGTACTCAAAACATGTGTATTGACATAATATGAAATAATAGAATTATATTTTTCTTATAATTATTTTTTTAAATTATTATTGAATAATTTATATAAATATCTGAAAATTTCATATTCATTAGTGAGAATAATTTATATAAATTATTATCGAATAATTTGTATTAGTACGAGATGATTAAGATCATAGATAATGAATGCAAATGTCAGCCATATATTAAAGTATGAAATCTTTAATGAATGGTTTCTAGTACGACTCACTTAACCATTATGAATGCATGTGATCTAGATCTGAATAATTGATGTGGATATACATCTTAGTGAATGTATTTTATATAATAAGATTATATATGACATGACCGATGTGAATTAATATTTTTATTAACTTGTTTATCATAAAGATTTAATACACATTAATCTGATGATCATATATAGATAACTCAGAATCCTGAGTACTCATGAACTTCTATACATGTCTACTGGATCTTTTGATTCACTTGTGTTGCAACATGCATGCGACGCAGAGCGACGATTGAAAAATAAAAAAATTGAAAAAAAAAGAAATTCGGAGTCGCCACCAATCATTTTAGGACGTGATTGGTCACCCAAATTTAAAATCAAATATTTTCGTCTGTGAAAATTTAAAGTTGGTTCGGGAGTCATTTGCGTGTGGGGAAGGTATTAGCACCCCACACCGCCCATTATGAAAAATGGTTACCAAATTTAATCAAATACTATCCAATTTTTTTTTAAAATATTGTTATAAAAATTCAATTTTAAATGTCCCATTTGGTACATTTTGCATCATAAAAATGAGCAAATAAATTACCTTCAATGGGTGGTATAAAGACCATTGAAAAATTATTATTTTTAATCAAAGCATTTTTGGAGTTACTCTCGGTATCCTAAAAATAACTCCTCAGATTGGTAGTTCGAGAAATTTGGTATCCCAAAATTCTAAAGTCCGTCATCAGATTTTTTTTAGTGAAAACTAAATAAAGAAATTTACAAAATTTAAATCAAATTATTATGATTTTAATTTACGAGCGTCAATTCTGATGATATAATAATAAAATAATAATCACATACAACTGTAACATATGACAATAATACATAAATAAATAAGAAGAGATAACAACTATAAAAAATAATGGAAATGAATGTTAGAGATGATGAATATGTATGATAAATTTAAAAAAAAAATATGTAGGGGTGAAAATAATGAAACAAGACGTGAAATAATTAAAAAAATATATAAAAATAAATTAAAATAAACCAATAATATATACTGAAAAATAGAAAAATAAACAAACATAAAAAACAAAATAAATGTAAACAACAAAAAAACAAAAAACAAAAATAAAAAATCAAATAAAATAAAAAAATTGTTTTTTTTAGAAGGGGTGACCTCACCCTTGTTAAGTGATAGAGGGTGACGTCACCCTCCTAACTTTTTTTTTTAAATTTTCATTTTTTTATATGTATGTATATATATAATTGTTTAGTAAATAAATTAATAATAAATAATTTATGTGTAAAATAAATTAGTCTATGAAAAAATACTTAATTTCATACATAATTAGCATGAACATGCTTTTTTTACAACATGGTCTATTAATTATCATTTTTTTATTTTTCACCAATGCTAATCAAATAGCAAAAGAATGATCATGAATGATAACTAATTTAAACAAGTGTCACTAAAAATAAATAAATAATTTTATTTGGTATATAAATATACTATTTTTTTATTTTAGACTACTTAGTTCACTAATTACCATTTTTCCTTTCTTCCTTCATTGCATAGGAATGATCATTGATGATAACTAGTTTAAACAAGTATCACTATAGAAAATCCATAAAACTTTCAAAATAAAATAATTTTTGTTTGGGATATAAATATATCATTTTTTTTTATTTTGGACCACTTAGTTCACTAATTACCGATTTTTCTTTCTTCCTTCATTGCTAGGAATGATCATGGATGATAACTAGGTCAACTTGTGTCATAAAAAATGATGGTAAAAAATTAAAAAGAAAAGAAAAGAAGACTTGTAAGAACATAAAAAAAATCGAAGCTTAAATATTTGCATAATCTTGTATAGATGTTTTACTCTCTATTTTATGCATTTTTATGTACGAAAAATTATCATAGGGGATCTTTTAATCAAATGTACGCTTTCAATTCATTAAATGGTTGATCACATTGAGTTAATTTTACACCTCTCAAAATTTTATCCTCAACCTCATTGATTGAGTTGATGACAAAAAAATCTTATCATCAAACTTGTAGATAGATAAACAATATATGAAAATAAAACTTAAGATTAAAAGGAGGAGAAATGATAAAGAATGAGCAAACAAACCTATATATGAAAAATGAAACAAAGAAATATCAAATACATTAGTATGGAAAGAGAGATGATTAATTAGAATGAACAAAATATATTGTAAGCTAAAATGTAAGAGATTTGAATTACTTTAATAAAAATAAAATGAGAAAATAGAATATGAATAAAAATGAAAACTCTCATTCTTTCTCTTTCACTATTTTCTCAAAACCTCTATTTCTCTCTCTAAAATCTCTTCTCTTCCTCACTCTTCCAAATCTCTCCTTTTAAGTGAAGACATTCTCTCTATTTATAGGCAAACTTAGAGCTTCACTTTTTTTAAATTTAGTCTTTTGTTCCCTTTTTTATTTTTAGTCCTTGGACAAATTTTCTTATTTTTTAGGCATTTGGCTATTTTTCAAATCATACACAGTCTTAGACTAGTGTATGATTAAAAAAAATAAAATTTATATTTTTAATGTATTGGACCGGATAAAATACGGTATCTATAGCTGTCCCCCTTTGTTCACGCTTCCAAACTTAGAAGGTGTACAAATGTGTAGATAAGTATTTTGATCGAGAGAAAACTATATAGATAAAGGAAATAGAAACCTCGACTTATCCGGGTTCTATGAAATGACGGAACTTATGAAATGAACATGGATAGACACATGTTTCGACCTCGACTCAATTCAGATTTGATTTAACCCTATAAATTGAAACTGACCAGGCGCTGACACCGGGCTTCGACCGTGACAAAGTCAGGTTCGATTTAAACTAAGATAAAGAAAGGACGCTGACCTAGATAGACGCAGGCTTCGACCTCAACTCGATGCGGGTTTGATTTAACCATATAAAGTGAAACGGACTAGGTGCTGAAACCGGGCTTCGACTGCGACAAAGTCGAGTTCCATTTAACCAAAGATAAAGAAACCACGTGGACCTTAATATAGGCAGGCTTCGACTTCGACTCGATGTGGGTTCGATTTAACCATAGATAAAGGAAGGGCGTGGACCTGGATAGACGCAGGCTTCGACTTCAAGTCGATGCGGGTTCGATTTAACCATATTAATTGAAATGGACCAGGCACTGACACCGGGCTTCGACCGCGACAAAGTCGGGTTCGATTTAACCATAGATAAAGAAACGACGTGGACCTGAATATAGGCAGGCTTTGACCTCGACTCGATGCAGGTTTAATTTAACCAAAGATAAAGAAATCGCGTGGACCTGGATAGACGCAGGCTTCAACCTCGAGTCGATGCGGATTTGATTTAACCATATTAATTGAAATGGACCAAGCGCTGACACCGGGCTTCGACCACGACAAAGTCGAGTTCAATTTAACCGAGATATTTGAAAGAAAACGGACCTAGATAGACGCAGGCTTTGACCTCGACTCGATTCAGGTTCGATTTAACTAAAGATGTTGAAATGATATTTGATCTGATATTTATAAGTTTCATATGATGCAATAGCTAGACTAATGCATGCTCTAAATGTTGGAAAGTCATGTATGGATTTTGAAAGAATATCTTTAAATGATTCATGCACTTGAACGACATCAAAATAGATCAATATGATGTATGTCTATGCATTGTAATTATTGTATATAAATGCAAAGTAGTGATTTTGAGTGCATTCGTGCTATACATGATTGAAAATATTTGCGAGAAAATTATTTGATGATTTTTTTGAAAGTTGACTAATTTCTCCATATTCTTTACCCTTCAAATCAATCACTTGGCCTAAGGTCACGGACTAACAATGAAGTATCCAGCATATTTTCAAGAAAATGATGCATCCTTATTCATTGGTTTGTGCTCCAGTATTCGGCTTCACGTCGATGATGAAGAAAAAGTGGATAATTTCTCCACATTTTTCTTCTTTTCTGTACTTTAATTGCAATCCTCCAATTATGCTTTAGCCTTCGCTATGTGCATACCAACTTTCTCGTGATGACTTTTCAGATTTCTCCTCGTACTCAGACAGCCTTTCTTAGTTCCTATTATTTTCTTTTTTCTTTTTTAATTAGCTTTCACCTAACCAAGTTTATACTTTTGAGTTATTTCAAGAGTAATTAATGATATCTTATAATTAAGAGGAATAAAAGACAATGGAAATAAGGAGAAGATGAAGTATATGTATTTGTCAACTGAGAAAGAAAAAAGGCTCTTCATTGATGATGAATAATGTTTACAAATGATGATTTGTAAAAAGAAAAAAAATGGAGGAGGAATTTCTCCAGTATTCGAGACAGCTCTTTTTTTTAAACATTTTTTTGCCTAACTTCATTTTCCCATACTTAGAGCGGTTAAACGAATTACTTCTTGACTGTATCAGAATTAACTGTGTGCGATAAATCATCTCCATCCATGTCGTTAGCATGAGAGCTCCTCCCGAGAAAGCCTTCTTGACAATGAAAGGTCCATTTTAATTTGGGGTCCACTTCCCCCGATGATCCTTTTGATACGGGAGTATCTTTCTTAACACCAAGTCTCCTTCTCGGAAACATCAGGGATGCAAGTTTTTGTCATATGCGTGCATCATTTTTCTTTGATATAATTGGCCTCTACATAATGCAGTCAATCTTTTTTTCTCGATGAAATTCAATTGCTCATATCATGTTTGCACCCACTCTGCTTCTTCTAATTTCGCCTCCATTAAGACTCTGAGGAAGAGAATTTCCACCTCAATCGGAAGGACCGCTTCCATGCCATATACAAAAGAGAATGGCGTTGCCTCAGTTGATGTTCGAACTTATGTGCGGTACCCGTGTAGTGCAAACGGGAGCATCTCATACCAATCCATATAAACCTCCGTCATCTTCTCTATGATCCTTTTTATGTTCTTATTGGCTGCTTCCACTGCTCCGTTCATTTTCGGACGATAAAGAGATGAATTATGATGCTTAATTTTGAATTGCTCACATAATTCTTTCAGCATCTTGTTATTTAAATTTATCCTATTATCTGTGATGATCCTTTCAGGTAGACTATATCGACAAATTATCTCATTTTTAATAAACTTAACAACCACACTTCTGGTTACACTCGAATAAGAACTTGCCTCTACCCATTTTGTAAAATAATCTATAGAAACCAAAATGAAATGATGCCCATTAGAGGCTTTGGGTGTGATGGGACCAATGACGTCTATGCCCCACATAGAAAACGGCCAAGGCGCGGGCATGTCATGTAAAGGAGATGCGGGTACGTGAATTTTATCCGCATAGATATGACATTTATGACATTTCTTGGCGTACTTGATGCAGTCAGATTCTAGAGTTAACCAATAATATCTTGCTCTCAAGATTTGTTTGGCCATCATATGTCCATTAGCATGAACTCCACAAATTTCTTCGTGGACTTCTTCTATGATTTGATTCGCTTACCTTGCATCAACACATCTTAAGAGCACCATATAATGGTTTCTTTTGTAGAGTATTTCACCATTCAAGAAGAAACCCATGGACAAACTTCTAATAACGCGTTTATCATTCTCAGAAGCTTTGGATGGATATTCTCAATTCTTTATATACTGCTTGATGTCGTAATACCATGGTCTTGTGTCTGGCTCTTCTTCAATACTCATACAGTGAGCAGGAAAATCTCGCTTCTCAATTTTTATGGGTTGCACTTCTTCCTTAAAGTCTACGGTGAACATAGATGCTAGAGTTGCCAGTGCATCTGCAATTTGATTATTCTCTCTGGGTATATGGTCAAATGAGATCACTTCAAAAGTTCGGCTTAACTTAGTTACATGTTTGTTATAAGGTACCAGCTTGGAGTCTCTAGCTTCCCATTCCCAGTTTAGTTATCATATCACCAATAACGAATCTCCGTACACTCGAAGCTTCCTTATCTTCATATCATAAGTTACTTGAATTCTCCTGGAACATGCCTCATATTATGCCACATTGTTTGTGCAGTCAAAGCATAGTTTTGTTGTGAGTGGGAACAACTTTCCCTCAGGAGATATGAGGATTACCCCAATTCCATGTCCTACATCATTAGACACCCCTTGAAATAACATTGTCCACAATTATGGATCCATAGATTCTCCTTCATTTTTTTAATATGACTAATATGTTCTCATCAAAAAAATCAAACTTCATAGGCTCATAATCTTGCACTGGTTGATCTGCAAGATAATCAGCAAGTACACTTCCTTTTATTGATTTTCTCGTGACATAAACAATATCATATTCCGTGAGCAACATTTTTCATTTATTCATTCGCCAAGAATGTGATGGCTTTTCAAAGATATATTTGATCGGATCTATCGTTGAAGTTAACCAAGTGGTGTGATATAACATGTACTGTCTAACCCGATGAGCAACCTAGGCTAATGCACAACACGTTTTCTCCAACATTGAATAATTAGCCTCATAATTTATGAACATTTTGCTTAAATAGTATATTGCTTGTTTCCTTCTAGAGGTGTCATGTTGACCAAATACGCAATCCATGGATTTTTCTGTCACTGTAAGATACAAAATGAGTGGACGCTCTGGAGTTGGAGGAACAAGTATAGGCAAATTTTACAAGTATTGCTTGATCTTCTCAAAAGCAATTTGACAATCATCATTCCATCCTTCTGTATCACTTTTATGGAGAAGTTTAAAGATAGATTCACAAGTTACAGTTATCAACGTACACTTCGATTTCTTTATGAATCATATCATGAAATAATGTTACCATTTTAAAATAAGCACATTCCTCAATTGTATGCCCTATCACATTCTTATGAAATAAATAATCAAAGTCATGCATATGCTTCCTAGAAATGCCCTCATCCTCTGAGCGTGGTGGGTAGGTGTACCCTGCTCTAGAATGAAGATGGAAAAGTGTTTCCATTGACATGCTCACATCTTCCACATCCCTCTTTCCATATGAAAAATATTCCTCAATTACATTTACGGTGGGATTCTCATGATTTGGTATAGGGTTGGAATTGATATCTGGATTCCCATTAGCCTTTTTGAAATTCAACCATCTAGCCTGGATTAGTACCCGTACTCTACCTTTTAATGCCATGCAATTCTCAGTCAAATGTCCCACTGCCCCAACATGATAATCACAGCGAGCAGTCAGATCATACCACATTGGGTATGGTGGTTGTAGAGGTTCATAAGGAATTGACACCAATTGATTATTCCATATCAATTGAGGTAATAGTTTTGTATATGACATGAGGATTGGATCATAATGGACAAAACGTTGATTATTTCTATTTCTCCTCAGAGACTGATCAGACTGACCAACATTTTACTGGTGAGTCAGTGGTCTGAAACTGGGTCTCGAGTTGTTTGAAATGCTGATTGTTGAGAGTGATAATTGTACGAAATTTGTGAGGTATTTTCCTCATATGATGTCGCAGATTTGGGCCCTTCACTATACTTTGGAAATCCCGGCCTCGAGTTTGCAGCTTGTGATGGGTACCAAAAATTGATCGTCTGTACATCCCCTTCTTTCCGTTTCAACGGCGTCCCCTTTTTTTACGGATGATATATCAGATACGACTTCCAAAATTCTTCCATTCTTTACCCCATATTCAATCCTTTCACCAATCACTATAATGTCAGAGAAGTTTCTTGAAGCATTTCCAATCATCCTATCGTAGAATGAAGATCTCAAGGTGTTGATAAACATTATAGCCATCTCCTTTTCTGATAAGGGGGTGTACTTGAACAGCTAATTCCCTCCACCTTTGCGCATATTCTTTAAAGCCTTAAGTAGGCATTTTCTCCATCCTTTGTAGATCCAGACGATCAGGAGCCATGTCTATGTTGTACTTGTATTGTCTTAAGAAAGCATCGGCTAAATCTTTCCATCTCTGAATATGTTGGTTATCCAATTGGATATACCAGTGAGATGTAGCCCCTGTCAAGTTATCTTGAAAGAAATGAATCAGCAGCTTATCATCATTTGCACAAACAGTCATATTTCTGCAGTACATAATAAGGTGGCTTCTCGGACATGTACTACCATCATATTTTTCAAACTCAGGTAGTTTGAATTTGTGTGGGATGGTAACATCTGGGACCAAACATAATTGGGTGGCATCAATGGTACCATATACACCTAACCTTTCAATGGTGCGTAATATTTCCTCTAAAAAAACCAGCTTATCTTTTGACAACGGGTCTTCGCTTGGTTTAGTATCAGGCTTCTATCCCTTTGGGTCATCAACATCTGCTATGATGATTGGCTCAGTAGCGAGTTTGCCTTGTGGGGTGAAAGCTTGGTTGTGGCCAGGTGCCATTGTGAATGGGTTGTACCCACTTTCCCTGTCTGCATAATTTTCTGGACACTTGGAAATGGATAGTGCTGGATATTTACTGGTGGTGAAACATGCTGAAAGTGGTCGGTCTGATGATGTTGATAGGTTGGAGTGAACCCAAGAGGGTAAGGTGGAGTATCATTTGGCAGTTGATTTTGTGATGATTGAGCCCCTTGCAGATTTTTAAGACAAACTTTTCCCTTACTCGCGGCGAGGAGTTCCAGGACTCTTGTCATTTTCTCTTTTAGCTCTTTAATTTCTTCTTTCATTTCCTCTCGCGATTACTCTGTTTCTTGTTCATCCATGATCCTAACTTGAGCTCGCGTTCGATAAGGATGTCAGAGTTGATGGGCTATCTTTGAAAATATTTTTTAATAAAAATAATAAGACAATGAGATGGTAGATTTTGCTAATGAAGAAGAATAAATAATAACAATAACAATAATGAAGGTGAATTTATGTATGAGAAATGATTTTGCGCAAAGTGAAAGTCTAAAAGTACTCAATTTCATTCAATTAGTAGAACCATCCACTACATTTGAGTATGTAGAAGTCAAACTACACTACTCCGCTATATGAGTTTATACAAAATGATCAAAATGATCCGTATCTATGTTGATTTCTTCCAAGAACTTAGACAAGTTCTTCCCATTAGGATGGATGGGCAACCCACTTTTTTTTCAAAAATGATGCTTGTTCCGCCAAATTGCTCGCTCTTAGAGCCATGCCATTAAGTCATTCTATAGCCAGCCCTGATCGTTGTCGAATCAATTCGTGCTCTTGTTGCAGTAATTGATAATCATATCTCAGTGCGTCGACATTAACATCATTATTTCTTGCCAATTTCTCTGCCATGTTCTGAAACGCTCTAACTTAGTGCTCAAGACTTGCAATGACTTTCAATAGTTCCTCACTATCATTTGATGACTCAGTCTTCCTAACTTTTTGATTCTCTAAATCAACTTGTAAATTATCAGCGATTCTTCGTAACGAGTCATATTGTTTTTCTAACTCAATGATGTACGCATTCTTCTTATCGACAACCCCTTTAACCTATTCTAAAACCTCTTGTACAAGATTATTTTTCCTTTCTAGCTTCATGATTCGATCCTCTTGTTCATAGATTACCAATCGCAAATTCTCATTGCCCTCTGCCATCCTTCTGATTTTGTTGTTTAGTTTACAAGTGTCAGTTTCCAACTGTAAGTTTTTTCGCTTCAGATATTCTTGATCCTCAATTTTGTTTCTCAAATCTTTGAGTTGTTTTTCCGCTTCGATCCTGTGCTGGCCAGACAAATTTGTCTCGACTGTTAGACATCCGTTTTCTTCCAAGAGAGCTAAATCCTTTTGACGCTCCTCATATAACTCATCTCGCTTCCATTTTTAACAATCTCCTGATAAGCTTCTGGTAACTTGTGTGATTGTAAATCCTCAACTAGTAAGGCAATAGTTATTTTGACTCTGCTCTCAAGCCACGTTTCATAATCCTTTGTGCAATTTTGTCGTAATTATAAACGTTATCTGTGCTTTGCAATGGGACGTTCAGTAGGGCTTGATATTCTTCAATTGTAGGAGTAAGATCAATTGTTCCAAAGGTGAAGCATCTGTATAGAGGGTCCCAGAAATGCATTAAATCCATAAGAACGGGAGCATTGACTGTAATATACAGAAGATAAGAGATGTGGGCATATTTGCCGACAAACAAATTTTTCTGCTCTGATGAAAAATCCTCTCATATCTTCTTCAATCTCTCAAAGTTAGTGTGTGAGAACTCTATTAGTGATTGGTGGTAGAAGAACGACATCCTCTTTTTTCAGATAATCTCCTTTTCGTTTCTGCGTTTCCTCTGACCATTGAGCTTTTGTAACTTGATCTTCTATCACACTCAGAGTAGAGGTCATGGTCTCTAAAATATGAATGAATTGAATACTTCACAACAATCCCTATCACGCAACATGATGCATGTATGCAAAAAGGAAAGACGAAGTCAGAAGTGAAACAAAGGGAAAGAAAAGAAATGTTTAAATAGCGTATGACATATATACATGAACAAAATTAATCAGATATCATAGTTAATCAGATATCATAGTTAAGCAGAATCTTTATTTCTATCAAACGTTGGTCATGAGATAGGCTTTAAAAATAAAATGCATGTGTGGTTGAACTCTCAAATCTCTTAATAGGCTCTAGGTCGTCCTCACTATTATCCGAACGGAGTAACAGAGGCCTCCAAATGGTATCCCGAAAGGGTCGATCTGAGTGAGAATTTTCGTGAGCCTGCACGGGAACCGTAGTTCCACGAATGCATTCCACCACACATTCTCACTAATCCTAAAGGGAAAGCCCAGGTATAGGGCTAGTGTATACGTGTGAAATTAGAAATTATGTAAAGAAATAGACTTCATAAAAAAAAGACTTATGTACAACTACAGGCACGGATTAGAAAAAAAAAATGAAACAAATAAACAAACAAAGAACCATACAAAAAGATAGCATATGATGAATTTTTGGCTTAACTCTTTATTGATCTAAAGATGGTTAGACCAATTGTTTCTCCCCAGTGGAGTCGTCAAGCTGTCGCAACTTGCATGCGATGTGGAGCGGCGATTGAAAAATCATTTTTTGAAAAATAAAAAAATAAAAATTCGGAGTCGCCACCAATCATTTTATGACGTGATTGGTCACCCAAATTTAAAATTAAATATTTTGGTCTGCGAAAATCTAAAGTTGGTTCGGGAGTCATTCGTGTGTGGGGAACGTATTAGCACCCCACACCGCCCATTATAAAAAATGGTTATCAAATTTAATCAAATACTATCCAAATTTTTTTTTAAATAATGTTATAAAAATTCAATTTTGAATGTCCCATTTGATACATTTTGCATCATAAAAATGAGCAAATAAATTACCTTCAACGGGTGGTATAAAGACCATTGAAAAATTATTATTTTTAATCAAAGCATTTTTGGAATTACTCTCGGTATCCTAAAAATAACTCCTCACCTTGGTAGTTCGAGAAATTTAGTATCCCAAAATTCTAAAGCCCGTCATCAGATTTTTTTAGTGAAAAATAAATAAAGAAATTTACAAAATTTAAATCAAATTGTTCTGATTTTAATTTATGAGCGTCAATTCTGATGATAAAATAATAAAATAATAATCACATGCAACCATGACATATGACAATAATACATAAATAAATAAGAAGAGATAACAACTATAAAAAATAACGGAAATGAATGTTAGAGATGATGAATATGTATGATAAGTTTTAAAAAAGAATATGTAAGGGTTAAAATAATGAAACAAGATGTAGAATAATTAAAAAATTATATAAAAATATATTAAAATAAACTAATAATAAATACTGAAAAAATAGAGAAATAAACAAACATGAAAAAATAAAAAAAACAAAAAAAATGAAAACAACAATAAAACAAAAAACAAAAACAAAAAATGAAATAAAATAAAAAAATTATTTTCTTAGAGGGGGTGAGGGGTGACCTCACCCTCTGTTAAGAGATAGAGGGTGACATCACCCTTCTAATTTTTTTTTAAAATTTTCATTTTTTATATGTATGTATATATATAATTGTTTAGTAAATAAACTAATAATAAATAGTTTATTTGTAAAATAAATTAATCTATGAAAAAAAGTTTAATTTTATACATAATTAGTATAAACATATTTTTTTTACTACATGGTATATTAATTATCATTTTTTTTATTTTTTTTCACTAATGCTAATCAAATAGCAAAAGAATGATCATGAATGGTAACTAATTAAAACAAGTGTCACTAAAATTAAATAAATAATTTTATTTGAGATATATATATACCATTTTTTATTTTGGACTACTTAGTTCACTAATTACAATTTTTTCTTTCTTCCTTCATTGCATAGGAATGACCATGGATGGTAACTAGTTTAAACAAGTGTCACTAAAGAAAATCCATAAAACTTTTATAATAAAATAATTTTTGTTTGGGATATAAATATACTGTTTTTTTTATTTTGGAGCACTTAGTTCACTAATTACCATTTTTTCTTTCTTCTTTCATTGTTAGGAATGATCATGGATGGTAACTAATTCAAACATGTGTCACAAAAAATAATGGTCATAAATTAAAAAGAAAAGAAAAGAAGACTTGTAAGAACATAAAAAAATCAAAGCTTAAATATTTGCATAATCTTGTATAGAGGTTTTACTCTCTATTTTATGCATTTTTATGTATGAGAAATTATGATAGGAGATCTTTTCATCAAATGTACACTTTCAACCCATTAAATGGTTGATTCACATTGAGTTAATTTTACACCCCTCAAAATTTTATCCTCATTCTTATTAATTGAGTTGGTGACAAAAAAAATCTCATCATCAAACTTGTAGAGAGAAACAATATATGAAAATAAAACTTAAGATTAAAAGGAGGAGAAATGATAAAGAATGAGCTAACAAACCTATATATGAAAAATGAAACAAAGAAATATCAAATACATGAGTATGAAAAAAAGAGATGATTAATTAGAATGAACAAAATATATTGTAAGCTAAAATGTAAGAGATTTGAAATATCTTAATAAAAAGAAAATGAGAAGATGGAAGATGAATAAAAATGAAAACTTTCATTCGTTATCTTTTTCACTATTTTCTCAAAACCTCTATTTCTCTCTCTAAAATCTCTTCTCTTCTCACTCTCCCAAATTTCTCCTTTCAAGTCAGGAAATTCCCTCTATTTATAGGAAAACTTAGGGCATCACTTTTTTAAATTTAGTCTTGTTGTTCCTTTTTTTTTATTTTTAGTCCTTGGACAAATTTTCTTATTTTTTTAGGCATTGGGCTATTTTTCAGATCATACACATAGTCTTAGACTAGTATATGAGCAAAAATTTGTATTTTTAAAGTATTGGACCGGACAAAATACGGTATCTACAACTTGTTAAGGTTTGTTTGTAAAACAATTAGTGACTTTTATTTAGATTCAGTGATATGGATGACTGAGAATATGATCATATAAGATTTGGACTCCAAGCTTTCCTAACAGATTGTATATTGGTTCCCTTAAGTGGTAATTCTGGAACTGAATGGTTATTGAGCTCAAATTTATAATACGATTATAAATTAGCCATTCACTAGTGAATTAATATTACTTAAGGATTAAGAGGTAATTAGAAGGGTAAAATGATAATTTTGACCAACTCTAATTTACGAACCAATAATTAGAGGACAGAACTACGTGAAATGATTATATCAATGGACTACACAAGAATACTCTGTAAATACATTCTATAATCTTTAAGAGTGCAATTCCATATTTATAGTGGACTATTAATGGAATTAATAAATAAAATTATTTAATTAAAAAGTTTAATTAATAATCTGGTTTATTGGAGCTTAAGATTATAGTTCCATGGTCTCTAAGTCACTTGTACTACGCAGTGTAGGATGTGAATTTCAGGTTATCAGAAAAGGATTGACTTGCAAACGAAATTTTTATTCTGGGGCAAGTACGTAATTATGAGATAATTATGTAAGATTAATTAATAGAATTATTTATATATAAATTTTAGAAATTACATATATATAAAAATAATTCTATCGATTAGTTTTCTAATTATGGATAAGTGAGACAGAATATCTAATTTGTAAAATTAGATAATTATAAATTATTATTAGATAATAATTTGAATAAACTAAATCTATTATTTGTGAACTAGCAGATAAGTTAGTTAAAATGGATAATAAGATATATTAATTTTGAATTAACTGATATCTAGCTATTAATCTGATTGAAATATATATTTAATTCGTTGTAATTGTCACTTGTCAATCAGTGATTGAGAATCAGAGATTGACGTGAACTATTATAGTACCACGTGCCACTGCAGTAATGGGGGCGGATTACTGTAGTGCCACACGACACTACAATAGTACCGTGGCACACATTGCCGTGAAGCATGCAACTGCAGTGCTGTGTGACACTATAGTTGTGCACAAATTATAGTGGGTCGCCTGTAATGATAAGTTTAAAATTAAATATTATTTTCAGTTTATCCCTAAAAATCTGATATGTCATTATTTAGAAAATATATAGATATTTTTCTATTAGCATAAGTGTTGACAGAGAGTTCAGAACATTGTTGCTATCATGGTGAATTTTCTCCGTGATTAAAAAGTTAATCAAAAACTCTGAAAGAATAATCATCGTATTCTCTCAGAGGATTGTCTCACTAAATTAATCATTCTTAGTAAATTTTTAGATCTCGTGTGTTGAGTACATCTAGAGACAGAAAAAGTATCTATGATTATTCTACGTACCCACACACGTCCTAGTGCGTTTGAGGATTGACTTGGAAGATCTTGGTGTGGATCTCGAAGTCTGTTGTTCGTAGGAACGCATGATCGTTGGTTTGCGAGGGTACTTGATATAGATTACAGGAGATATATGATTCCTATCTATGTATATTTTAGATTTAATATATAAATATATAATGAATTCTGATTGAAAAAAATTTCCAATAAAATTTTTTATTTTAGAAACTTTTGTGTACTTATTTTCGTTTTATCGAAAAAACATACGATTTATTTTTAATAAATTTTTTAAAAACCATCACGCTTCCACAGCGCGAGCGCTGCATTTCCAACGGCCACACCACAACACAACACAAACATCACATATTGATTCATTACTTTATTGTGGAAATGATGAATACATATAACGTGAAATCGCATGTTCTCATTTTCATCTATTTATTTGACAGAAGTAGCGGTAACTGTTTTCATAAAGCAAATAAAAATGTCAAATGACATTTGTATCATGTTTTAATGGTGAGGATGTTATGTATATGACCAAAAGATATGGGGTCAGACATAATTATCCCATTATAATTTGCTAAACAATTTTTAGGACCCGTTTTTCTGAAGTGTAACACTTCATGAAAACTTGGTAACCGTTTTAACATATATAGTTGGTCGATAGAATCGACCCTACTCACGAACCAATTTTGATTTCCATGGATCATGATAGTTTATTAAAAATTGAAGCATTGATAAAAATTTAAAAATTGCTCATAGGTATCCAATGAGTATTGGACATCCCAATATTCTACCAATATAAAAGAGTAGAATTGTACCCACCCAAATAATATCTATACCCATTTATAAAATAATAAAACCTATCCATTATGTCAAATAAGTACCTACCGGTCTTTTTTTTGTCAAAGAAAATAATTCATTGAAAAAACCTAGCAAACAACAAGAATGCAAACCAATACAGCCCAGAAAACAGAAACCAAACAGCTTAAACAGTAAACCAAGAAGGAAAAAATGCAGGAAATGACCGGAAGAAAATATTCCTTTCCCTTGATATTAAACCCTGTTTGGCACAAAAGTCAGCTGCTGTGTTTTCATCCGTCGATATATGCTTGAAGCTAAAATGCTCCCAATGATTTACCAAGGAAAGAATATCGGACACAATTGTTGAGATACCTCTACCAAATACGCTAGGATTGTGGATTCGCTCAATAAGCAACGCTGAATCTGAGCATATCTGAATCTTTCCATGGCAAATTTTACGAGCTTCTTCAAGACCCCATCTAAGAGCAAGAGCTTCCCCAATCAGAATGTCCTCCATGAATTTTTGAGGAGAAAAACCAAATTTGATCCTTGCTCAGCCAAGACACAACAGATTTAAGCATCCAGGTACCCTCAATCTTCCCACTATCTTCATGATAGGTCATTGAAGGAGTCTTCCCTGCAGCCCCTTTGTCCAGGATCTCACACACATGTTTTTCAGTTTGACGGATAGCCAGTAGAGGATTGGGATCCAACCCTTCAAAGCACCTTTTATTCCTAAATTTTCAGATCCTCCATAAGCCACAAACGAACCGGATCAATAACATATTTCTATGATCTTCTGAGGCATAAGCATGGATTTGATTGAGAACCTCTTTCTAAATCTCCAGAAAAGATATACCCATCAGTATATTAGAATGAACCATTAAAGGACTAAGGAACCAAAAAGTGTCAGCAAAATTACATTTAAAAAAAATAAATGAGTGGAATCCTCTTCGGCCAAACCATAAACTGGGCAAGACAGTCAATTCTCAAACCCTTCTTAACAAGATTAATTTTGAAGGCAAAAAAATTATTCAAACAACGCCACACAAAATCCTTAAGTTTCAAGGGAGTTTCATCGTGATTAAAACCTGAACTACTATCACCCACAATATTCTTTCTGAGCATCTCGTTCCTCAACAAATTAACAGCTAAATCATATCCAGTTTTTAGCTAGTAGATACCATTCTTACTATAGTGCCAACCCATATGATCAACCCCACCATATCTACTAAAATGTATAATTTTAATAATCTCAATATCCCAAGGGAGGGAAATTCTACACAGCTTAGGTAAATCCCAATTCAAATCATCATCCGTTAGAAGCTCCTTAACATAGCAAAACTCATTCACTCTAGGTGAAACAAACTTGAAGTTCCAAGGACGGGGAATCCAAGGGTCATCACAGATCTTGATAGAACTAGCGTTATTAACAAACCATCTCAAACCAAAAGACAAAAGCATTCTGCCCTCTAAAATAATCCTCCATCCCAATGACGGACGGGAACCTAACGAAGCCTCCAAGAAATCAAAATTTCTAAAATATTTATTCTTTAAAAATTGAAAGAGCAAAGAATTAGGTTTCGTGAAAAGGTTCCAGCATTGCTTCACTAAAAAGAGCTAGGTTAAAGGCATATAAATCCTTAAACCCAAGCCTTCCTTCTAATTTATCTTTAATAAGCCTATCCGAGGACGCCCAATGAATACTAGATTTATATGGGGTAGAGTTCCACCAGAAACTTGCTAAATGAGACAAATCTTTTTATAGGTGGAGATGGGAATCTTCAAGCAGGACATAATATAATTAGGGATAGAAAATGCTACCTCTTGGGTAAGAACTTCACGAACCGCCGGAGAGAGCAACTTCTCTGACCAACCTGAAATTTTATGCATGATCTTCTCTAAAATATGGTTAAAGATCACATTTTTAGACATCCCGAAATCCAGCTCCATACCAAGATATTTATTGAGGGAGGAAGATAGGGTAAGGTCGAAACTATCAGTGAGTTCCTGCTACAGATCCTTCAGGACATTAGCACTGTAAACCAACAAACTTTTTTGCTTGTTAACTGCTTGACTAGAGGCCTCCCTATAAGTCTTGAGAATCTAAAAAGCAACTGACAATTCAGACGCCTTAGCTTTACAGAAAAATGAGTGAGTCATCAGTAAATAACAAATGAGAAATAACGGGCCCCACTTTAGAGAACCTAAACCGTGAAATCAGCTTATTATTGCAAGCCTTAATAAGGGATCTAGAGAGAACTTCAGCAAAAAGAAAGAAAAGAAAAGGAGAGAGAGGCTCCTTGTCTCAGCTCCCTACTCAGCTCCTTACTAAAAACTCCATTCACAAGAATGCTAAAGGAAACAAAAGAGATACATTTGAGGATCTAGTTACACCATTTAGCAAAAAAGCCTAATTTCTTCAGAGTTTCTATAAAAAACTTCATTCTACTTTATCATATGCCCTGGCCATATCAATTTTAATAGTAGTATCTCCTACTTTCCCTTTCTTTTTAACCCAAAAAGCATGCATAATCTCATGTGCAATCAGAATGTTATCAGTGATACCTCTACCAGTAACAAAAGAACTTTGACACTCTCCAATAATCTTACCCATTACCCCCCATCAATCGATTAGTAGGCACTTTAGAGATGATTTTATAAGTGACATTACATAAGCTAATTGGTCTATATTGAGTTAAATTCCTCGGGTAAGGCACCTTTGGAATTAACACAATATAAGTATATTCAAACCATGAGGAAGAGCAACACCATTAAAGAAATTAAATACCATCAAAAGAATTATCGCAACGTGCATGCGACGCGGAGCGGCAATTCAAAATTCATTTTGAAAAAAGGAAATTCAGAGTTTCCACTAATCATTTTAGGGCGTGATTGGCCACCCAATTTTAAAATCAAATATTTTGGTCTGCGAAAATTTAAATTTGGTTTGTGAGTCATTTACGTGTGGGGAATGTATTAGCACCTCACAACACCCATTATGAAAAATGGTTATCAAATTTAATCAAATGCTATCCAAATTATTTTTTAAAATAATGTTATAGAAATTCAATTTTGAATGTCCCATTTCGTACATTTTGCGTCATAAAAATGAGTAAATAAATGACCTTTGATGGGTGGTACAAAGACAATTGAAAAATTATTTTTATTTTTTTCATATTTTTCTTAAATCAAAGCATTATTGGAGTTACTCTCAGTATCCTAAAACCAACTCCTCACTTGGGTAGTTCAAAAAATTTGGTATCCCAAATATTCCAAAGTTCGGCATCATATTTTTTTTGTAAAAACAAAATAAATAAATTAAAAAAATTTAAATCAAATTGTTATGATTTTAATTTATGAACGCCAATTCTGATGATAAAAGAATGAAAATAATAATAATATACAATCGTGACGATATAATAATAATACATAAATAAATAAGAAGAGATAACAACTATAAAGAAAAAGAAAGAATAATGGAAAGAAATATTAGAGATGATAAATATGTATGATAAATTTTAAAAAAAATATGTCGAGTGAAAATAAGGGAACAATATGGTCAAATGAGGTCACTTCAAAAGTTCGGCTTAACTTAGTTACATGTTTGTTGTAAGGTACTATAGATACCGTATTTTGTTCGGTCCAATACTTTAAAAATATAATTTTTTGGCCCATATACTAGTCTAAGACTATGTGTATAACTTGAAAAATAGCTTAATGCTGAAAAATAAGAAGATTTGTCCAAGGACTAAAAAATAAAAAAGGAACAAAAAGACTAAAAGTAAAAAGTGAAGTCCTATGTTTGCCTTTAAATAGAGGAGATATCTTCACTTGAAGGAAGAGATTTGAAGAGTGAGAAAGAGAAGGGATTTTAGAGAGAGAGATGTCTTGAGAAAATAGTGAAAAAGAAAAAGAATGAGAGTTTTCATTTCTATTCATCTTTCCTCTCTCATTTTATTTTTATTAAGGTAGTTCAAATCTCTTGCATTTTAACTTACAATATATCTTGTTCATTCTTATTAATCATCTCTCTTCTTTATACTCATGTATTTGATATTTCTTTGTTTCATTTTCCATATATAAGTTTGTTTGCTTATTCTTTATCATTTCTCCTTCTCTTAATCTTAAGTTTTATTTTCATGTATTGTTTATTTCTCTACAAGTTTGATAGTGAGATTTTTTTGTCATCAACTCAATCAATGAGAATGATGATAAAGCTTTTGAGGAGTGTAAAATTAATTCAATGTGAATCAACCCTTTAATGGGTTGAAAGTGTACATTTGATGAAAAGATATCATATGATAATTTCTCATACATAAAAATGCATAAAATAGAGAGTAAAACCTCTATACAAGATTATGTAAAATTTAAGCTTTGATTTTTTTATGTTCTTACAAGTCTTCTCTTCTCTTTTTTTAATTTTTTACCATCATTTTTATGACACTTATTTGAACTAGTTACCATCCATGATCATTCCTAGCAATGAAGGAAGAAAGAAAAAATGGTAATTAGTGAACTAAGCGGTCCAAAATAAAAAAAATGGTATATTTACATCCCAAACAAAAATTATTTTATTTTGAAAGTTTTATTGATTTTCTTTAGTGACACTTGTTTAAACTAGTTACCATCCATGATCATTCCTAGCAATGAAGGAAAAAAGGAAAAATGATAATTAGTGAACTAAGTAGTCCAAAATAAAAAAATGGTATATTTATATCCCAAACGAAAATTATTTTATTTTGAAAGTTTTATTAATTTTATTAGTGACACTTGTTTAAACTAGTTACCATCCATGATCATTCCTAGCAATGAAGGAAGAAAGGAAAATTGCTAATTAGTGAACTAAGTAGTCCAAAATAAAAAAAATGATATATTTATATCCCAAAAAAATTATTTATTTATTTTTAGTGACACTTGTTTATCTTAGTTACCATTCATGATCATTTTTTTGTTATTTGATTAGCATTGAGTGAAGAAATGAAAAATTGTAATTAATAGACTATGTAGTAATAAAATAGCATGCTCATGCCAATTATGTATGAAATTAAGCATTTTTTCATGAATTGCACAAAGGAGTATGAAACGTGATTTCAGAGTAGAGGCAAAGTAACTATTGCCTTACCAGTTGAGGATTTAAAATCACACAAGTCACCAGAAGCTTATAAGGAGATTGTTAAAAACAAGGAGCGGGATGAGTTGTATGAGGAGCGTCAAAAGAATTTAGCTCTCTTGGAAGAAAACAAACGTCTAACAGTTGAGACGAATTTTCTTGCAAGCACAAGATCGTAGCGGAAAAACAACTCAGAGATTTGAGAAACAAGGTTGAGGATTAAGAATATCTGAAGCGGAAAATGTTAGAGTTGGGAACTGATACTCACAAGCTAAACAACAAAATTAGAAGGATGGCAGAGAACAATGAGAATTTTTGAGTGGTAATCTATGAACAAAATGATCGAATCATGAAGTTAGAATGAAAAAATAAGCTTGTATAAGAGGTTTTAGAAGAGGTTAAGGGGTCTGTCGATAAGAGGAATGCGTTGAGTTAGAAAAACAATATGACTCATTATGATGAATTGCTGATAATTTACAAATTAATTTAGAGAATCAAAAAGTTAGGAAGACTGAGTCACTAAATGATAGTGAAGAACTATTGAAAGTCATTGCAAGCCTTGAGCACCAAGTTAGAGCGTATAAGAACATGACAGAAAAATTGGCAAGAAATAATGATCCTAATGTTGACGAACTGATATATGATTACCAATTACTGCAACATGAGCACAACTTGATTTGACAACGATTAGGGCAGGCTGTAGAATGGCTTAATGGCATGGCTGTGAGAGCGAGCAATTTAGCGGAACAAGCACCATTTTTGAAAAAAAGTGTTTTGCTCATCCATCCTAATGGGGAGAACTTGTCTAAGTTCTTGGAAGAAGTCAACAGAGATTTGAGTCATTTTGGTCATTTTGTTGTTGTTATTATTATTATTATTATTATTATTATTATTATTATTATTATTATTATTATTCATTCTTCTTCATTATCAAAATCTACCATCTCATTGTTTTATTTATTTATTTAAGAAAACTTTTCAATGATAGCCCGTCAACTCTGACATCCTTATCGAACGCGAGCTCAAGTTAGGGTCGTGGATGAGCAAGAAAGTGAACAATCGCGAGAGGAAATGAAAGTAGAAATTAGGGAGATGAAAGAGAAAATGACAAGAGTCCTGGAACTCCTCGCCGCGAGAAAAGAAAAAGCCTGTCTTGAAAATCCACAAGGGGCTCAATCATCACAAAATAAACTACCAAACGATACTCCACCTTCCCCTCCTAGGTACACTCCAACCTATCAACGTCATCAGACCGACCACTTTCAGCATGCTTCACCACCAGTAAATATCTAGCACTATCCATTTCCAAGTGTCCAGAAAATGATACAGACAGGGAAAAGTGGGTACAACCCATCCACAATGGCACCTGGCCACAACCAAGCTTTCACCCCACAACGCGAACTCGCTAATGAGCCAATCATCATACCCGATGTTGATGACACAAAGGGGCAGTGGCCTGTTACTAAACTAAGCGAAGACCCGCTATCGAAAGATAAGCTGGACTTTTTAGTGGAAAGATTGTGCGCCATTGAAGAGTCAGATGTATATGGTACCATTGATGCCACCCAATTATGTTTGGTCCTAGATGTTACCATCCCACACAAATGCATTGAAGATAAGCTGGACTTTTTAGTGGAAAGATTGTGCGCCATTGAAGAGTCAGATGTATATGGTACCATTGATGCCACCCAATTATGTTTGGTCCTAGATGTTACCATCCCACACCAATGCATTGAAAAATATGATGGTAGTACATGCCCGACAAGTCACCTTATTATGTACTACAGAAAGATGGCTGTATGTGCAAATGATGATAAGCTGCTGATTCATTTCTTTCAAGATAGCTTGACAGGGGCTGCATCTCGCTGGTATATCCAATTGGATAACCAACATATTCGAAGGTGGAAAGATTTAGCTGATGCTTTCTTAAGACAATACAAGTACAACATCGACATGGCTCCTTATCGTCTGCATCTATAAAGGATGGTAAAAAATCCTATTGAAGGCTTGAAAGAATATGCGCAAAGGTGGAGGGAATTAGCTGCTCAAGTACACTCCCTTGTTAGAAAAGGAGATGGCTGGGTGTTTATCAGCACCTTGAGATCTCCATTCTATGATAGAATAATTAGAAACATTTCAAACAACTTCTCTGACATTATAGTGATTGGTGAAAGGATTGAATATGAGGTAAAAAATAGAATAATTTTGGAAGTCGTATCTGATACATCATCCGTCAAAAGAAGGGGATGTACAGACGATCAATTTTGGGTCCCCATCACAAGTTGCAATGGGATTTCCAAAGTATAGTGAAGGGCCCAAATCTGTGACATCATATGCGACAAATACCTCACAAATTCCGTACAATTATCACTCTCAACAATCAGCATTTCAAAACAACCCGAGACCCGGTTTCATACCACCGAATCACCAGTAAAATGTTGGTCAGGCTGATCAGTCTCTGAGTGAAAATAGAAATAATCAACATTTTATCCAATATGATCCAATCCCCATGTCATATACAAAACTCTTACCTAAATTTATACAGAATAATCAATTGGTGCCATTTCCTTACGAACCTCTACAGCTACCATACCCAAGGTGGTATGATCCGACTGCTTGCTGTGATTATCATGCTAGGGCAGTGAGACATTCGACTAAGAATTGCACGACATTAAAAGGTAGAGTACATGCATTGATCAAGGCTAGATGGTTGAATTTCAAAAATGCTAATGGGAATCTAGATATCACTTCTAACCCACTACCAAATCATGGGAATCCTACCGTTAATGCAATTGAGGAATAGTTTTCATATGTAAAGATGGACGTGAAAGATGTGAGCACGTCAATGGAAATACTTTTCCATCTTCTTTCTAGAGCAGGGTACATCTACCCAACACGCTCAGAGGATGAAGGCGTTTCTAGGAAGGATATGCATGACTTTGATTGTTTGTTACATAAGAATGTGATGGGGCATACAATTGAGGAATTGCTGATTTTAAAATGGAAGTGCAAAAGTTTTTAGATGCAAAGATACTTACAATAAGTCATAAAGGAGAAAGGGAATAACAGGAAGATGACTCTTTAGTACTCATGATAACTAAAGAATCATTTGAAGTTAATGTTGAAGTATCGTCCTATATCCCAAAACCTCTCACAGTACATTATGAGGAAAAGTCAACTTACACCACTACGTCTTATGCTCCGATGCCTATCACCATCCAAATATCGAGTGCGTTTGCTTACAAGAATTCAAGAGCAGTACCATGGACGTACGGATATGAGGTCATTACAAACGATAACAACAAAACTCAAGCGCTAAATCTGTGACATCACGGTGGAGAAGTTGAGTGGAATTGTGAGAAATATTACCGCACCAAATTTTATCACTTTCACAGATGATGAAATGCCTGCCGATGGTACTGGACACACCATAGCTTCACATATATCCGTGAAATGTAGGGATTATGTTGTTGCAAAGTATTGATTGATAACGACTTGTTTCTAAATATAATGCCAAGGTCCACACTAGTAAAGCTCCCTGTGGACGCAACACATATGCGACCGAGCATGATGATAGTAATAGAATTCGATGGTACCCGATGAGAAGTAGTCGTAAACATAGAGATACAAATTCAAATCGGGCCATGCCTATTCAATATTATTTCCAAGTGATGGACATAAATCCAACATACAATTTTCTTTTAGGTCGACCATGGATTCACTCTGCTGTGGTAGTATGTCTTCATTACATCAGAAGCTGGAATTTATAATGGATCATAAACTCATTTTTATTGGTATTCAAGCCGGCTACCATGCCGTATGTTGAGGTGGTAGAAGAAGCATTGGAGTACTCATTTCGATCATTTGAGATTGCGAACACCTCATTTGTTGCTAGTGGGAAACTCGCTCCAACATCAAGCCTATCAAAAGCATCTCAGATGGTGGCAAAGTTGATGATAAAATGAGGATACAAGCCAGGCAAAAGACTCGGGGGTAAGCATCATGACATAAATAAGTTAATCGAGTGAGACAAGAATGAACAAAGGTTTGGGCTTAGTTATAGACTGACTAAGGATGATAGAAGGAGAGTGGAAGCTTAAGAGAAAGAAAAGAGGATTGCTAGGCACGAAAATAGGGAATTCGATATGGAAATGGCGATCATACCCCATATTTCTGAATCTTTTAGAAATGGGAGAATTTCATTCGAAGAACCGGTTATAGTAGAGTAGTACGACCTTGAAAATGATATCGCCCAGCTTTCAATATCCATAATCTTGGAAAAATGATCAAGTGAAAATACAAATGACTTGGTTTCTCGATACGATTCACATCATGAACTTAACAATTGGGACGTCACCGAGCTACCAGTGCTTCTCGGAAATTTTCAAGAGTAATGTGTTCATACCAAAATTCTAATGATTCTACCCAATTCCTTAGGAATTTCGTTGTTATGGGCCTATATTCTCGTCTATTTCATGTCCTCTCTTTGAATGAAAATCTAAAAACTTGTTTCGTCTTCTTTTGCTAATGATAAATACAATTCCAGTTCTTTTTGTTCTTCCTTTTATGTCTACTTTTCCATTTCTGAAATTTTGTTCATACTCATGCATTGTTTATTTTATTTTCTTGCCTTCCTTTCACCCAATAATCTGATTTAGGCTCGAGAACAGTGATGTTGAAAACAAGAGCAAAAACAATAACTTTGACAATCTCATTCTTAGCGTATAGTCAGATGAAGGTGACGAGGATAATTTCGAAGCATCTCCGGAAATATTAAGAATGGTAGAAGATGATGAAAAAATAACTCAACCATATCAAGAGTTAAAGGAGGTAATAAATTTGGGAGTGGAGAAAAGATGAAAGAAGTCCAAATTGGCACTTCTATGATAAGCCAAAGCCACCGACAATTAATTGACTTACTCAAAGAGTGTATTGATGTCTTTGCATGGCCTTACCAAGATATGCCAGGTCTAGACACTGATATCGCGGTTCATCATTTGCCATTTATGCCTGAAAGTAAACCAGTGCGACAAAAGTTACGGAAAATGAAACCAGACATGCTGGTACAGATCAAAGAAGAAGTTAAAAAGCAAGTAGATGCGGGTTTTCTAGAAGTAGCAAAATATCCTGAATGGGTTGCTAACATAGTCCCAGTACTGAAGAAAAATGAGAAAGTATGGGTGTACGTCGATTATAGAGACTTAAATCGGGCAAGCCCCAACGATAATTTTCCAACACCCCATATCGATGTCTTAGTAGATAACACTACAGGACATTCAACCTTCTCTTTCATCGATGGTTTTTCAGGGTGTAACCAAATAAAAATGGCTTCTGAAGACCATGAAAAGACGACTTTGATAACTTTGTGGGGTACATTTTGTTATAAGGTTATGCCATTTAGTTTAAAGAATTCAAGGGCGACTTACCAGCGGGCAATGGTAACACTTTTTCATGATATGATGCATAAAGAAATCGAAGTGTACGTTGATGATATGATTACCAAATCTCGTCAAAGGGAAGATCATATGGTCACTCTGTGAAAACTATTTGAACGGTTGAGAAAGTTTCAGTTAAAGCTTAACCCGACAACGTGTACATTCACAGCATCTTCAGGAAAACTACTTGGTTTTGTCGTGAGCAAGGAGGAATACAAGTTGACCGTGACAAGGTTCGAGCCATCATTGATATGCCATCACCTCAAACTCAAAAGGAAGTTAGAGATTTCTTGGGGAGATTAAATTACATAGCCCAGTTCATCTCACAGCTAACTACAACTTGTGAACCTATCCTTAAACTTCTCCACAAAAGTGATACAGAAGGATGAAATGATGGTTGTCAAATTGCTTTGAGAAGATCAAACAATACTTAAAAAATCCGTCTATACTTGTTCCTCCTACTTCAGGGCGTCCACTCATTTTGTATCTTACAGTAACAGAAAAATCCATGGGTTGCCTATTTGGTCAACACGACGCCTCTGGAAGGAAAGAACAACCAATATACTATTTAAGTAAAATGTTCACAAACTATGAAGCTAATTATTCGATGTTGGAGAAAATGTGTTGTGCATTAGCCTAGGTTGCTCAGCGGCTTAGACAGTACATGTTATACCACACCACTTGGTTAATTTCAAAGATGGATTTAATCAAGAATATCTTTGAAAAACCATCACATTCTGAGCAAATTTCTAAATGGAAAATGTTGCTCACGGAATATGATATTGTCTATGTCATGAGAAAGTCAATAAAAGGAAGTGTACTTACTAATTATCTGGCAGATCAACCAGTGCAAGATTATGAGCCTATGAAGTTTGATTTTTCTGATGGGAACATATCAGTCATATTAAAAAAATGAAGGAGAATCTATGGATCCAGAATTGTGGACAATGTTATTTGATGGCCCATCTAATGATGTAGGACATGGAATTGGGGCAATCATCATATCTCCTGACGGAAAGTTTTTTCCATTCACGGCAAAACTATGTTTTGACTGCACAAAAAATGTGGCAACTAAACGGGGAACGGGAAGCTAGAGACTCCAAGTTGATACCTTACAACAAACATGTAACTAAGTTAATTCGAACTTTTGAAGTGATCTCATTTGATCATATACCCAAAGAAATTAATCAAATTGCATATGCACTGGCCAAACAAATCTTGAGAATAGGCTATTATTGGTTAACTCTAGAATCTGATTGCATCAAGTACGCTAAGAAATGCCATAAATGTCAAATTTATGTTGATAAAATTAACGTACTCGTATCCCTTTACATGTCATGGTCGCGCCTTGGCCGTTCTCTATGTGGGGCATAGACGTCATTGGTCCCATGGCACCAAAAGCCTCTAACGGGCATCGTTTCATGTTGGTCTCTATAGATTGTTTTACCAATGGGTGGAGGCAAGTTCTTATTCGAGTGTAACCAGAAGTGCGGTTGTTAAGTTCATTAAAAAAGAAATAATTTGTCGATCTGGTATACCTGGAAGGATCATCATAGATAATGGGACAAATTTAACTAACAAGATGATGAAAGAATTATGTGAGCAATTCAAAATTAAGCATCATAATTCATCTCCTCATCGTCTGAAAATGAACGGAGCAGTGGAAATAGCCAATAAGAACATAAAAGGATCATAGAGAAGATGACGGAAGTTTATAAGGATTGGCATGAGATGCTCCCGTTTGCACTACACAGGTACCGTACATCAGTTCGAACATCAATTGGGGCAACGCCATTCTCCTTGGTACATGGCATGGAAGCGGTCCTTCCAATTGAGGTGGAAATTCCCTCCCTTAGAGTCTGAATGGAGGTGAAATGAGAAGAAGCAGAGTGGGTACAAACACGATATGAACAATTTATCCAAAATAAAAATAGTAATTAGTGAGCTAAGTGGTCCAAAATAAAAAATGGTATATTTATATCTTAAACAAAAATTATTTTATTTTGAAAGTTTTATTGATTTTCTTTAGTGGCACATGTTTAAACTAGTTACCATCCATGATCATTCCTAGCTATGAAGGAAGAAAGGAAAAAATGGTAATTAGTGAACTAAGTAGTCCAAAATAAAAAATGGTATATTTATATCCCTAACATAAATTATTTTATTTTGAAAGTTTTATTGATTTTTTAGTGACACTTGTTTAAACTAGTTACCATCCATGATCATTCCTAGCTATGAAAGAAGAAAGGAAAAAATGGTAATTAGTGAACTAAGTAGTCCAAAATAAAAAATGGTATATTTATATCCCAAACAAAAATTATTTTATTTTGAAAGTTTTATTGATTTTTTAGTGACACTTGTTTAAATTAGTGACACTTGAGAGAAAGTCATTGGATTTTCTTAAGGAACTATGTCTCCTGAGCAATGAGGAAATGAGCCAACTTATAGCTTAACTACAAAATAAAAAATTGATATGGTTTTAGAGGATAATGTGAATCTTTTTACGCACTACTGGATTCTCAATTAGACCAATTGATGAGAAATAAAAATGATCAAAGTTCGACGAAGCTAGTGGCCAAAGGAAAAAAAAAATTTGCCTATCTAAAGCAAATTGCCACACTTAGAGAAACTAGTAGAAAACTAGTTTAAACTGTTTTAAACTAATTTCAAACAAACGTATAATTTGAAATTAATATTAACTACTATCTTTAAAACTTATTGTAAATTTTAGAGGTATTAGCTAGTTTATAATCTTTATATTATATTATATAACATTGCTCTTTGAATAGTATAAAAAATAATTTTATTCCGTCAATTTGTTATATTCTTAAAAATGGGAGATTGTTTCTCTTATTCAAAAATATATTAATGTCTTTCTCTAAATTCATTTGTATAAAATTTTTATGCTCCCGATATCATCGTTATTACAACATGTTTAATTTATAAATTTTTAAGTTATTATTGACTTAAAAAGAAAAAATTTTGTACAAAAAAATTCAAATTTTATCTTGGCGGAGATTCATTTCTAACTACGTAATATTATAAAATTATTTAGTTTTACTAACAACTTAAACACAAATTGTCATTAAAATGAAAAAAAGTTGAAGCACTCAAATTGTACTATATTTTAGGAGAATATGAAGGTTAAAAAAGGAAATCAAAAGTTTCTAATTTTTAAACCCCTTTTAATATGATAGAGATAGGGATAGAGATTAAAATTCCTATAAAGACAACAAGTGAAAATAATATGAATTCAAAGTAAAATATTTATGACCACTTCCATATTGATGAAGTTTAGCCTCAGAACATTTGGCCAAAATATTTAATTGGAGCACACTACCTAATTGGCTGATATCAAAAGAAAATACATACATTTTTAACATAATAATTGAAAAAGAATAGACGTGGTCGAGAATGGCCACTAAGTGAAATAGTTGCCTTCTCGGCCACTGGGTTATGAAGAAAGTGGCCGTGTGGCCACATGGAATAGTGGCTTTCATGGCCACTTACGTTCGAGCTGGGTAGAACGAAACCTGCCCGATTTCGGCCAGGGTTTATAGATGAACAAGGTGTGTATGTTAAACTACTTGTTTGTTTAAGAAACATCTTTGGTCAAAAAGAGTAGTACTTCAAAAATCTCATATTCTATTAAGAGTTTAAGAAAGTATGCCGATATCAACAGAATACAGTGGTAATGTTTGAGGCCCAATTTAGTAACTGGTTAAACTTAAAATAAGTAAGTTGATTTAAGGTTAACCAAGATATTTTATCTGAAAATTTTAAGTGATAAATTTGATTCGTGAAGTTAAAAATAAGTTCTGGCCAAATCACTTGTCGGCTGAAATTGACCATTGGCCAATGTATTATAGCGGAATATGATTCTAAACAGATTAAGTTATAGACACTATTTTAATTAATGAAATTCTATGTCAATCATTCATATATTACTGTTTTATCAATTCTAGATTAGTACTTTAAGATACGAATGATAATAAATCACTTATCTAAATGAAAATTATCCTATTACTTAATTAATTTAAGATTAACAAGTCATTTAATTAATTCAAAATTAAACCGTGTAAAAACTAGTTAATTTTAGTCTAGAATTGGAGGGATGTGCCAAGCCCATGCAATAGTGCAAAACATGGGAGACACTTTTGAGAGCCCCATGGGGAACACATGGGCAACACTTGAAGCCTTGATGAAAATTTAAAAGTTACTCATGGATACCTAATGGATATTGAATACCCCATACCCTACCAACATATAATGGGTAAAAGTTCACCCACCAATTTATAAAATTTTGCCTACCAATTATGTCAAATAAGTATCGCTGATATTTTTGACATCGCTAATCCTCAATTGGGTATTTTTGACATCTTCAATCTTTAATCCTCCGCTGATTATAAATGTGTCTAGAGACTAATCTTTTAATTATGTATCTGTTCATCCTACTCTCAACGGTTGGAGGTAGGGAGCTGAAATATCTCATAAAATGGAGTCTTTCACAAAATGCCTTCAACCCTTAAAATGGAAATGAGGGGGCTATTACAAGCAAAATTGGGCCATTTTGTCTGAAGAACTTGCACTTCAGTTTGGAAGAAATGGGAATTTTATAAAATTCTCGATCTCTATATAAACACACATCACACCAGTTAACTTTTCACAATTCCCTCCACTGCCTAAAGAAACTTTCTTCTACAACATTTTATCTCAAAACGTTGTAACTAAATGCAATAAAAGATGCTTTTTTGCTGTACAACATTTTTCTGTATGCGTCTTGTTGAAGAAAGAGAAACAGAAAGTATAACCTTAGAAGGAAAATCTTCATCACAGGCAAAAGGGAAAGCAGAACAGTAACTTTCACCAAACACAGTGGGTGTTTAACCACTTCTGAAAAAATGATCAGTAGGCATCCGTTGGAGAAATCATAGGCAATCGTTAGAAATTATATGTATATATACATCACTTACTCATTGTAAAGAATTAGAATTCTTAATAAGAAATCAGAACAAGAAGTTCATCATCTTTCTTTAAGATCAGAACACTAAAGTGTTCATCATTTCGAGAGTTCATAATTTCTACATGGTATCAGAGCAACGATTATGAGAACCAACATATAAAACAGTATGGCAGAACCATCGACCTCCGGCCAGCTTCACCACCACGACACCAATCCCAGACTGACCTCCATCCTGCTCACTGGCCACAACTACATACCGTGGGCCAGGGTGGCTCGGGTGAGCCTGAAAGGAAGACGCGGACTGGGTTTCGTGGATGGCAGTAAGCCAAGGCCAGACTGAAACTCAGAGGAATGGGACATCATGGACAGCCAGGTAATGACCTGGATAACTAATTCCATAGACCCAAAACTCAGTGAAATCTTTTGTTTTTGTGAAACAGGACAGGAACTCTGGGAAGAAATCCGGAGCAATTATTGTGAACAAAACAATTTCGCACAAGTCTTTGAACTTAAATGAGAGATCTCCCAAGCAAAATAGGGGGACAGATCAGTATCGGAGTTGACCGGGTTTTTAAAATCTAAGTTCAAAGAACTCAAAACCCTAAGACCAATGACCACTGACCTGAAGGAACTCCAAGAGCGGGCTGAGCAAGATATGGTGTTCCATTTCTTGACGGCTCTCGACTCAAGCTACGAGGCGTTCAGGGCTCAGATCTTGATGTCGACGGAGAAGCCAACATTTGCCACGGTCTCGGCCATGGTTCAAAGAGAAGAAACCAGGTGAAGAATGATGAGTACCAGAGACGACAAGGCGGAGGCACTAGCCATGCCGACCCACGGCTCCCTCCGAAAGCCTAACCCTAGGGAAGGGGGAAGGCACTGTAGACAGCCAGGCGAGCCAGTGAGGTGCAGCCACTGCCGAAAGGAGGGCCACACCCACGACCGGTGCTGGAACCTGTACCCTCATCTCCGGCAGAATCAGGAAAGAGAGAGAGAAAAAGGGACCGTCGCCTCTGGAACAGGGAGAAAGTTCCAGAAGGGGCACTGGAATGACGAGTGAGGGGGCTCCGTGAGGGAAACATTTCCCTTTTATACCGAGGGTTTCAGCGGAGCGGGTTACATCTCAGTCGGGTTGAGACCCGACCGACCCGATCGAATGGAGGAAATGGACAGATACAGATGGCTACACTGCTCAAACAATTCGGAGGATTTTTGCGCGATACATCAGGTTCATCTATCTGCCATACTGTCAATTATTTTTCTAAGTCTGCAAATTTTTGTCATAACTTAGAACACTGGATAATAGACTCTGGTGCCTCAGACCACATGACTCATAACACAAAAAACCTACATAGTCTCACTAAATTAGAAAGACCACAACACGTGACGGTAGCCAATGGAAATAAAGTTCCAATTTTTGGCATAGGGTCCAGCACACTGTTCACAAAAACCATTAACAACGTACTTTTCCTACCCAATTTTAACTCCAATCTCCTATCCGTCAGTAAAATAACCAAAGACTTAAACTGCAATGTTACTTTTTCACCTGACAAAGTAATTTTTCAAGATCGAGTCACCGGGAGGAAGATTGGTGAAGGAAAATTTAGAAATGGTATGTACTACTTAGAAGATACCGACAAAACATGCCTTTCCACCTCCAGTACAGTACAAAAAGATAAAATATTACACTGGAGATTCGGTCATCCCTCTGACAAAATCTTAAACAAATTACTCAGTTGTAATTCAAACTCTAGCAGTTGCTCAGTCTGCAAACTTTCAAAACAAACCAGGTTACCCTTTCCACTATTTAGTAGTACGACAAAACTATATTTTGAATTAATTCATTCTGATGTTTGGGGACCCGCCCCAGTTGATTCATATAATAAATTCAAATATTTTGTTACATTTATTGATTATTTCTCTCACACCACATGGTTATACCTTTCGAAATAAAAAAATGAAGTTTTCAGTCATTTTCAAGAGTTCAACAATTTAATTGTAACTCAATTTGAAACAACCATAAAAATCTTTAGGTCTGACAATGGAACCGAGTATACTAACAACACCTTTTCTGAGTTTTTTAAACAAAAGGGTATACGACATCAAACCACCTGCATCCACACCCCACAACAAAATGGTGTCTGAGAACGCAAAAACCGACACCTTCTTGAAATGACTAGGTCTCTCCTCCTCCAAAACAACGTACCCAAGAGATACTGGTCCGATGCTATACACACAGCAACCTACCTCATCAATCGGTTACCCAGTGTAAAATTGCATCTCAAAATCCCTCTAGAAATTCTCAAGGGTAGGAAAATTAACCTTGATCATATACGAGTATTCGAATGTACATGCTTCGTACACATTCCAAACTTGATAAATTGGACAAAACCTCAGTCAAAACCCTATTTTTGGGGTATTCCGCTGAGAAAAAGGGGTATAAGTGTTACGACCCAATAAACCATAAACTCTACATCTCGCGAGATGTGCAATTTTTAGAACTAGAATCCTATTACCCAAAGGACCCCGACAATTATAACCACCACCAAACATTTCCGCTTCCTAACAATATTATTTCCTCTGATATCATAAGACAGGAACATGATACCGCATCAGCCGCGCCTGAGATAACTACCTCAGTGGGAGCAACTGATGAGGCAATTGTCACTGACGAAGTAGTAATCGTAAGAAGGTCAACAAGGCAAACTCAACCCCCAGTAAGATTAAAAGACTACGTTTCCCATCAGGTTCTATACCTTATCCAAAATTTCCTATCTTATGATAAAATCTCTAACATCCACAGGGCATACTTGGGAAAAATTGATGAAACAGTTGAGCCAAAGACCTATCAAGAAGCCCAACCCGACCCCAAATGGAGAATGACGATGAATGAAGAACTTCTAACCTTGGAAAATAATGAAACTTGGGACATAATCCCACCACCCAACGGGAAGAAACCTGTAGGATGTAAATGGGTCTACAAGACTAAATACAACAGCAACGACACCATCGAAAGATATAAAGCCCGACTAGTTGCCAAGGGCTTTACTCAGACATATGGAGTGGATTACCAGGAGACGTTCGCTCCAGTGGAAAAAATGAACACGATCAGAGTGTTACTATCCGTTGCCACTAACCTCAGCTGGGAACTATATCAAATGGATGTAGAAAACACATTCCTCCAAGGAAATCTGGAAGAAGAAGTATATATGTCCCTACTTCCAGGACACGAGAAAGCAACGCACCCATATCTGGTATGTAGATTAAAGAAGGCTATCTACAGCCTGAAACAGTCACCAATGGCATGGTATGGAAAATTAAGCCTGTCTCTTTTAAAAATTAACTTTGTCGAAAGCTCTGCTGACTCATCTATGTTCGTCAAACACACGAACAACTCCACCACCATCATTTTAGTCTACGTAGATGGCATCATGATCACCGGAAATAACCACGAAGAAATATAGAGTGTTCAACAATTTCTAAAAGGGGAGTTTGATATTAAATTTCTAGGAAAACTGAAATACTTCCTAGGGATAGAAATAGCTCACTCGAAAAAGGGACTGTTTCTATCTCAAAGAAATATATCTTAGACTTGTTAAAAGAAACTGGCATGATAGGGGCAAAACCTGATAGCACACCAACGGAAACCAACATGAAAATAGGACTTAATGATAGCAAACCATTAATTGATATAGGCCAATATCAAAGACTAGTAGGAAAACTAATTTATCTAACGGTTACAAGACCAAGCGTTATCAGTCAATTCATGCACGCACCATGCACGAATCATCTGGCAGCCGCAGAAAGGATACTCAGATACCTTAAAAGAACACCCAGTCAAGGGATGTGGATGAAGAGAATCGGGGCAAACTCCGTAGTTGGATACACTGATGCAGACTGGGCAGGTAGTTATGATAGAAAATCTACAACTGGATTCTGTGTCTTTGTAGGTGGAAATCTAGTAACCTGGAAGAGCAAGAAACAAACAGTTGTAGCAAGGTCAAGTGCAGAGGTAGAATACAGAGCCATGGCCTCCACTGTTAGTGAACTCACATGGATTAGACATCTTCTTCAAGACATGAAGGTTGAGATGAAAAAAATGATAGAGATGCACTGTGACAACCAAGCAGGACGTCATATTGCAATGAACCTTATTTTCCACGAGAGAACCAAACACATTAAAGTGGACTGTCACTTCATAAGAGAGAAGGTACAGTCAGGAGAAATCGTCATTCCTTTTATACGTAGTGAAGACCAGCTGGCCGACATCTTCACCAAAACCCTCGACAAAAATAGCCTCCAAAGAATACTTAACAAGTCGGGCTCGATCAACCTATACGAACCCAACTTGAGGGGGAGTGTTGAAGAAAGAGAAACAGAAAGTATTGCCTTAGAAAGAAAATCTTCATCACAGGCAAAAAGGGAAAGCAGAACAGTAACTTTCACCAAACACAGTGGGTGTCTAACCACTTCTGGAAAAATGATCAGTAGGCATCCGTTGAAGAAATCATAGGCAACCGTTAGAAATTATATCTATATATACATCACTTACTCACTGTAAAGAATTAGAATTCTTAATAAGAAATCAGAACAAGAAGTTCATCATCTTTCTTTAAGATCAGAACACTAAAGTGTTCATCATTTCTAGGGTTCATAATTTCTACACGTCTAAAAATTACTCTTTTCTAGGTATATTTAGGTGGTGTTTAGTTTGATGTAGTGTAATAGAAATACGAGGAGGATTTTCTCATAAATACTCATTATTGTGTTTAGTTACTAATGTGTTGTTTAAAAATGAAATAATTTTTTAATGGGTACATGAACTCTCATTGCTCTTTCTCATTCATGTAATCCTCATTACATTCATAATTAACATTTTTTAGTGTTTCATTCTCTTGTTTAAGCCATAATTTAACAGTTGGCCAAACTTGAAATAAGTAAGTTTAGCTGAGACTTATCAAAAAATTTCACCTAGGAGTTGTGGGTGATAAGTTTGGTTCATGAAGTTAAAAACTCGCTAAATCTTTTATCAAAATTGATAATTCGTCCATGTATTCCAACGGAATATTCCAATCTTGTTTGGCCAAGATATCCTTATTGGCCGAAGTTGGCCAAGATATCCTTATTGGCCGAAGTTGGCCAAGATATTCAGTTGGCCGACTTGGCCAAGATATTCTTCTCTATCTTTGAAACTCTTGGCCAAGATATTCTTGTTGGCCAAAGTTGGACAAGATATTTTGTTGCCAAGATGTTCAAAGTTTGGCGAAGATATTTCGTTGTCCAAAGTTTGGCCAATATATTATGTAGTCAAAGGAATTTGACCCTAACCCGACCCGATCTCATGACCTCGTGTCCTCGACTGTTCCTGACCTGACTTTCTGATCTATCCCGACATGTGTCCCACCTGACCCTAGCTCCCTAACTCGACCCGTGCCCCACCCAATCTGAATTCCTGACCTAGTGTACCCAACCAATGCTCCCGACCCGTGACCCAAACCCATCATGTCCCGTGTCCCACTCAAACCCGACTCCCCAACTTGATCTGACTCGACTCCCTGACTTGTGATCCCGACCGTCCTGGCCCATGTCTCCGACCGACCTGTGTTCCTGACCCGACTCCCCAACCCATCCTGACACGTATACCACCTGAACCCGGCTCCCCAACCCGACCTGACTCCCATACTTGTGTCTCTCGACCTGACTGACCTGTTCCCTCAACCCGACTCCCCGACCTGTTCCCTCAACCCGACTCCCTGACCCCTATCCCACCTAACCCTTATCCCCCTACCCGACTCCACTCCCCCACCTGAATTTCTGACCTCGTGTACCTGACCCAACCCGTCACCCGACCTGAACTCTTGACCTCATGTCCCTGGCTCGACCCGACCCCCGACACGTGTCCCGCTCATACGTGATCTAACTCGGCTCCCTAGACTATGATCCTGACCCCACCAGACCTGACTCCCCGGCCCATCCCGACCCATGTCCCATCGTACATGGCTCCCCAACCCGACCCGACCCCTTGATATGTGTCCCGACCCAACTCCTCGACCCGACCTGTGCCCCTGATTCATTCCCTCGACCTGGCGCCACCACTCCAATTCAAAGAAGCACAGTTTCCTTATCATTCCATAGATCTGTCTTGAAGAAGAGAGGTATATTTGTGTAGTTTTTTAAAATAGGGGTAATTTTTAGAGATGTGAAAAAATTAAAAGAATTTTGAGTTAAAAGCGAGATTAGTTTAGCATAAAACTTATTAACTTTTTAGCTTAAATAAGCTACTAGCTTATTTAATAAGTTGTGCCAAATATCTTCTTAAAAATAAACTATTTACTTATTTAAATTATAAGTCATAATCTACAGTTTATAAACTAAGCCAAACTAGATCATTATGTTGGTCAAGATGTCCAAAGAGTGGCCAAGATATTATGTTGGCCATGATGTCCAAAGTTTGGCCATGATGTTTCGTTGGTCAAGATATCCAAAGTTTGGACAAGGTATTCCGTTGGCCATGGAGTTTGGCGATTGATCATAAGTTCGACTAAGAGCTTGGCTGCTGGCCATAAGTTCATTTGCGACTAAAGCATTTGGCTTTTGGTTGTAAGATTATAATCGTCCAATTATTACGACCACAAGGATCATCTCGGCCAAAAAACATTATCAGTCGCAACTAACAATAGCATATTAGCCACAAAGGTCATGTGCAAGATGACTACCATGCTTATCCAAACTACTTGAAGAATACATTCCTAAGAATTGGGGATAAGTGATTGGATTAAAGAAGATTTTGAATTTCAAATGATGATTGAGTTGATCAAGAAAAGCAGATTTAGTTGAAGATGATCAACAAGTTTAAATTTGAAAGTCTTATCAATAAGGAGATAAACGCGAACACCTCCTATAAATATTCAGACTCTTCAACCTATATAAGGACTTCAAGACCAAAGAAAAAAATAGTATTCACTCACCTAAGAAATCAACTACTATCACTTTAGATTCAAAGTCTTTAGTTTTTCCAAATTATTTAGTAGTTTAGATTAATTTTTAAATTCGAGATCATTCTTTTTATTTATTGTTCGTAGATTCAAGTTCTAGACTTATTACGTTTTTCACTTCTTGCTTTCTTACCACAGTTAGAATAAATTCTACTTCATTAATTAAATCGTGACATGCTCATGTATTACAATTCAAGGGGGATAATTTTAGGTAGGCTTGCATCCGCTGCGTAGGTGTTTCGGGAAACTCCACTGGCCTAGATATTTTTAGCCAAACATCTCTCTACAAATGATCTCCTCTCCATCTTATATTACATTTTTTTTCATTTTCGTTATGTTCCATTACAGTACATTAGAATAATACAAATACTACCTTAGGGAAAAACTTGCTCCCAGTGTTTTCAATATCACTAATGTTCCCGGAGTTGGATATAAAGTTTTCCAATAAAGATTCAATATCTACATTTGTCAACTCCTAACAATATTAAGTACCGTATTATTCCTTAATTTCCTTTTCTCTTTCTTTTTTCTTTCGAGGACTGTTCTCAAGTATAAGGGCTAAACGACACTTATTAGACCCACTACTAGAGGTAAAATCTTCTGAATGCGATTTTCATCATCACATATTTGTTAATGGAACAGACAGGGACCAATTTCATCGTCACATAATAGTTAGTTGCATGTCTAATATATGTGTGTTTGGTGCGGCCATTCTCTTTTACCTTTGGGACAATGGGAGCACTCTCCCAATTATTCACATTTTTCACCAACGTTTGATTAATTTTCCTATACATATTAAGACCAGATAGAGTTGCATTATCCTGCGGTGGGGGCCCAAGGTCCCTCAACACTTCAGATATCGCACTAAATGACCTCATTACACTATTGTTTCTGCTGGGCTTTGTCTTGTTCTAATGATCTGCCCGATTAGTTTGTTTTACATGAGTTTATATAAACAAGATAAGGTTTTGATTTTTTTTTCTAAAACAAGACGGGATTTTGTTCTTAACCCATATGTACTGTTAAAAAACAATCCAAATGTCAAGATCCATTAACGATGAACCTCTCTTCATTATCGAAATATTAGAGGATATGTTTCCTTAGTTTGCGTCGCACAAGCACTAGCCACTGTGTGTGGTCCCAACCACTCTTTGACGTGAGTGCCACGGTGAGAGGCTCATCGTATTAGACGATTAAGATCACACACGACTATCATTAACAGAGCTCTTGCTTAGTTTTATCCATTTCCCAAAAAGGCATTAATTTCCTTAAAATGTGAAACAATTTTGAAGATTTAAAATTTTCTTCCGTAGTTTTAAAATAATTTTTAATTGAGTAACTTTATATAGTACCATGGTGTTTTTAGCACTACTATAATGTGTCAATGTACGTGGGTGAGATTACATATTGATACAAACCTCATCAATGATTTACGATAAAACCATATAATAATAATGGTTCAAGAATTCTATGATCGATTTCAAACAAGAAATGATAGAAACTTGACCGAAATTAAACTTGTTAAAGAAAACCAAAATTATAAGATTGAAATTATATTGATAATAATATGTGTTTTACAAAAGATAAACTCTCATTATATATAGAGGTTTCTTCCAAGACATAACTAAATGCAATTTAAGTCATTGAGAAATATAAAAGACTCGAGAAAGCTCAAAAGACATTGGAAATATGATATTATGCACTTAGTTGATTGCTTGAATTAAGGTAATAATCACTTGACCATCATTTAGGCTCATCTTTGTTGAATTTGACTCAATTCAACCAAAAACTCTCAAATAGTCCATTCCTTCGTTTCTTCTCACGTTGTGGGCTCCAAGCCTTCCTCTTCTAAGCCTTGTTTATCATCTTGTACATAAAGATAAGCAATTATCTATGGTGTAGTTTTGGAATCCTAAAAAATAACCCCTTTGTCATGCATCTCTATGATTAGGCCTTGTAAAGCTTCTTTCATCCTTTTCGCTCTAGCTCTAGTCATTGGACCACCAATTTCTTGCAAAGGATCTTGGAAATCAAGTCTTGTTGCAAATGGTCACTATCTTTATCTCTATCATTCCCCCTGTAACGCCCCGATTCCTGAGGGTTAAACATACGTGTAATTTCACAATTTTGAAATCTCCAATTCGAAACAAACCCTAATTTGAGAAAATTCCCAAATTGAAAACCCTAATCCTACCCTAATTTTTAACTTTAAATAGCGGAAGCATAAAAATTATTTTAAAATAATATTAACTCATTAAACTGAAATAAATGATTCATTAAAATGTAATAAGTGAAGCACAAAATCCATATGACATGAAAGATTAAACATAAATATTCATAAATATCTGAAATAACGGAAGTCAACAGAAGTCATAATTAAACTTAGAAATCATAATCGTGCTTGCCATGGCAGTCCCTCACTCATGATACTCACCATCATCTACAACACAATCATCCACGGGGGGTGAGTATTAAAAATACTCAGTAAATAAATTCACATACTAATGAGTTTCACATGACATAAATGTAAACATATAACTCATGCAAATTTATTTCACACATTCACAGGTCACATAAAATACTTGTAACAACACATAGATTTCATGATTAACATGTAACTTGAACTTGTACTTATACATGCCAATACTTATACTTGTTTGATCATAATTCGACTAGACATATCCCTCGATTAACAACCTAATCAGAACTGTTTCACAGCTTGAACTTGTAACGTGAACATGACAAATTGAGTGTCCTGAACCTTGTGTCCTGAAACTTGATGTCAATTAAGGTTATCTGAACCTCAAGGACGCTAACATGAATATGGTGACACCCAACTGTATAACTTGGTAACATGACGTGAACAATCTGGTTACTTGATAACCAAGGGACATGACTAAGTCTACTTCTTGTTTACTTGAATTAATATTCATATTTCACATTATCACATATACATAAGTAAACATATAAATTGTTTATGAACATAAACATATAACTAATACATGTCTAACTCAAAATATAATCATACATAACATGGTAGATAATTTCATCATAATTAGAAAAATAAATAAAATACTAGATCATAAGATTGAACATAAAGAAATAATAAAACAATTTCACATTATATATTCTACACTTATAACATATGAACCAAATTATTATGTAAATCCACTTACTTAGATTCGCTATAAATTAAATTTAGTAACTAATGACCTGCAATCCAAGGATCCCGGGCCACAATAAATTCATATAATATCTACAATTATTAAAATAACTAAACGAGGTTGAGAACAGATGGAAACCACAACGGGTGAAATTATCAAATGGTTTAAAATGGTTCAACAAGGTTCGGGTCGTCTTAATTGGTTCGGTTCTACTATTTTTGGGCCGGTTCGGTCTGGTCGGGTTGAACTGGTCTAGTCTGACTGAGTCAGTTCAGTCCGGTTCGGTCTGACTGAATCGGTTCGGCCTGGTCTGGTCAGAGTGAACCGGTTCAAAAGAAGGAAAAAAACAGAAAAGGAAGACGAAGAAGAGGGATAGAGAGAGAGACGCAATAGGGGGACAAATGAGAGAGAGAAAGAAAACAGAGAGGAGGGAGGGAGACGAAGAAGAGGGAAAGAGAGAGACACACAGAGAGGGGGGACAGAGAGACATAATAGAGAGGGGGAGACGAAGGAGAGACAGACATAATAGAGAGAGGGAGATGAAGGAAAGAGAGACAGAACATAGAGGGGAATGAGATGAAGAAGAGGGGGAGAGAGACGCACAGAGAGGGGGAAGAGAGAGAGACAGAACAGAGAGGGGGAAAAGAGAGAGAGACAGAACAGAGAGGGGGGAAAGAGAGAGAGAGACATAACAGAGAGGGGGGAAAGAGAACAGAAGGGGCAGACGAATGTGAGAGAGACAGAACAGAGAGGGGGAAGGAGAGAGAGACAGAACAGAGAGGGGGGAAGAGAGAGAGACAGAACAGAGGGGGGAAAGAGAGAGAGAGAGAGAGAGAGAGAGAGAGAGAGAGAGAGATAGATAGAACATAGAGGGGGAAAGAGAGAGAAAGATAGAACAGAGAGGGGGAGAGAAAGAGAGACAGAACAGAGAGGGGGGGAGAGAGAGATAGAACAGAGAGGGGGGAAAGAGAGACAGAATAGAGAGGGGGAGAGAGGGAGACGCACAGAGAGGGGGAAAACTGAAAAGGGAGACGAAGAAGAGGGAGAGAGAGATAGAGAGAGAGAGTGTGTGTGAGAGTGAGTGTGTGAGAGAGAGAGAGAAGAAGAAGAAGAAATCATACCTTGATTAATGGAGGATAATTGATGAAGAAGAAACTAGATGAAATAGAGATGTGCAGTCATATAAAAAGGGGAGAGAGAGTTGTAGGTGGTTACAAGAATTAACTTGAGATAACAAAAGAGAGATTTGGGGGGAAATGGTTAAGAGAGAACACAAAGGAAACAAATAGGGTGGCTTAGGGTGCAAGTGCATATATGGTGTGAGCGAGTTTTAAATTACAAAAATACCCTTTTATTAAATACTTGGGTATTACCACCCCTGCTCGAAAGGATTCGACAAAAATCCATAGAAATATAAATCCAAGATTGTTTAGGCACGGGTAAAGGGGTATACGATCCATGCGGTCTCACTTTAGATTTTACTTACCTACATGTAATGCATTTATCACAAAAATATTTCACATCATGCTTCATATTAGGCCAATAAAAATATTCATGTAATATATCTAAAGTCTTTTGCACACCAAAATACCTCATCAAACGGCCCCCATGAGTTTCTCTAACAAGCAACTCACGACTTGAAGAAATAGGCACACATAATTTATCTTTCTTAAATAAAATTCCTTCATGCCTATAATACTCACCAAACGCACTTTTCACATGCATTCCATACTTGTGTAAATCAAAATCATTAACATGCAAATCTTTGATCAATTCAAAACCAAGCAATTCTGTTTGCAAGAAAGTAAGTAGTACGTACTTCCTAGATAATGCATCAGCTACAATATTTTCCTTCCCATGTTTGTACTTGATCATATAAGGAAACGTTTCTATGAACTCCAGCCACTTAACATGTCTCTTATTAAGCCTACCTTATGATCTTAAGAATTCTAAACTCTCATTAGCCAGAAGTAATGCTGCCATGCTTGAAGAGTTCTCACTAATGCATAAAACTTCTTTTCATAAGTAGCATAATTCAATACTGTCCCACTTAGCTTTTCACTAAAATAAGCAATTGATTTAGAATCTTGCAATAAAATAGACCTTATTCCAATTCTAGATGACTCACATTCTACCTGAAAGCTTTATGAAAATTAGGCAAATACAACAAATGTGCATTAGTTAGCTTATCCTTCAAAGTTTTGAAAGCTTGATCATGCACATCATCCCACTTAGAAACAACATTATTTTTAACAAGTTCATTCAAAGGTGCAACAATAGAACTAAAATACTTAACACCTCATCTATAAAAACTTGCTAAACTATGAAAACTTCTTACCTCATTTGCATTCTTAGGTGTAGGCTATTCTCTTATTGCTTTTACCTTTTCTTCATCCAACTAGCATGTAAGTGTTTCATTAAAAATATCATGCAAGTTTTTCAAATGTTCTTTCAAATTCTAACTAAATTCGTGAATGTACTAGGTGCATTAGTTAAACTAAATTGCATTACTAACCACTTATACAACCCATATTTAGTTTTGAATGCGCTCTTCCATTCATCACCCACTTTCATATAAATTTGATATCATTCTTTAAATCAATTTTAGAAAATAAACAAGAGTTATAAAATTCATCAAGCATGTCATCTAATCTAGGGATTGGATGTCTATACTTTATTGTTATCATGTTGATGACTCGACAATCCTCACACATGTGCCATGTTCCATCTTTCTTTAGAATTGAAATGACAGGAATCGAACATGGACTAAGACTTTTCCTCACGAAGCCCTTTCGCACCAACTCATCTACTTGCTTTTATATCTCCTTAGTTTCCTCAGGATTAGCCCTATAAGCAGGTCAATTTGATATATGATAGCACCGTGTATGAAGTATATTTGATGCTCAATATCTCTTAAGGGAGGTAATCCATGGGGAATCTCCTCGGGAAATAGATCCTCAAATTCCTGTAATAAGGACACAACAACACTAGGCAAAGAAGAGTTAAGGATAATAAACATTCTTGTACATAAGTACAAGTAGTTGTTGCCTCGTAATCAGAATACTCTTAACCTCATTTTTTCCACCAATTGCACTCAATCACCTGTCTTTCTCTCTTTTTTGCACACTTTTCCCTCACTCTTTCTCTCAACCTCACTCTTTTCTTTGAATTTTTTACTTTCGTCCTCACTCTCTTTATTTTTCTTTTCCTCTTGATCACAAATTTGTTTTTCTCTCATTTTCAATCACTCGCTATTCTAATATGATCTTCATGAATTTGTAACAATGTAAGAGAGGTTATTACAAAAATTTGGTTTTTGAGTGCAAAGGAATAACGATTTTTTGTATCCATCATATGTAACCCTCCTATCAAATTACGATGCTCGACCAGGTAAGATAATACCAACATGAATTGGTGCCACATTAGAAAGAACCTCATCAAAATAGTTCTCAATTGAAAAAGAAACAAAAACTTGCTTGGTTACCTTCACTACTCCACTTTCATTATTGCAACTTATATGGCTTAGGATGCTTCAAGATATCTAATTTTAGCTTTTCGACCAATAAGGTACAAATAACATTAGTACAACTCCATTATCAATGATATAGTACATACCTTGTCATTCACCATGTGTCTAGTGTAGAAAATTTATTCTCGTTGTTTCTTGTCACTGTCATTCTTAGGTTGTAGTTTATGGCTCTCCTTACTAACAATCACCTTTTAACAATTCTTCAATATCAACATCAGAACAATCTTCTAATGGTGACATCTCATTCTCACTTGAGCTATCACTCTCGATCTCACCATTACCCGACACAATCAACATTCTTTTGTTCAGGCATTGCGAAGCAATATGCCCAAAACTTTGGCACCTAAAACACATAATATCCCAAGATTTAGAAGAAGTTTTAATTTCAATTTTACCTTTAACAACGACAACCGACTCCCTTGACTTTGCTTATTCTTTTGATTTGGAAGCAAATTTGTGATCTTCCTCCACGTTTACGCTTATCATGGCTATTTTCATTTCTTTACAAATTTCTATAGTAGTGGCTAGGTATAAACCTCTTAAGCATCACCACTTTCATGTCCTACCAAGTACGAATAGCCCTCTCTTTATAAACCTCTTGCGCATCACATCTTTCATGCCCACTGCTCCCAATTTGACTTTCTTCTCTTCCGAATAGTAATGGCAATCAAATACATGTTCTACTTCTCTCTCCTACTCCAAATACAACTCCAGATTATTCTTTCCTTGGAAAGTAGGAATAATTATCTTTATGATGCCCAAATTGCTATCCCATTTGCCTCTAACCCTATTTCTTCTCCTAGAATGAGAAGTCCCATCATCAGAATCTTCTTCTTCCACATCCTCAATCTGATGCACTTCATAAGAAAATGATTTGCTTGGAGATTGCAAATCATCTAATCTTGCACTTAACAACTTAATTTGGTCCACCATAGCCTTCATCCTTAACTTCATATCGAGATCTTCTACTTATTACCACTGCTCATATTGATTATATATAATAAAAATTACATCAAAATAGAATAGGATCTCATACGCTCCCTCACGTATTTACACACTAAAAATATGAGTTCCATTCATTTTTACACTCTTTTTGGCTTTTCTCAAACTAGATTTCTTCACTCTTGCCTTTTACCACTCTCTAATTCTTCTTACAAGTCCTTTCTAAAAGAATTCTATCAATGATCTTACTAAAAATAACAACTAGCAAGTACTTTATAGCTTCAGTTTAAATGAGAAAGAATTGGACAAGTAAGAATAAAAAGTTCTGATATGATAAGAAAGGATTTAATATCAAATTAGAAAGATTTGGAGAAAATCCCAGCCATCGAAATAAAGCCCAATCACTAAATTCAAAAGATAAAGCCCGAATCTGGATTTTGTAACTAGAAGCCTCAATACAATAAAGAATGTGCAATAACAAAAGGAGTAAACCAAAATTTGAAGAGATGAATTTGATTTATTTATTTCTTTTTTTTAACTTTCAAATTTTGCAAAATTGAAATAAGAAGGATAGATAACCTGATTTAATGAGCCAAAGTTCCGACGCCAAATGATACGAACCTCAACAACGATTTGCAATGAAACCCGAAAAAAATATGGTTCAAGAACCCTAACATCGTTTCCAAACCAAGAAAGGATAGAAGATTGACCAAATTCAAACTTGTTGAAGAGAACTAAGGCTATAAGGTTGAAATGGTATGTCGAAGACGCTACAATCCATGATGGATGAGCGGATTGATAAGTCAAGGTGAACGCTACAAGTTGCGTTAATAAGTTCAGGTTTGAGTTCTTAACAAAGAACACAAAAATTTCTCACAAAAGTGCAAGACACTCATGAAATTATATTGATAATAATCTGTCTTTTATAAAAGATAAACCATCATTATATAGAGGTTTGTTCCATCACATATTTAAAGGCAATTCAAGTCATTGAAAATGATAAAAGCTCTAGAAAACGAAAAGACATTGAAAATATGAAAAGACACTTATTTTTAGCCTAATTCACCGAATTTGGCCAAAATAATCCATTTTCATCTCCGTTGTGGATTAGAGGAAATTAATTTATGAGTATGTTTCACACTCATATTTTAGATAATCTTAACTTATCTAAATGTGGATAAAATAAGAAAAGAACGGACGTAGGCAGAAGGGCCAGCGTCACGACGCCAACGCGATAAATATTTTTTTCTTTCTGATTTTCACTCCAATTGTATCCTTATCAAACCCTAGTGTATAAATAGAAAATTTAGGGGTTATTAGAGGACTCTTTCGACGTAGGAGGTAGAGAAACGAGCTTTTTGGAGAGGAGACGAAGACGGGTCCAACTGGGAGATGCACCTCAACTTCATTTTGCTACTTAAATCTAGTTTTTCTTCTCTTTTCTCTATGTTCATGAATATTATTAGGATTTTTTCTTATTTTAGTATGTATTAATTTTTTAATTTAGATCTACGATGTAGCCAAACCATGATTGTTCATTAATTTTGACTTTCAATCCAATGGATGTTTATTCATTATTGTTGAGTGTTGATATGTTCTTACTGCGTGTGATTATCTGGCCAACTATTGTATGATTTGATATTTATAGACTGAGAAGTGATGATTAAATTTACCCTTTGTTCATGATACTATTAGAATTTCAGAAGTTAGAGATAATTATGAATCTAGTGTAGCAATTATAATTTCTTGTGCTTAATGAGTTTCACTATATATCTTGACTGAGATGTGGGATTTGTATACTTGAAATATTATTATTGATGCTTGAAAAATATTGATCATTATATTAGAGAAATTTGCTGTCAGTATTGTGATAAACATTGATTGATTGAGATGTGAAAAATTTGAGCATTATGAGTGGTTTGGTCAAATCAGAATCCCTAGACCTTTTAATCATTGAAATTTATGTTATCTATACTTAATAAATCTTAATCATTTTAGTTTTTTATTACATTAAAAAAATCTTTACTTTTTTATATTCTCAATTAGAATTAAGGTTTAGTTGATTTCATTACTTGAAAAGATAGTGTACACTTACACTTTTAAAAGTCGTAACAATTTTTTGGCACTGTTCCCGATATTGATTTTGTTTATTAATATTGGAATTACACATCCTTAATTTTACTTTGAGTAATATTTTTTTTTCATTTACGGTTGTTTACTGTTTTGAATTTTCAAACATTCTCTTAGGTGTATGAGACGGTTGGAAGCGAAAATCTGATTCCTCTGAATTCAAAAATTGAGTGGACTTGTTGTTGAAATATAGAAGTGAGGAGATAAACTTCTAAATAACCTCAAGAAACCATGGATGACGTTAGAGAAAATCCTAAAATTGTCAACAACCAAAATAACCGGACAATTCGAAACTATGCCATGACAGTAGTCAATCCAGTAGTCAATGAGGATGCATCTGCCATTCAATTCCCGTTATTAATGCCAACAATTCTGAGATTAAGCCTACTATTATTCAAATGGTGTAAGCTAATCAATTCAGTGGTTTGCCCAATGATGACTTAATTGCTCACAATAATGTCTCAAATGGTGCTATTAGGCTAAGATTATTCCTATTTTCACTTAGGGATAAAGCTAAGAGTTGGTTGAATTCTGCCAGCTGGATCAATCATTACTTTAGCCTTTCTGGGAAATTTTGGCCAAGTTCTATCTACTAGCCAAAACAGCCAAGATAATGAATGAGATCACTACCTTTGCCCAATATGATATGGAGCTTATGAGAGGTTTAAAGAGATGTTGAGTGGATGCCCACATCATGGACTCTCTGAATGGATTGGGGAATTCAACAAGGACACTAGTGGATGCAGTAGCAAGAGGTGCTTTGATGGATAAAACACATGAGGAGGCCTATGCTTTGTTTGAAGAAATGACTGTGAACGCCTATCAAAAACCAAGTGAGCGTAACGTACCAAGAAATATTCATGGAGTTCATGAAGTCGATGCTCTTACCGCTCTCACAGCTGAAGTAGCTATACTATCCAAGCAATTAAGCTCGTTCACCGCCAATGCTAGTGCAATTCGTTCTACACATGAAGTTTGTAACTTATGCAATTGACCTCATTCTAGTACTGAATGCCAAGTTAGCAATCCTTTTGCTTATTCTTAGTCAGAACATGCTAATTTTGTTGAGAATTATAACAGGCAGGAAAACCCATTCTCCAACACCTACAACCAAGAATGGCAAAATCACCATTATTTCTCTTGGAAGAATAATCATAATGTGTTAAATCTACTAGTTACTACTTAGCCTCAATTTCAGCCTCAACAGCCTAAGTTTTCTTTAGAATATGCTCTTGCCCAGCTCACAGTCAATACTAATCAATTTATAGTAAGAATGAATGCCATACTTCAGAGGCAATAAACTAGTATTCAGAGCCAAGCTGCGTCTATTCAGAATTTGGAGCTTCAAATGGGCCAACTGTCAGAAATACTCACTTAAAGCCCACAAGGTTCTCTACCGAGCAACACTGAGAGAAATCCAAAAGAACAAGTAAACGCCATTACCCTTCATAGTGGCAAAGACTTAGCAGAACTGAAGAAAGCAATAGTTGAGGATTCTCAGCCAATTATTGCACAAACTGAGGTTGTAGGTGATGATTTTATCAAGAACTCAGTAAAGAAAGAAGACATGCCTAAGTTAAAGCTTTTTCCCGATAATCCTCCACCTCATATCCAACCTATTCTATTCAATCAATGGTTCCAAAAGAAGAAATTGAACAAGCAGTGCTCCAAGTTTCTTGATGTGTTTAAGAAATTACATATCGAGATTTCTTTTGATGTTACTTTGGAACAAATGCCTAGCTATGTCAAATTCATGAAAGAAATTCTTTCAAACAAGAAAAAACTAGAGGAGTATAAGACAGTTGCACTTACTGAGAAGCGCAATGCTATCTTGCAAAATAAATTACCTCCGAAGTTAAAGGATCCTGAAAGTTTTTCTATTCCATGCCCCATCAACAATTCTTATTTTGAAAAAGTTTTATGTGATCTTGGAACTAATATTACTTTGATGCCTTTTTTGTTTACAAAACGCTAGGTCTTGGAGAAGTTAAGCCTACGACAATCTCTTTACAATTAGCTGATCGTTCTATTAAATATCTATGGGGGATTATTGAGGATGTCTTGGTAAAGGTGGATAAATTTATTTTTTCAGCTGATTTTATTATTCTTGACATTGAGGAAAACCAAGAAATTTCAATTATTCTTGGTAGACCATTCTTAGTTACGGGAAAAACTCTCATTGATGTGCCAAAATGAGAACTTATTCTGAGATTGTAAGAAGATCAGGTGATTTTTAATGTCTTCAATATAATAAAACACCCAAATGATATGAATAGTTTTTACAGGTGGATAGTGTAGAAGTATGTATTGAGGAAGCAATTCATACTGGTGATCCGAGTGAACCATTGGAAGCATGTTTAGTTGAGACCACTAACAAGAAAGATCCAGAGATTGTGGAGTGTGTGAATCGGTTGTAAATAACCTGACCGATATTCATTAAGAGGTCTTTCGAAGAATTGGTAGAAGGTAAACCTAGATAATTACCATCTATTGAAAAACCATAATGTGTTAGATCTCCACCTTCGGTACACTTTTATGGGAGAAACATCTACTCTTCCTGTCATGATTTCTGCTTCATTAAATGGTGAATAAGAAGACAAGCGTTGAAGGTGTTGAGAGTACACAAAACGGCTTTGGGTGGTCAATTTCTGACAGAAAGGAAATTTTAAAAGCAATGGACAGCGGGTAAAGTCGTTTTGGATGATCATTACGTCTGACTGAAGACATCAAAGCAAGTGCTATAAGGAGGCGACCTGATTTTATTTCCATTATTACAATTTTTATTTATTTATCTCTTTTAATTATTTTATTTTGGTTTATTCAGGTTTTTACATTAAAAAAAAGCTATGGACAGAACGTTTGGCATCGCGACATTAGCCTCTGAATGCCGCGACGTGTGACTTGGACGAATTTGGCTCAAGCATCATTTTCCCCTCATTTGGAGACAGCATGAACAATACGAAGAATGACGAGGATGAAAGCTCATCCTTAAGTAGGAAAGTCCTCTCTATTTACTCATTTTACATATTTTCTTTTCATTGAGGACAGTGAAAGTTTTAAGTTTGGGGGTAGTTTTAACGTTCTATAGTAGACATATGAGATGGATTGGAAGCGAAAAACCGATTCCTCTTAATTCGAAAATTGATCAAACTTGCCATTGAAATAGAAAAGTGAGGAGACAAGCTTCTAAACAACCTAAAGAAATCTTAAAAGACGTTAGAGAAAATCCTGAAATTGTGAACAACTAAAATAACCGGGCAATTCAGGACTATGCTATACCGATAGTCAATTAGGCTACGTCTGTCATTCAACGCCCCGTTATTAAGGTAAACAATTTTGAGATTAAGCCGACTATTATCTAAATAGTACAAGCTAATCAACTCAGTAGTTTACGTGTGATGTGTGAGACCAAATGTAATATCCCGACACGTCGTAAATGGGCATTTTTGTAAAATTAATTTAAAAGATAAAGTGATTTTAAAATTTGATTTTAAAAAGTGATTATTTGTAATCTTGGTAAAATAATTTTAATTATATATAGTTTAATTTAAAATTCAATTTTTCAATTTTAAAAGAGTTTTATTTTATATTATAAAACTTTAGTTCACTCACACCGTACATAGCCATACACCCTAAACCAACCGTTAACCTAATATTATATATATATATATATTATTCTCCTTCAATCTCTCACTATTCATCTCTCTCTTTGATAACCGCCCCTTTCTCCTTCTCCTTTTCACCCGAGATTGCTATACCATCGGCCGTCGCTTGTGTTTTCTCCAGTTAGTCTCATATCTCTCTATCTCTTTGTGTCCTCTCTCTATGAAGCCTCTCTTACTCTTTTCTCCTTGTCTCCTTCATATTTTTCTTTACTCGCGAGCCCCACCGCCATCTCTGCTAGTCTTCACCATCGCCGACCACCAGGCTTTTTTTTAGAACACTGTGTTGTGTCATCGTCGGTGCTACATCGTCATCTATGGTAAGCCCTTTATCTCTATATTTTTCTCGATCACTATTTCTCGCCTCTCTTTCCTTCAGCCTTTGTTTTTCTCTCACTCACTCTCTGGTTCTCTTTGTCTCATTCTCTCTTTGTTTTCTCTTCTTACTATCTCTCTCGTCCATGTCCCTCTCGTTGTTCCTATTTCAATTCCCTTCACCATCTAGCTTTCTACTGGCAGCAGAAGCTTGGTCCTCATCTCCCTCACTATGCCTCTTTATCTCATTTTAACTAGTTGTATATATGGGTGCCTCAAACCATTTTGTTAAATCTATTTTTGTAAGTTTTAGTTAAAACGTTTAATATGTTCGGTCTTTAGTTAATACTTTTCCACCTTTGTTTCTCTCTATAATTTGTGCCTCTGTTCTCTCGGTCTCTCTCTAATTTGTCTTCATCTCTGTTTCTTCCCCCTCTATTTCGTTTTCCATCTCTTTCTCTAATTTTCTTTCTTAATGGTTGCTCTCTCTCGGTCTTTCCCCTTCCTTCTTCCTCCTTCTGTTTCTCTCTCCCAATTTCTTTCTTCTTCTCTTCTTTCTCTGTCTTTTCTCTCTCTCTCCCCCCCCCATGTTTTCTCACTTTCTTGTTCTACAACTGGGTCTTGCTCCCAGTTTGTTCAATCTTGAACCGGTTCATCTCGAATCGAACTGGTTCAGTTTAACAAGACCGGTCTGAACCGACCTAGTCGATAAAATTGAACCGGACTGGTTTGAACCATTTGACCCGAAGCTTTATCATTTAACTCTGGACTCGATATATTGTTTTCTGACCTCGCTCAGACCCCTTCGCACCGTTTTAATTAAATCTCTATTTTCTATTTATATTATATTTAAAGTGTGTCTGTATTAATTTATTTCAAAACAATTTAGTGATTATATTTTCTTTTGGATTTCAGGTCATTAATTGTTTAATTCATTCTTCTACTTCAGGTAAGTGGGCTTACATGATGGTGTGACTCCCGTTGTTATAAATGTATATGTTTTATGTAAGTGAATTTATATTGTAATGTGACCAACGTGTGATAAATGTAATATGTGTTATTCTCATCATCTTTAATTGTCTATCAGCATGTTACTTTCATATATATGTTTGTGTAAATTGACTTATATAACGATGTGACTCTGATGTTATAATTGTATCATGTATTTATTATATGTTTAATCATTTTTCAATAATTATTATATTTCGTTAACACTTTGGTAATTGATTACTGTTCAGTTATTAATATGATTATCATGAGATAAATGTCTGAGTATGACTGATTTTACGTAGTATGTTATCATGTTTGATTCTGTTATATGTATCAGTATGCATTATATGATTTATTTTTGTCATACGTTGGATTCTACAAGTTATGAGGTTAATTCATTCAAGTGATAATTAAGCAAAATATGTACTTAAGCATGACCTTTAGTTAACAAGAAATCAGAACTGTTCACGTTATGTTCTGTTAAATGAATGGGATGTCATCTGTTCATGCTTTTGTCACACATAGGGTGTCATCTGTTCATGTTTTGGTCATACATTGGGTGTCATCTGTAAATGTTTTCCGTCATTCATAAGGTGCCATCTGTTCACGTTTTTCATCACCTATGAGTGCCATCTGTTCTGTCGCCCAATGAGTGTTATCTGTTTCGTCGCCCAATTCGTCATGATGTGTTTCAGTTAACATGTGATCAGTTTTGATTAGGTTGTTAACTAGAGGATATGCCAAGTCAAGATATGATTAAGATTGTTAAATGATTATGTTTGAGATACGTGTTATCTACGTGCTATGTTGAGCTATGTCATAATCAAGTACGTTACTTCATTTCATTTATGTTATATGTCAAGTTCTGTTATGTTATGTCATGATTGCATTGATGACATGTGGATGCATGTTATTATGTGAGTTTGTTTACTGAGTATTTTAAAATACTCATACACCCACAATTATTTGTGATGCAGGTGGTGATGGCGAGCAATATGAGTGGGAGACTACCATAACCAGTTAGATTAGAGGAATTTATGTTTTTCGCTTATGATTTGATTTAAAACTTAGGGAAATGTTTTCTGTTAAACTTGGTTATTTAAGTAGTTTATTTTACATTATGAATTTTTACGAATTATGATGAGTGAAAGTTTTATGAATTATGAATTTCAAGTTTTGATTTTATTTCAGAATTTAATTCAGCTTTTTCGAGGTTTTACTGATTATGTATCTAAGACACTTTATCGCTTCTGCTATTTATCGATTAAAATTTCAATCATAGATAAGTTTAATGCTTCCGCTATTTAAGGTCAGGGTTTTTCTATTATAGGTAAATTAAGAATTTCAATTTAGAAATTTTCTCAAAATTAGGGTTTGTTTCGAATTGAAGATTTCAAAATTGTGAAATTACACGTATGTTTAACTCTCGGGGATCGGGGCGTTACACCAAATATATTGTTAGGCCATAATAGTGATGAACACTATAGTGATACATAACTTTTTTCTAATTGTCACTAATATATACAAGTAAGAAGAAAAAAATAAGTGTATTTTTATTGACTAACCAAATTTTATAATAATTCGTTGACAAAGTTATAAACAAGTATTAATGGAGAAATGAAATGTGTCTCGTGCATAGTCTAAAATATCATTATGTGTTTTTGTTTCTAATTTCGTTATGCTTTAGATGTTAACACGGCTCATCATGGACAACTCATTCGTCAAATAGATTTTGTCTAAAATTTATATCACTAAAAAAACACTCCAAATTTAATTGGTAAAATGAAATTGGTCAATGATTAGTGATTACAGACTAATCGCTTATCGTTACTTATACTTAAAATGAAAAAATTTAAAGGTGGACACGCAAATTTACTACAAATGACACATACGAAACAATACATGTGTCTGTCTTATTCCACATAGTACAATGAGAAAAATACTTATTTTATTGATTCTTATAATTAACTACCATGTAGTCAAAATTAGTGGAAAAATGCTCTTTTTCAAAAAGACAATGAAGAGAACAAGAGCTTTCCCTTCACAAGTACCACAAAATAATAAACTTTCTAATTGCCAGCAAAATCTTATTCAGAAGCATTCAATTAGCTGACCAATGCATTTTCCCAGAAACAACCATGTTTTTGTTCTATAATGATCACACGATGCAAAAGGTGTGATATAAGTGCGAATATATAAATGAAATCTCATGCATCATTAATGTTTATGAACAAGGTTTTTAAGCATTTTGAGAAACAGGGTGGCTGTTGTTGGGAGTTTTGTAATAAACAGGTGAACAAATGTAGAATTTGTATTAACGACTGAAATATAGGATAATGTGAGGATTGATTGAGCATTTTTCGCGTCTTTTATGTCAGTGATGGTAGAAAACTTGAATTATTTTTTTGTTTTTTGGTAATTAAAAAGATAGATTAATTCTGAGACTTTTTACATACCGGTGGTGTAGCATGTACGTCCTGATATTTCATTAATAGTGAATGTAAGTTATAAAATGATAATAAGTTCCGCAAATTCAATTGATTCTTTTATTTATAATAAAATACATATAAGAATAAAAATAAAACATATTTCTTTTGTAATTACAGAAAAATTAAATGGGAAAAGACAGGGATAATTGTCAAAGTTCAACTCATTTGTAGAAATTATAAACGTTGAAATTTAAAAAATCTCTTAGTTAATTGGTAAGTGGTAGCTTATTGAAATTAATAATTAATATATTAAGAATAATTAAATATTATCATTAAATTTTTTAAGTAGACCGATTTAATGTATATATGTGTATACGTGTCAACCAATCAAATTTAATCGTATAAAAATAATAAATGATAGTATTGAAATAGTAAATGATGACTTAGAGAAAATTATCCATAAATAATTTTCATCTAACTCTTAATATATAATAGATTATAGATATACCATAAACATACCCATGGCAATGCCATTTTTTGTGGGAAACCAACACTCCTGACTATCTGGGTAATGTACACCCAACTGAAATCAAAACACATCCCCGCTAAAACAAAATCGAATTGGCACTAACTCAACAATCACCTCCCTACTAAAAGACAACATCCATATAGAATTGGCACCCGACTTGGTGACCTGTTGTGCTGAGACTGAGACGTGTGCGGACCCCCTCACAGATCATGTTGTGCCGCCTTTGTGATGTCTCTTCCCTGAGTGCTAGCCTGCACCTCCATGCAAGCACCCCATGCTATGCAACATGTTTGATGCCTCCTCCATGTTAGCGCTAGCCCGCATCTTTATGAAGGCCCCATTACATCATTTGCCCTTATTGTACCCAATAAGAGCTATTTCGAACCTGGGCTTAACTACAAAGACCTCGCTCCAACATTATGCAATCGGGACCTATTATGCAATCAGGACTTATTGATACCTTGTTATCCTTCAAACCACTAAGTAGACTGACAAAGATTTGAGTGGATGTATTATTTTTTGAAAAAATTGTGGAGGCTATGATCTAGTAAAAAATTAGGGGTCAGGCTATACCATACGATATGTTGAGCCTAAATTATATTTGCTGCCTAACATTTATCATGTTAGTCAATAACACTTACTATAATTGTGTCTTCATAATAAATAAACGAATTCGCATACAGGAAAACAGAGACATGACAATGATGGACATATTTATAACACTTGTTCACCTTTTGGAGCAGACAATTATTGGAGAACAACGTTGAACTCATATAATGGAGATATTTATGTCACTTGTTCACCTTTTGTAGCAGACAATTATTGGAGAACAACGTTGAACTCATATAATGGCACTCATACTCTAATATTAATGAAACCGAATACAAACATGTTATATATCTCCTCGAAAGTAACGTGAGATAACGCGATCTCAAAACTATTAGTTAATGAATGAGATAATTTTCTCAAAATTTACCGAGTTGAATAGATAAGAAAGTTGAGCGAAAGGTTATCCTACCACCATTAGTCGACTCGGTGTGCTACGATATGGTAGGGGGTTGATCTTGGAGTTTTGACAAATTTCTTATAAATTTTGGAAAGACATTTAGCTTATATCTCTTCCTTTATCACATCTATTCATAACATCGTCAAAAGTAATCAAATGTTGGTTTGAATGACCACAAACTAACCTCTGTATAGTGGTTACCTGTAATACCCCGAGAATTAAAAAAGGTAATTACATAATTTCGGTATCACTCACACAATAATGCCTATACACCATAGTGAAACTCTAACCTTTGTATTTATTTATACCTCACCTCTCACCCTCAATTATCCGACGCAGCTTAACGGAACCATTCTCTGTCCGTTTCGTTCTTCACCTTACTCAACGTCTCATTGCCATCGTTCGAAGTCCAGTAAGTCTTCTTCTGTCTTCCTTCTTCTGTCTGATTTAATTCATACCTCCTTTGATTTTCGTCTATAAATTCCAGCAAAGCTTTTCTTCTCCAAAGCTCTTCTCTGTGACTCGTCGCGCCTCTGTTATTCTTCATCCGGTAAGCTTACTCTCTCTCGGCTTTTCTCTTTCCTTTCTCCCTCTGCTTCGCCTCTCTCTTCCTTTCTCTTTCTCTCATGGTCTCACTCTCTCTGCCCTTTTCTCTTTATTTTGCTCTCTGTTTCTCTTTACCCAATTATCTCTCTTTGACATATATCTCCTCTTTGTTTTCCTCAATTTTTGCTGGCCGAACAAATGGGTAATTTCAAGTCAGTTATGTTACATTTCTTTCTTGTACAGTTCGAATCAAATAGTTTTGTTTGATTCTTTAATTTTGGTTTGTCTATAGAGTGGTCAAATCTTATTTATTTATTTATGAAGTTTGGGTCTCTTAACATTACATTTTCAATTGTTTTATGTTATATTGCTTTTAGTTTTATTTATATATTTTTTATTGATTTTGCAGTGGTGTATTTTAGTGGATTTTGTTACTGCATCCATGTGGGTTTTGGTAATAGATTGAATTAGTGGGTTTTCAAACAATTAAATTAGTTCTTTTATGTGATTTAAATAGTTTAATATTCCTTAATCAATTGAATTAATATATGAATTGATTTTGAATGTTTACTAGATTTCCATAGTGTTTTAACAATTTTGGGCTTCTACCATTTTGTTTGGTTGTATGGTTATTTCTTATCAGTATCAGTTTAGACCCAATCAGTCGAACCCAATCAAATTAGATTGAACCGGTAGAGCCAAACTGGTCGACCCATAATGTATCGATATGAACAATTTTGACCAGATTAATATACAATTTATTTTCATCCTCCCCCCCCCCCCCCCCCCCCNNNCCCCCCCCCCCCCCCTCTAACATCCTCCTAATTTATTGTATACTTGGGTTTATTATTTTGTGATTATCTGAATATTTAATTATTTAGGGATTTCAGGTCAATAGTTGCTGAATTTTATTCGTATCAGTCCAGATAAAATGACTTATGTAGTAATTTGACTCATATGTTATGAATGTAGCGTATATAATTTAGTATCACTATTAATTTCTTTTTATTGCTCAATCTTATGATCATTTGTTTTGTTTATTTTTCATATCTTGATGCAGTTAATTATCATATAGAATATGAGTTATACAAGTATTAGTTATATTATATAAGTTCATGGACAAACTGCATGTTAGTTAGGAATATAAGATACCACAAGTCATGAAAATTAACTCAAGTGAAATGATAAATGAATAAAGAGTAGACTTAGACATATTCCTTAGTTATCAAGTAATCAGACTATCATGTCATGTTCTCAACTATACAGATGGGTGTCAACATGCTCATGTCAACGTCCTTAACGTTCATATAACCTTAACTGACACCAGCTTCAGGACACTCATTCCGTCATTTTCACGTTCATGTTACAAGTTCAAGTGTGAATCATTTTTTGTTAGATTGTTAATTAATGAATATGTTTAGTCAAATCATGATCAGACAAGTTACAAGTACACGTTCAAGTTACATGATAGTCATGAATTCAGTTATGTTAATTACAATTAGTTTATGTGATTTAATAATCAAGTGAATATGTAAAATTATAGATGCATGAGTTACTTGCTTACATTTACGACATGTCAAGCTTATTAGTATATAAGTTTACTTACTAAGTACTTTTAATACTCACTCCACATAGTTGATTGTGTTGCAGGGGATGGTGAAAAGTAAGAGTGATGGACTGTCGTAGTTAGCAGAATTAGGAAATTTTCAATTAATTATGATTATATGACTTTAGAAACAAATTTTTCGTTTAGAATTTATACTGGAATTTATGTTTTACATTTACATTTTCACGTTCACTCTATTTCAGATTTAATACAGCATTTATTACATTTTATTGAATAATTATTTTTATATAATTTTAAGCTTTCTGCTATTTAATGTTAAAATTAGGGTAAAATTAGAGTTTTCAATTTGAAGTTTTTCTCAAATTAGGGTTTCAACTGATTTGGAGAATTTTTGAATTGTGAAATTACATGCATGTCTAACCATCAGGAATCAGGATGTTACAATTTGGTATCAGACCAAATGTTATAAATTCTGTAGACATTTTGTAACAAAACGTATGGCATGTCGCTCACTCTGCTCCTCCCTCACCTTAAAGGTCATGTACGTATAGGATAATTTTACTCAATTATCGAATAAATATGTTTATGTTATGTTTACGTATGATATGTTTATGTTACACTTATGTATGATGCACGTGATAATCTTTAGACACGTACAGTAAAGATTGAGTTTCATCATAGTAGCGCTACGATTTCCTCCAGATGCGACAATAATGATTATGGTTGTTTGTCATTGAATACATTTAGCATTGAAGGTTTCGTTATAATAAGTACTTAGCAGTGAAAGATTGTAGTTCTATTGATGACTTTCATAGAGTATGTGTGACAATTTAAAGCAATATCTCATTATGTTGAACCACAACTTTGCATGCTCGATGGTTTGGGAACGGTATCTATCTTGAGAATCAAGGTCTTAGATCTTCATTGACATGCCATGTTTGTAGAGGTTCTTTTAACAACACGAATTATTGAAAAGAATATCGTTGCCAAATTACCACCATAGCAAGTTTAGTCATCACATGACACGAGGAAGCATCCAAAGAACCATTTGAGACGTTAAGATACGGAGAGATAAGCTATAAGTTCTCATCTAGCATGCGTCGCGTGCTGCAAAGCACCACCCTGAGTAGTGCTATCATGAGTCATATGATGTATAAAGTGTAGAAGGAAAGGCATTACCTTAATAAGTATCGTCTGAATGAACAAGGTCAGAGTAGTAACTTAGTTAATAACAAAGCAAAGTGGGAAGTCTATGTTTTGACATGCCACGAAGCTTAGAAGACATATGAATAGTTTTTCTCCTTGTTGACAAGCTGAAGTGAGTGTGAAGCAGACCTCTACGAATGTTCAAAAGACAACCTTGGTCAATTTCGATTACAAATCAAACATGGATGCAAGACTTATAGTCTTAGGGATACACGATTTTGGTATGGTCTTAGGAGCGAATTCGTTAGCAATTAACCATGCCAAGAGTGATGGGTATTGTAAGGAAACTCGTTCCAACCCCCCGGCGAACCTAGTTTTATGTTTATAAAATCCTAGCAGAAGTCACTATCGATGTCTATTATTTGGGCAAGGCGCCTTCTTGACCATGGTAATTCGAGGTACCTAGCTTGTGTTTCAGAAACCAGTAAGACACCAGTGGATATCAGCTCAGTTTCGGTTGCTTGTAAATTTTTAGATGTCTTTTCAAATTAAATGTCAAGACTTCCACCTTCTCGAGAGATGGATTTACTTGCATTCTTTTATTATTGTGTTCATTGATGATATTCTAGTGTACTCTAGATTAGAGGTTGAGCATTTGGATCACAAAAGGTTTGTTTTGCAAGCATTAATGACACACGAGTTATATGCCAAATTCCAAAAGTCAGTTTTGTCTTCATCAAGTATCATTCATTTGTCATCTGGTATCTCGAGATGGAATCTTTATTGAGCCATCTAAGATTGAAGCAGTGGTTAACTAGTCTCAACGATAAATGTTGAGGAAGTTCACAGTGCTGGATATTATAAAATGTTCATTTAGGGTTTTGCAAAGATCGTTGTTCCGCTTACTTAGTTGACTAGGAAGAATGCCACATTTACTTGTAAGGCTGAGTGTGAAAAATGCTTTCAGCACCTTAAATAAAAATTAGTGACAACACAAGTATTGATCATTCCAGATGGTAATAGTTATTTTATGATTTACAGTGATGCTTTCAAGAGAGGTTTGGGTTGTGTTTTGGTGCAACAGGGAAAGGTCATAGCTTATGCTTCTTGTCAACTTAAGCCTAATGAACAGAACTATCTTACGCATGATTTGGAGTTGGATGTCGTTGTATTTACCCTTAAGATTTGGAGACATTACTTGTATGGCTATAAGTGCCAGATTTACACAGATCATAAGAGTCTCAAGTACTTTTTCACTCAAAAAGAGCTTAATATGAGGTAACGCCATTGGTTGGAATTGGTGAAAGAATATGACTACGTGATCATTTATCACCCAGGAAAGGCAAATGTAGTGGCTGATGCCTTAAGTCAAAACTTAGCTCACGCAGCAGTTCTTATTATGTCCCAAGAGCATATCCAGGAGATTTTGAATGAGCTGAGATTCATGTCTTGTTGAAAGACACTACAACTCAGCTAACTCAGCTCACAATTCAACTGTCATTGCACCAACGTATTATCGATGCACATAACTCAGGCTTTAAGTTGCTTCTGATTCGTAGTGAAGTTGGTTTAGACAATAGATAAAAGCTCATTGTCGGTAATGATTCAGCTCTTCGCTTTCACGGGAGGCTTTGTGTTATGAAAAATATAGTCATTAGGGAGGAATTAATCATGGAGGCTCATAGTTTACCATACATAGTGCACCCTGGAAGTGTGATATCAGTGAGTTTGTTAGAAAGTGTCTGGTGTGTCAGCAGATCACGGCTCAAAAACAGTGACCATCTGGGGTCTGGTAACCATTAAGTATTCCTGAATAGAAGTGGGAGCTTGTCTATGGATTTTGTTGAAGGGCTACCGAGGACAGTAAAAGGCTATAACTCTATTTGGATTGTGAGGGATCGTCTTACCAAGTCATCACTCTTTTTTTTCAGTAAGACTACATTTTCAGTTGAGGATTGGGCTCGGTTGTATATTCAAGAGATTGTCCAACTTCATGGGATCTCAATATCTATAGTATCAGATCGGGATCTACGGTTCACGTAAAAATTTTGGCAGAGTCTACAGAAAGCTTTGGGTACTCAGTTGAATTTTAGTACAATTTTCCATTCGAAATCTGATGGGCAATCTGAGCGAACAATTCAGACATTAGAGGATATGCTTCGAGCTTGTGTATTAGATTTCTCTAGTAGATGGGACGTGCAGTTGACACTCGTGGAGTTTGTATACAATAATGGTTGCCATGCAATGATTGGTATGACTATGTTTGAGGTAGTTTATGGGAAAAGTATAGATTGTCAATTCAGTGGGATGAAATTGACGATCATGAGATTTTGGGCCCTGATTTGGTTTAGTCAACGAATGAAGCTATTCAGAAAATCAGAGATAGAATGAAGATCACTTATAGTAGGCAAATGAATTACGCAGATGTTAGGAAGAAGGACCTGGAATTTAAAGTGGGTGATCACGTGTATGCCCCCCAATGAAGGGTGTGATGCGTTTTGGTCATAAGGGAAAGTTGAGTCCCAGATTTACTGGTCCTTTTGAGATTTTGGATTGTTTCGGTCATTTTTCCCACGGACTCGCTTTAACCACATGTTCTTTCAGGTGTTCGTAATGTATTTCACGTCTCAATGCTTCGCAAGTACGTGATCGATCCAACACATTTCATTGATTTTGAACCTCTGTAAGTTCGTGATGACCTAACTTATAAGGAAAAACCAGTCAGAATTCAAGAGCCTAGGAATCAGACTCTTCATAACATAACGATTCAGTTAGTCAAGGTTCTCTGGAGAAATCAACGAATCGAGGAAGAAACGTGGGAACAATGAGCCGAGATACGTGTCAAATACCCATAGTTGTTTCAATAAGGTAAATTTCTATAAAATTCTCAGAGAGAGGAGATTGTAACAACTCAAGAATTGAAAAAGGTAATTATGCAATTTGAGTATCACTCACACATTAATGCCTATACACCATAGTGAAATTCTAACCTTGTATTTATTTATACGTCACCTCTCACCCTCAATTATCCCATGCAGCTTAAAGGGACCATTTTCTGTCCGTTTCATTCTTCACCTTCCTCAACGCCCCCTTGCCATCGTTCGAAGTCCAGCAAGTTTTCTTCTTTCTTCCTTCTCATTTTTCTATTTGATTTAATTCATGCCTTCTTTGATTTTCGTCTGTAAATTCCAGCAAAACCTTTCTTCTCCAAGGCTCTTCTCTGTGACTCATCGTTGCCTCTGTTACTCTTCGTCCAGTAAGCTTCCTATCTCTTGACTTTTCTCTTTCTGTTCTCCATTTGTTTCATCTCTCTCTTCCTTTCTATCTCTATCATGGTCTCACTCTCTCTACCCTTTCTCTTTATTTTTCTCTCTGTTTTTCTTTATCCAATTATCTCTCTTTGACATATATCTCCTCTTTGTTTTCCTCAATTTTAGTTCGCTGATCCAATGGGTAATTTGAAGTCGGTTTTGTTAAGGGTTTTTGCTAAACTGGATTCATAGACTAATCATTTTACAGAAATAGACCCATTCACTAACTTTTGTTTCTCGCTCCTGGTCCACCTTCCTCTCAAAATATATTTATGAAGTTATATGTTTACCCTTCACGTCATTTCTACTTCTTATTTTTTTCATTTTTTCCACTTCTTCATTTTCTTTTACGTTTTCTTCTTCGTTTTCTTTTACGTTTTCTTCTTCATCTTCTTCTTCGTCTTCTTTCTTCTTCATGCAACAGTAAAATATTTATTTATTTTCTTCTTCATGTTCATCAATTTTCTGGAAATATTTATTAATTTTTTTTTCTGAAAATGGATTTTTGCCCATTGTTACAGATCTGAACCAGAAGATCTGACGACAAACCATATCTGACCCAGATCTGAAATGAGTTTTTGCCTATTTTTACAGATCTAAACAAGATCTGAAAATAGGTTTTTGCCCATTTTGGGCAGCGATTACTTCTTCTAGTTCTTCTTCAACGTTTTACTTTTTTTTAATCCTTCGACATTTTATTTTTGGAGTGACATTCATAGGGGTACACTAGCATCGTGTAGACTACACGGTGGATGCATTGGCATTGTGTAGCCATCGTGTAGTCTACACAATGGGTACACTGCATCGTGTGACCATCGTGTAGTCTACAGGATGGGTACACTGGCATCATGTGACCATCGTGTAGTCTACACGATGGATACATTAGTATCGTGTAGTATACACAATGGGTACACTAGCATCATGTAGTATACATGATAGGTACATTGGCATCGTGTAGCCATTGCATAGTCTACACAATGAGTACCTTGGCATTGTGTAGACTACAAGATAGGTACATTATCATCATGTAGCCATCATGTAGACTACACGATGGGTCACTTGCATTGTGTAGCCATTGTGTAGTCTACACGATGGGTACACTGGCATCGTGTAGCCACCGTGTAGTCTACACCATAGGTACACTAACATCGTGTAGACTACAAGATGGGTACGCTGGCATTGCGTAGCAATAATGTAATCTACACGATGGTACACTGGCATCGTGTAGCCATCGTGTAGACTACACGACGGGTGCATTAGCATCGTGTAGTCTACACGATGGTACACTGACATTGCATAGCCATCGTGTAGACAACACGATGGGTACACTGGCATCGCGTAGCCATCGTGTAGTCTACACGATGGGTACATTGGCATCGCGTAGTCATCATATCGTATACACGATGAGTACACTGGCATCGGGTAGCAATCGTGTAGTCTAACTGATGGGTACACTGGCATCGCGTAGCCATCGTGTATCTACACGATGGGTACACTGGCATCGCGTAGCCATCGTGTAGTCTACACGATGGGTACAACACGATGGCTACACTGGCATCGCATAGTCATCCTTTAGTTACACGATGGGTACACTAGTATCGTGTAGCCATAGCCTACTCTACACGATGGGTACACTGGCATCGTGTAGCCCGTGACCCAAATTTGTGAACAAAATAACTTTCAGGCCTCTAAAATGCTTAAAACAGTATTTTAGGCCTGAAACTTGGCTAGGACGGGTAAACTCGATGGCACGTGTAGATCTATGAATAAGTTTCGATTTGATATCTTACGGGTCACGTGGCTCAACCCGAGTAAAATATTACGCCCTCCAAAAGTTTATCGGACCGTAAACATTAGAATTTTTAATGAATCTTTTAAATACTTGAGACTATATTTTATTCTTCAATTTCAAAAGTATTCTCAACAGAAGATGTCTGTGTACCCATCAGGTAGTCTACACGATACCAGTGTAGTCATCGTGTAACATACACGTAGTCTACACGACGCCAACGTAGCCACCGTGTAGTCTACGCGCTGGCTACACGACGCTAGTGTACTCATCGTGTAAAAAATAAATGAACTTCCAACAACGTTCCAGAAAAAAAAATTTCTAGAAAATTCATGAACATGAAGAAGAAAATAAATAAATATTTTGTTGTTGCATGACGAAGAAGAAGACGAAGAAGAAAACGTAGAAGAAAATGAAGAAGTGAAAAAAATGAAAAACAAAGAATGAGAAATGAGGTGAATGATAATCGTGTAACTTCATAATTTCGTTTTGAGTGAAAGGTGGACCAAGGGCTAGAGTAAACAAAAATTAGTATATGAGTCAATTTCTATAAAATGATTACTCTAGGGTCCAGTTCAGCAAAAAACCGTTTTGTTAAATTGTTTTCTTGTACAGTTTCTTTAATTTTGATTTGTCCGTACAGTGGCCAATTCTTATTTATTTATTTATGAAGTTTGGGTTTATTAACAATACATTTTCAATTGTTTTATGGTATATTGATTTTAGTTTTGTTTATAAATTTTTCTTCAAAGTGTTGATTTTTGCACTGGGGTACTGTTACATGGCTTTTGTAACTGCATCATGTGCGCTTTGGTAATCGATTGAATTAGTGGGTTTTTAAATAGTTAAATTAGTTCTTTTATATGATTCAAATATTCAATACTCCTTAATCAATTGAATTAATATTTGACTTGATTTTGAATGTTTACTGGATTTCATAGTGTTTTATTAATTATGTGATTCACCCATTTTGTTTGGTTGTATAGTTACTTCCGATCCATATTAGTTTAGATCCAAATAGTCGCACCCAATCAAATCAGACCGAATCAGTCAAGCGAAACTGGTCGACCCGTATTTTACCGATATGAACAATTTTGACTTAATTAATATCCAATTTTTTCACCCTCTTTTCAACCCTCTGTCACCCTCCTAATTTATTGTATACTTGGGTTTATTATTTTATGATTATCTGAATATTTAGTGATCATAGATCTGTGGACTTTCAGGTCAATATTTGCTGAATTTTATTCGTATCAGTTCAAGTAAGTAGACTTACGTAGTAATTTGACTCATATGTTATGAATGTAGCGTATTTAATTTAGTATCGCTTTATTAAATTTTTTTATTGCTCAATCACATAATCAAGTGTTTTGTTTATTTTTCATATCATGGTGTTGTCAATTATCATGTTATGTGTCATTAGAATATGAGTTACACAAGTATTAGTTATATTATATAAGTTCATGGACAAGTTGCATGTTAGTCAAGAATATAAGATACCATGAGTCATGAAAATTAACTCAAGTGAAATGATAAATGAATAAATAGTAGACATATTCTTTTGTTATCAAATAACCAGACTGTCATATCATGTTTTCAACTATGCGGATGTGTGTCGTCATTTTCATGTCAGCGTCCTTAAGGTTTAGATAACCTCAAGTGACATCAGCTTCAGGACACACATTCTGGCATGTTCACGTTCATTTTACAACTTGAAGTTCAAGTATGAATCAGTTTTAGTTAGGTTGTTAATTGAAAAATATGTCTAGTCAAATCATGATCAGACAAGTTACAAGTATAAGTTAAAGTTACATTCTAACCATGGATTCAACTATGTTAATTACAAATACTTTATGTGATTTAATAATCAAGTGAAGATGTTAAATTATAGATGCATGAGCTACTTGCTTACATTTATAACATGTGAAACTTATTAGTATGTAAGTTTACTTACTAAGTATTTTTAATACTCACTCTTCATAGTTGATTGTGTTGCAGGTGATGGTGAGTAGTAGAAGTGAGGGACTGTCATAGTTAGCGGAGTTAGAAAATTTTCAATTAACTATGATTATATGACTTTAGGAATATATTTTTCAATTAGTACAGATGATGTAGAACTTTATGTTTTACGTTTACATTTTTATGTTGACTTCATTATAGATTTAATTCAGCATTTATTACACTTTATTGGATAAATTTGTTTTTTATAATTTTAGGCTTCCACTATTTAATGTTAAAATTAGGGTTTTCAATTTAAGGTTTTTCTCAAATTAGGGTTTCAACTGATTTGAGTGATTTTTTAATTATAAAATTACATGCATGTTTAACCATCAGAAATCGGGGCATTACAATTTGGTATCCGAGTAAATGTTATAGATTTTGTAGACATTTCGTAACAAAACATATGGCATGTCTCACTTTGCTGCTCTCTCACCTTGAAGGTCATGTACGTATAGGATAATTGTCTCAATTATCGAATAAGTGTGTTTATGTTATGTTTACGTATGACATGTTTATGTTACACTTATGTATGATGCATTTGATAATATTTAGACACATACAGTACAGTTTGAGTTTCATCATAGTATCGCGATGATATCCTCCAGATGCGACAATAATGATTATGGTTGTTTGTCATTGAATACATTTAGCATTGCAGGTTTCGTTATAATAAGCACTTAACAATGAAAGATTGTAGTTCTATTGATGACTCTCATAGAGTGTGTGAGAATTTGAAACAATATCTCGTTATGTTGAAACGAGACTTTGAATGCTCGATAGTTTGGGAACGGTGTCTGTCTTGAGAATGAAGGTCTTGGATCTTCATTGCCATGTCATGTTTGTAGTGGTTCTTTGAGCGACACAAGTTATTGAAAGGAATATCGTTGCCAAATTACTACCATAGCAAGGTATTACGCGTATATCAAAAGCTTCATATCGTAGTACTCACTATTGAGTTGAAAGAACTTAGGATCAACTTTATGAAATATTGGACAAGGGTTCAATTATATCAAGTGCTTCACGTTGGGGAGCTCAAGTATTATTTGTCAAAAAGAAAGATGGATCAATGAGGATATGCATTGACTACAGGGAGTTGAACAGAGTTACTATCAAGAATAAGTATCATTTATCACGCACTGAGGATTGTTTTGAACAACTTCAGGGAGCATTAATATTTTTTAAGATTTATTTAAGATCAGGTTACCATCAACTCAGGATTCGAGATGAGGATATTCCTAAGACAACATTTTGTACTCATTACGGCTACTACCAATTTGTAGTGATGTCGTTTGGATTAACTAATGCTCCAACAACCATTATGGATTTGATGAACAGGGTGTTCAAAGAGTACTTGAATTCTTTTATGATTGTGTTCATTGATGATATTCTGGTGTACTCTAGATTAGAGGTTGAGCACATGGATCAACTACGGATTATTTTGTAACCATTAAGGACACAACAGTTATATGTCAAATTCCAAAAGTATGAGTTTTGGCTTCATCAAGTATCATTCCTTTGTTATGTTGTATCTCGAGGTGGACTCTCCATTGACCCGTCTAATTTGAAGCAATGGTTAACTAGCCACAACCGAAAAATGTTGTGGAAGTTCACAGTTTTTGGGTCTGGCATGATATTATAGAAGGTTCATTAAGTGTTTTGCAAAGATCGTTGTTCCGCTTACTCAGTTGACTAGGAAGAATGAAACCTTTACTTGTACGGTTGAGTGTGAAAAATGCTTTCAAGGCCTTAAATAAAAATTAGTGACAGCACCAGTATTGAACATCCTAGATGGTGAGAATGACTTTGTGATTTACAGTGATGCTTCAAAGAGAGGGTTGGGTTGTGTTTTGATGCAACAAGGATATGTCATAGTATATGCTTTTTGTCGACTCAAGCCTTACGAATAGAACTATCCTACTCATGATTTGGAGTTGGTTGCCATGTATTTGGCCTCAAGATTTGGAGACATTACTTGTATGGCTGTAAGTGCTAGATTTACATGGATCATAAAAGTCTCAAGTATTTTTTTCACTCAGAAAGTGCTTAATATAAGGCAATGTCGTTGGTTGGAACTGGTGAAAGAATATGACTACGAAATCACCTATCACCCAGGAAAGGTAAATGTAGTTGCTGATGCCTTAAGTCGAAAACAAGCTTACTCAGCAGCTCTTATTTTGTTCGAAAAGCATATCTTGCAGGATTTTTAACGTGCCAAGATTCAGGTCTTGCTGAAAGACACTACAACTCAGCTAGCTCAGTTTTCAGCTAAACCATCATTGCAACAACGTATTATCGATGCACAAAACTCAGACTTTCATTTACTTCTGATTCATAGTGAAGTAAGTGGGTTCGGGCAAAAGATAAGGGTTCATTGTTGGTAATGATTCAGCTCTTCACTTTCATGAGAGGCTTTGTGTTCCAAAGATGTAGTTGATAGGCAGCAATTACTCACGGAGGCTCATAGTTCACCATACAAAGTGTACCCTTAAAGTGTGATATCGGTGAGTTTGTTAGTAAGTGTCTGGTGTGATAGCAGATCAAGGCTTAAAGATAGCGTCCATCTAGAAACTTGTAACCATTAAGTATTCCTGAATGGAAGTGGGAGCATGTGACTATGGATTTCATTTTAGGGTTGCCGAGGACGATAAAAGGCTATAACTCTATTTGGGTTGTAGTGGATCGTCTTACCAAGCCAGCACACTTTTTGCCTGATAAGACTACATTTTCAGTTGAAGATTGGGCTCGGTTGTATATTCGAGAGATTGTTTGACTTCATGGGGTTCCGGTATCTATACTATCAGATCGGGATCTACGGTTCACGTCAAACCTTGGCGGAGTCTACAGTAAGCTTTGGGTACTTAGTTGAATTTCAGTACAACTTTCTATTCGCAATGTGATGGGCAATCTGAGCGAACAATTCAGACATTAGAGGATATGCTTCAAGCATGTGTATTCGATTTCTTTGGTAGTTGGGACATGCAGTTGACACTCGTGGAGTTTGTATACAATGACAGTTACCAGACAATGATTGGTGTGACTCTATTTGAGGCACTTTATGGGAAAAGTGTCGATCGCCAGTTCACTCAGAGGAAGTTGGCGAATAAAAGCTTTTAGGCCCTGACTTGGTTTAATATATGAATGAAGCTATTCAGAAAATTAGAGATAGAATGAAGACAACTCATAATAGGCAAAAGAGTTACACATATGTTAGGAGGAAGGACTTGGAATTTGAAGTGGGTGATCACGTGTTTCTCAAGGTCACCCCAATGAAGGGTGTGATGCGTTTTGGTCGCAAGGAAGAGTTGGGTCCTAGATTTACTAATCCTTTTGAGATTTTAGATCGTATCGGTCATTTGTCCTACCGAATCGCTTTATCACCAATTTTTTCAGATGTTCATAATGTGTTTCGTGTCTCAATTGTTCGAAAGTACGCGACTGATCCAACACATGTCATTGGTTTTGAACCTCTGCAAGTTCTTGATGACTTCACTTATGAGCAGAAACCAGTCAGAATTTTAGAGCACGGGAATCAGACTCTTCATAACATAACGATTTTATTAGTTAAGGTTCTCTAAAGAAATCATCGAATCGAGGACGAAAGTTCTTAAGGAAGAGAGAATGTAATACCCCAAGAATTAAAAAGGGTAATTGTATAATTTCAGTATCACTCACAAATTAATGCCTATACACCATAGTGAAACTCTAACCTTCTATTTATTTATTTATACCTCACCTCTCACCCTCACTCATCCCACGTAATTTAAAGGGACCATTTTCTGTCTGTTTCGTTCTCACTTTCCGCAACGTCTCCTTGCCATCGTTCGAAGTCCAGTAAGTTTTCTTCTTTCTTCCTTCTCCTCTTTCTGTCTGATTTCATGTATTCTTTGATTTTCTTCTGTAAATTCCAGCAAAGCTTTTTTTCTCCAAGGCTCTTCTCTGTGACTCATCGTCGCCTCTGTTGCTCTTCGTCCGGTAAGCTTCCTCTCTCTCGGCTTTTCTCTTTCCTTTCTCCCTGTGCTTCGTCTCTCTCTTCCTTTCTCTTTCTCTCATGGTCTCACTCTCTCTGCCCTTTTCTCTTTATTTTGCTCTATATTTCTCTTTGTCCAATTATCTCTCTTTGACATATATATCCTCTTTGTTTTCCTCAATTTTGGCTGGCCGAACAAATGGGTAATTTGAAGTCAGTTTTGTTAAATTGCTTTCTTCTACAGTTCGAATCAAACAGTTTTGTTTGATTCTTTAATTTTGATTTGTCTATACAGTGGCCGGTTCTTATTTATTTATTTATGAATTTTGGGTTTATTAACAGTATTGCTTTTAATTTTGTTTATATACTTTTCTTCAATATTGATTTTTGCACTGGTGTACTTTTACGTGGCTTTTGTTATTGTATCCACGTGGATTTTGGTAATCGACTGAATTAGTGGGTTTTTAAACAATTAAATTAGTTCTTTTATGTGATTCAAATAGTTTAATATTCCTTAATCAATTGAATTAGTAGTTGAATTGATTTTGAATGTTTACTGATTTCCATAGTGTTTTTAAAATTTGGGGCTTCACCCATTTTGTTTGGTTGTATAGTTAATTCCGATCCGTATCAATTTAGACCTAATCTATCGAACCCAAATAAATCAGACCGAATTGGTCGAACCAAACCAGTCGACCAGTAATGTGCCGATATGAACAATTTTGACCATATTAATATCCAATTTATTTTCACCCTTTTTCCAACCTTCTCTCACCCTCCTAATTTAATGTATACTTAGGTTTATTATTTTATGATTATTTGAATATTTAATGATTTGGGATCCGTGAATTTCATATCAATAATTGCTGAATTTTATTCGTATCAGTTTAGGTAAGTGGACTTACGTAGTAATTTGATTTATATGTTATGAATGTAGCGTGTTTAATTTAATATCACTTTATTAATTTCCTTTTGATGCTCAATCTTAGGATCAAGTGTTTTGTTTATTTTCCATATCATGATGCAATTAATTATCATGTTATGTGTGATTAAAAATATGAGTTATACAAGTATTAGTTATATTATATAAGTTCATGGACAAGCTGCATGTTAGTTAGGAATATAAGATACCACAAGTCATGAAAATTAACTCAAGTGAAATGATAAATGAATAAAGAGTAGACTTAGACATATTCCTTAGTTATCAAGTAAATAGACTGTTCATGTCATGTTATCAGCTATACAGATGGGTGTCACTATGTTCATGTCAGCGTTCTTAAAGTTCAGGTAACCTTAAATGATACTAGTTTCAGGACACCCTTCCTTCATATTCATGTTCATGTTACAAGTTCAAGTTCAAGTGTGAATCAGTTTTGGTTAGGTTGTCAATTGGAGTATATGTCTAGTCAAATCATGATCAGATAAGTTACAAGTACAAGTTCAAGTTACATGATAATCATGAATTCAACTATGTTAATTACAAGTAATTTATGAGATTTAATAATCAAATGAATATGTTAAATTATAGATGCATGAATTACTTGTTTACAACATTAGATGATTGCGTTATAGGTGATAGCAAGCAGTAGAAGTGAGGAACTGTCATAGTTTATAGAATTAGAAATTTTTTAATTAATTATGATTATATGACTTTAGAAACGAATTTTTCCTTAAGTACAATTTATACATGAATTTATGTTTTACGTTTACATTTTCACGTCTTATGGCATATGTCTAGTTGTGGTTTTACATATATCAGGATAACGCATTAACTTTTCTTATCATTTGGTTACTGTTGCTTTAGATTCTAATTTGCACCGTTTGAATATTTTCTTGTTTTGTTTCTACTTTGCTTTCGGGCTTGTTCGAAAGTTTCGTGACTTTGCTGAGAAAACATTTTCTTTTCAATTTTTTCTATCATTAGATTTCAAAAAGTTTGCAGTGGTTGAACATCTTATAATCTGATTGACCACACTAAAGTATTTTAGATATACTTTCTGTTTGCTTTTTAGTGTAAGAATTTTACAGTTGTGTTGAAAGATTAAATCTGTTTACGGTTTTTCATATCCTATTCAAAATTAATATTCTGTTTTCCTAACAGAAATTACTACATCTAGCAATCATATTCCAGTCCCTTTTATTGGTGTAAACTATAGGGAAAACCTAGAAAAATTCTATGGTGTAGATCTTAAATGATGGCAACAGAAAATGTTATTTTATCTCACCACTTTGAATTTGGCTAAGTTTCTCATGGAAAAGACTCATGTACTTAGAATGAGAATTTAACAAAGAGAAAGTGGTTGTTGGGGATGCTTGAAAGCATTCAAACTTTCTCTGTAAAAATTATACATTCAACGGACTTGATAACACACTGTATAATGTCTATAGTGTTGTAAAGTCGGCGAAAGAACTTTGGGAGCCTTTGGACAAGAAGAATAAAACTGAAGATGTCAGTGCAAACAAATATATTGTCGGCTAGTTTTTATAATACATAATGATTGATTCAAAGACTGTAATTAGTCAAGTTCAAGATTTTCAAGTCATTTTACATGAGATACATGTTGAGAATATGTCTCTTAGTGAATCATTCCAAGTAGCAGCAATAATTGAAAAACTATCGTCGTGTTGGAAATATTTCAAAAACTATCTCAAGCGCAAGTGTAAGGAAATGAAACTTGAAGAGATAATAGTCCGTTTGGGGATTGAAGAAGACATTCAAAAGTCTAAAAATGAAAATGGGAGCCACTTGATGGTATCTAAAGCTAACATGGTGGAGGAGGGACAAATAACGAGCAAAAAGAGAAAGATGTCAAGTGTTGGTCCAAGTCAAGGACACAACAATGAAAAGAATTTCAAAGGCAAGTACTAAAACTATGGAAGACAAGGATACCGCTCGAAGGAGTGTCGAAAAACTAAGAACATCAAGACAAAGAATGCTCAAGTTAATGTTATTGAAATTAACAATATTTTGAATGGCGTATCTGACATTGACCTTTGTGCTATGGTTTCTTAATGCAATTTTGTTTCAAATACTAAAGAATTGTGGGTAGACACTAGAGCTACTTGTCATATTTGTCCTAACAAGGAAATGTTTTCTACTTACACATAAGCAAAAGGTGGAGAACATTTGTACATGGGAAACTCTTTAAGCTGGAAGATTGAAGGACAAGAAAATGTGGTGCTTATGACATCTGGTATAGAAGTCACTCTCAATGATGTTCTTCATGTGCCCGATATTCGAAAAAGCTTAGTGTCTGGATCTTGTTTGAGTAAAAATGGTCTTAGGTTGGTCTTTGTATCTGATAAGTTTGTCCTCACTAAGAATGATATGCATGTGGGGAAAGGATATTTGTGCGATGTGATTTTAAATTGGACATAGTACCTAAGTTTGAAATTGATAAGAATCATAAATGTGAGATATGTGTGGAATCAAAGATGATAAGAACACATTTTAAATCTACAGAAAGAACTATCGAACCTATAAAATTAATTCACAGTGATGTTTATGATTTGATATATATATATATACAGACTAGAGGTGGTAAAAAGTTCTTTATCATTTTTATAGATGATTGTACTAAATATTTTTATGTGTATTTGCTAAGAAGCAAAGATGAGGCAATTGAGGTGTTTAAACACTATAAAACTGAAGTTGAGAATCAGCATAGCAAAAAGATTAAGGTGTTAAGAAGCGATAGAGGTGGTGAATATGATTCACCTTTTTAGAAATTTTACTCAGAACATGGAATCATTCACCAGGCTACTGCTCCTTACTCACCTGAATCTGATGGTGTTGTTGAACGTAAAAATTGAACTTTGAAAGAAATGATGAATGCAATGTTAGTAAGTTCGAGTTTACCCCAAAATTTATGGGGGAAGCATTGCTTTCTGCAAATTACAATCTCAAAATAATTTCTCATAAGAAGATCCACATAATTCCATATGAAGTATGGAATGGTCAATCTCATACTTTTAAATATTTTAAAGTGTGGCGGTGCTTAGCTAAGGTCGCTATTCCTAAACCTAAACCGGTTAAGATAGGGCCTAAAATCATTGACTGCGTGTTCATTGGTTATACACATAATAGTAGTGCGTATAGGTTTCTTGTTCATAAATCTGAAATTTTAGATATGCATGTTAACACAATAATAGAATCGAGGAATGCCTCATTCTTTGAGAATATTTTACCATATAACATGCCGAGTGAATCAGATTCACTAAAGAGATCTCGCGATACTACGTCTAATGACAATCATGGTTCTATAAATAAGGAAGAGCCTAGGCGTAGTAAAAGAATAGACAACCAAATCATTTGGGCCTGATTTTATGACTTATTTGTTAGAAAATGAACCTCAAAGTTTTACAGAGGGAATGGCATCTCCTGAAGTTTCATATTTGAAAGAAGCTATCAATAGTGAAATTGAATCCATCATGCAAAACCACAAATGGGAACTTGTTGAAAATCGACCAGGGAATAAAACTGTTATGGGGTGCAAGTGGATTTTTAAAAGCAAAATGAAGGCAGATAGATCAATCGATAAATACAAAGTAAGATTTGTGGCTAACGGCTATAATCAACGAGAAGGCTTGGATTATTTTGACACTTATTCACCATTTACGAGGATTACATCCATTCGTATGTTAATTGCTAGTGCAACAATAAATGGTCTAGAAATACATCAAATGGATCTTAAGACTGCTTTCTTAAATGGTGAATTAGATGAAGAAATATACATGGAACAACCAGAAAATGATTCATTGTTCCTAGACAAGAGGGAAAAATATGTAGACTCATTAAGTCTCTCTATGGATTGAAACAAGCACCAAAATAATGGCATGAGAAATTTGACAAAGTTATGTTGTCAAATGGGTTTAAAATTAATAGTGTGACAAATGTGTATATTTCAAGAACACTCAAGAAGGGTATGTCATGGTTTGTCTTTATTTTGATGATATGCTAATTATTGGTAGTAATATCAATGTTATAAAAACTACCAAACAATTATTAGCCATTAGATTTGAGATGAAGGACATAAATGTGGCAGATGTTATTTTGGGAATCAAGTTTTTTAGAACATTTGACGGATTTATACTATCTGAAACTTATTACATTGAGAAATGCTTGATATTTCAAGAAGTATAATATAATTCCAGTGAAGATACTAGTAGATGTAAGTCTAACTCTTTCTCCATACATTAGTGATAACATATAACAATTGGAATATGCTCATATAAACGACAGTTTGATGTGTGTAATGAAATGTACAAGACCGGATATAGGTTACGCGGCAAGTAAGTTAAGTCGTTATAAAACCAATCCTAGTAGAGATCATTGGAACACCATTATAATAACTTTGTGGTATTTAAAACATACAAAGAATTATGGATTGTACTATACGAGATATCCACCAGTACTGGAAGATCATAGTAATGCGAACTCGATATCAGATATTAAGTATTCAAAATTCACAAGTGGATATCTTTTTACCCTTGGAGGTGCTGCAGTGTCTTGGAAATCCTCCAAACAAACTTGCATTGCAAGATCTACGATGGAATCTAAATTTATAGCTTTAGAAAAAGTTGGAGAAGAAGCCGAATGGCTTAGAAATTTTTTGAAGAATATTCCTAATTGGCCTAAGCTTGTGCCTGCAATATGCATACATTGTGATAGTCAATGAGCAATTGGAAGGGCACATAATATAATGTATAACGGCAAGTTTTGACATATACGTCGAAGACAGAATACCGTAAGTCACTTTCTCTTGTGTGAAATAATTTTCATTAACTATGTGAAGTCAAAAGACAATATTATGAAACCCCTTACAAAAAGTTTAACAATAGAGCAAGTAAAAAGTTCATCGAGGGTAGTGGGCCTGAGGCCTATGTAACCAAGAGTCGACACAGTGGTTTATGAATTAAAAGAAGTTTTTTCTTAAAATACATAAATACATACATATATAAAAATATATTATTAGTCAAGGTTTTAGTAGCCAAGATTTCTTAAGTCTGGATGAGTTAAAAGTTGGCCAAGAATCTTTTGTCGAATTTTTTTTTAGCCAAGATGTCTCATTGACCAATCTTGGACAACATGTTGGCCAAAGTCCCATCTTGGTGAATTAGGTTAAGTTCCATCTTGGCCAACATTTTGGGTAAAGTTCCTTTTTGGCCAAAGTTTCATCTTGACCAATTTTTTTATTAACATTTCATCTCGGCTGATTTTGGCCAGGATATCTCTAGTTGGTCAAGGTTAGCCAAAAGTCATTTTTTGTTTGGCCAATACGTCCTAGTGACCGATATTTTAAATATGTTGGTCGAGAAATCTCATTGTTAGTTGAATGAATATTCCAATGAACAATTTTTGTTCTATCAAGCCAAGTCCTAATATTTTTATACCAAGATGCGAATGCGGTTAATAAGATTATGAGTCTCAACAAGTTCATCATAATTTCAGATTTCATGTGGTGTTCAAATTGCCTAACATATCGAAAGGGATATAATCAGTTTTTAGAGAAAAATTTCAAATTTCAAATTTTAAATCTAAATAGAGATGATACTATCAGATCTTATCATCAAGTAATGAAGAGTCCACTCATGTGAAGTCCCTACTCCTATAAAAGGAGATAAAAAAGACAGAAGAAGGGGACCGACTCAATCATCCAAAATCAATCTTTCAACTTTTCAACCTAGTTTTTGCTCTTTAGTTTTACTGTTTAGTTTTGCAAATCAATTCACTTTTTAGTAAGTGTTTTACTTTGAACAACTTTCAAGTTTATTTTTTGTAATCCTTAGATTCCATTACCTAGACATGTTTTTTGTTATTTGCTTATGTTCCAAATAGTTAAATCAAAGTTTGAGTTTTCTTTCTTCAATTCTTTGCATTTTGATTTCAATCCAAGTACTTAGTTTTTATTGCAATTAGTTATAGAACCTTAGAGGAGATTCGTTCCCTACACCTCATAATCATTTTATGATTAGAAGTTACATAAACTTTGGAATATATTTTAAATTTGATTTATTTCACCAAATTTTGCACGCTCACACACTAGATTATTAGGGACGTAGGTTTTTGGTTCAGACCGTTATCGTGCTCTAAGTGGTTCTCGACCCAGCAAGTTGGTCAAGTGAATTAAGACAAACATATCCCTCCTGATATTTTAGGCAAATTGAACTCTTCATAAAATATGATTTTCTGATTACTTGGTGAGATTCATAATCTTATCAATTGTATCTGTATATTTGTATCGAAAATATCAGAACTAGGCCTGATAGAACAAAAAATCATTCAATGAAATATTTATTTAGCTAAAAATGGGATTTGTTGACCAACATATGGAAAATATTGGTCAACTAGGATGTATTGACCAAACAGAGAGTATCTAGAAACATAGCCAAATTAGGGTCCCTCTCCAATGTTGAGAATTTATTCCCAGCATTGATGCTGGGATTAATCCTGACCATAGGATCTGGCCAGATTAATCCCAGCCGTTAGATGTGTTTGAGTGTAAAATCCTTTTGTAACCGGCTATGTGGGTTGCATGTTATAATGTTTAGCATTCTTATTTTCACCCCAATTTTTTTTTAAATCTACCCCGATCTTCCTTGAGAAGCTTCATCAAATTTTTCATTAATTTGATTTTCACCCCAATAGGTTTTGGGAAGTTTCATAAAATATTTTATAAATTATATTTTAACCCCAATTTTCCTTGGGAAGCTTCACCAATTTTTGTGCAAATTTCATTTTCACCCAAAAGCTTCCTTCTAAAGCTACCAAACTCATATTCATCTAAAACACCAAACTCATCCAGCTCTCTCTCTCTCTCTCCTTTGTCAAGATCTATATTCTTCGTCTAGCTCTGCAAGTCCAGCTGGTAAGTCTGTCGTCTAGATCTCTCTCTGTTGTCCATCTCGTTCTCTCTGTCATCTAACTCTCTCTATCATCGACTCTTCTTCTTCGTCCAGCTCTGCAAGTCCAGCAAGTCCATCGTCCAATTCTCTCTCTCCATTTTCCATCTTGATCTCTCCGTCGTTCAGCTCTCTCTATCGTCGACTCTTTCTCTACGCCGTCAAGGCCGTCGGTGCTCTCTGTCTATCTCTCTCTTTCTCTCACTTTCTCTCTCTGGCTCTCTCTTTCTCTCTCTTTCTACTTAACGCCATTTCTGTTGGCGTTGAGCGATTTGAATATGTTCCCAATATGATAGTTTTGTTAGGGAGTATGCCATTAGGTTTGAAACTATTTTTGTTTGTTGGTAATTTATTGAGTTTCTTTAGTAAATTTATGTACTAAGGCTCTAAAATTTTTAAGGCTCTAAAATTAGGGAGTATGCGATTGGTTAAGGGAATTAGAGAGTATGCGATTAAGTTTGTAATTTTTAAGGAAAAGGCTCTAAAATTAGGGAGTATGCCATTGGGTTTGTAATTTGTTAAGTTTCTTTAGTATGCCATTAGGGAGTATGCGACTGGTTTACTACTTAATGCTCTAAAAATTTTAAGTGTAAAACTCAGTTAAGGGTAAAGTTTGAAGTCTATACATTTGATCCTTGACCGATAAAGAAAATGTTTTCATATGCATGTCACACTGTTGGAATGTGGTTTCAGGGAATTCAATAGTATCATTGGAATGCGGTGTAAGTTTCTCCTTTCTACTTGGGAGTATAGAAAAGAGAAGATTATATTTTATATAACATGATTAAATTTCATCAAATTAATCCTCCTTTTAGCTTTGAAGTAGAGTAGTAATTCTGGTGGATAAATTGAACAGATAATTAGGATCCTGAAATCTTTTATGAGATGCAATCTTTTCCTACTTTGTGAATTACTTTAATGGGTTGTGTTATGCCCTTTATCTGTCAAGTTTCTTCATAGATAAGGAGACATCAGACAACACATTCTCAACATTCTCGATCTCATTTCTATGAGACGATGAGGAAGAAGATCATAGTAGTGGAACAGTTTCGATAGCATATCTGAGCTCATCGCACGACATGTTGACTCACAACGAAATTTACAAAGAGGTATGGAAAATTTTAGGTAAGGCTACCTTCGTGAGAAGAATCAGCGAGGCGAGATTTCTCCCTCGACTTGCGACTTGGCAGAAAGTATAAGAAGTACCGTAGAAGATTCTGTACTCTCTCGCTCTCTCTCTCTCTTTTTATCTTTCTGTTTATGTATACTTGTTCATGTTTTTTTGTAAGTTTCTTCTCTTTTTTCTTGGTTTTGTTGTTCAGGTCTTAAGGAATCTGAATTACCTACTATACCGTTGCAGGTAAAATTTGCATGCTTTCTTTTGATGTTCTAGCTGCTAAAAATTATTTCAGACAACGATGGAAATGTATTTTATACTATGAATGCGATGGAAGCTTAGGTAATAAAGAAGACTTAACATGTACTTTTCGCTGGCTTCTTGAAAATTGTTCTTATCATTTAATGATACTCTTATTCTATAGAATCTAAAGTCCATAAATAGCTCTCATATGAATTATGGTCAACATATTAAAATTGTTTTGTAAGCTCAAGAGCATATCAATGGATTTACAATTCTATGTAATATTGAGTAAAACTTAATAATTTCAAGTTTTGATCTATGATTTACAGGTGAGAAGATCGCGAATAAACAAAATAATGAGGAAACTGCATGTGGTTTTCCCAAACATGGATAAGGTTGGGTAGTTAAGAGTCTACTGAAAGAATTTCAATCTTTTATATTCTCGTTTGTTCATGAATCTTAAAACTTTTTCATGTTTTGTTGATAGCAAACAAGCCGAGCATATATGTCGGACTTAGCAATTGAGTACATTAAAGGCCTTGAAAGACAAGTTGAGGTAATTTTCAATTTGATAACTAGAAATCAAATACACTTGGGAACTTCAATATCGTGGGAGATATGATGGAGAATGTATTAGTTGATTGATCTTTGGTTTTCCAATAATTGCAATTTATATGAAATAAGTCTCAGTATTTTGATTGTTATTAAATTCCTCAACTTTGTTTAACATAGTTTGATACTCTAGAGGCCACCCAAAGCTATTCAAGAGCAAAATTGATAATCACTCGCTAAACATTGTGCTGTTGTGGTTTAGGCCTTTAATTTTAATGAGTACACATTGTATATTTTATATTTGCTTCTAGCTGATCTTATTAAGTAACAACTATGTCTGCGTAGAACATTATTGAAGTGCGGGTTTCTAATGAAGAGACCAAACTGAATGGCCAATCTTTGGAGACATTTGATGTGGATCATTTTGTTACCAATGGCCAACCTTTGGAGATATGCATATTCCTAAAACCATCAACTTCTTTTTTTAAATTATAGTGAATTGAAGAAATGAAAGAACCTCTATGAAGAGTAGAGTACAAATTGGATATGAGAGATACATTGGTCTTGGAATGAAACGATGCAGCTGAAGTAATTATATTAAAAATTCTATGTCATTGTATTTGTGTTGTAATATCTAGAAAGTAAGTTAGAAGTGTGTTTGTAGAGTTTAAAATAGAAGGGATTTGTAACGGAAAAAGAATATGCATATGTAGTGATACCGATAAATGATTTTAAAAAGTCTGAATTACATCTTTTTTATTTGATAACGAGTTATTATTGCATAAAGATCTACAGTGAGATTAGTATGTGAAAATGATCAAGTATATAAATGGCTAAGAGTGTAAACATGACTAAGTATGTGAAGTTTTTTAAGAGAGCTTGAAGAAATGGAATGACCTTTATGAAGAGTATACGTTAGAAATGACTAAGTGTATGGAAATTGACTAAGTATATGAAAATTGACCAATATTAGGGTTATACATGTTTGTCAAATTGATAAATATAATTTACCGACCATCATAACATCACGACCTATATTAGACATGGTGAACATGGTTAAGTGTATGAAAATGATTAAGTGTGTGAAAATAAGCAAGATTGTAAAATGACTAAGTGTGTGAAAATAAGTAAATTTGTGAAAATGACTAAGTGTGTGAAAATGACTAAACGTCATCACTACATGGCGAGTCACTTGTGTTTAAGGCGTTTGGGGTCCAAACGTGACCAGCAGGCCCCAAACGTCAATCATGACTAGGGGCGTAACTTTTGACTCAGGTGGAACCATGTAGACCGTAAGATATCAAATCAAAACTTATTCAGAAATCTACATGTGCGATCGGGTTTACTCGTTGCAGCCCAGATTGGGGTCCAAAAAAATACTATTTTAAGCACTTTCGGAGGCTCGTAAGCTGTTTCAATCTTAATTTTGGGCTTTTTCGTAATTCCCATCTCTTTTAATTCTTAGGGTTTTTTATATGCTTATAAATTAAAACGTTAATAGGTTATTTTCCAAATTTTATAGGGTTATTTTCCAAATTCAATATTCAATTTCAATCTTTTAGCGGATATGTTCGCTTTATAGATAGAATCCGACATTGAGGGTTAATCATGTTAGTCAAACTGATAAATAAGATTTTCCGACCATCATAACATCACGATCTATAATTATATATGGTGAAAACACGTCTCGCTCAATACTTTTCACAAAAGTACAACAACATTATTAATGACAACTTTTAATGAGTTTATGAATAAGTGCTCAATTGTATCAAAAATCTTTAATAATCTAATCTAATTTCACATAATAAGTGAGTATCATGAATGTTTGCATTGAAATAACGAGTTTTTTCTATTTTTATCAATGATTTTCTCGGTGTATGGTAAATAATTATAAAAATATCAATTTTACTGTTGATCTTGAAGAATGACAATTAGAGCCATATAAATGGCGATTAGGCCCCAAAAATTGGCGATTGAGAGGGAGACTTGCGATCGCCTATTTGGACATGGCATTTGGGGATGAAACAGGCGATTGGAGGCATAAAACTAGCGTTTGGCTTTGAAGATATGATTAGGACCTTCAGGATGATGTTTAGGAGCTAAAAATGGGCGATTTTCCTATTAGGTATGACAATTAAGTTGTACATATTTGGTAAATCCATCCAAGAATTATTATTTTGTACTAATTTGGTGAACCCTACTACGTAATTGGTGAACCCCAGTGCGTTATACTTTGAGTGATTTTGTGAGAGGAATGAACCTGGAGTCTCTTCAAATGACTTAGGTGAGAGTGAGATTAGGGTCACTTCTGATGACTTAGGAGAAGTTGAGCTTAGTGTTACCTCAGATGGCTTCGGCAAGGTTGACCTTCAAGTAATCTCAAGTGACTTAGATAAGAGTGAGTTTGGGGTCACCTGGAATTACTTAGGCGAGGGCGTGCCCATGGTCTTCTAGAATGACGTAGGTATGTTTGAGGTTAGCTCTAATGACTTCATCGAGATTATATTTAGGGTAACCTTAAATAACCTAGGTGAGGGTGACTTTGGGGTCACCTTAAATGATTTTGATGAGGTTGAGCTTTAGATCACTTAAGGTGGCTTATGTAGGGGTGGGATTAAGGTCAACATGGAAGATTGGCCTCAGGTCACCTAAGATTGCTTAGGTGAAGGTGATCTTGGGGTCACCGGCAAGGGTAGGCCTTAGGTCGCATAATGTGGCTTATGTGAGGGTCATTTTGGGCTCACAAAAAATGAGCCTCAGGTCATATAAGATGGCTTATGTGAGGGTCATCTTGGGGTCACTAACATGGATAGGCCTCAGGTTATATTAGGTGGCTTATGTAAGGGTCATCTTGGGGTCACAAAAAATGATAAGCCCCGGGTCACATAATGTGGCTTACGTGAGAGTCATCTTGAGATCACAAACAAGGATAGGCCTTAGGTCATATAAAGTGGCTTATGTGAGTATGATCTGGGGTCATCAGTGAAGTTATGCCTCGTAACTTAGGATGGCTTAGGTTAGGCTGATTTGGGGCCACCAGTGAAGATATGCCTCAGGTCACCTAATACGGCGTAGGTGAGACTGATTTGGGGCCACCTACGAGGGTCGGCCTCGGGTCATCTAAGATGGCTTAGGTGAGGCTATGCTTGGGATCATCAATGAAAATAAGCCTGAGGTCACTTACGAGTATGAGCCTTGTGGTCATAGGTGAACATGAGCCTTCGATCACATAAGGTGGCTTATGTGAGGCTAAGCTTGGGATGACTGGTGAGGATGATCCTGAGGTCACCTTTGGTAGCTTAATTAAGGCTACGCTTAGGCTCTCCTCAGATGGCTTCAGATAAGATGAGCTCGGTTTACCATCATGACTTTGGTGAGGTTGAGCTTCGGGTCACTTAATACGCCTTAGGTGAGGGTGAGCTTAGAGTCACCTCTGATAAGCATACAATGTTGTCTTTCTCATAATGATTTGGTGGACTGCTCTTTTATTCTTCTCATACTATTTTTTGTTTTAAGTTCATCTGGAAGATATTATTTTTATGGTGATCACTCTACTAGTTATCCCCCAGTTTGATGCAGGAAATCTTTTGGCGGGCCAAACTGAATATAAGATATGGAGAATGAACTTAGGCGGCACTTTAGTGACTTCTACAAATGAGCTTTGGGATACCTTGAATGGCGTTAAAAGGTAAGTCTGGGGTCACCTTGGATGACTTTGGCAATGATGAGAAATAAGTTACTTCGTTTCACATAAGCAATGTTGGCTTGAGCGTCCCCCCATATGACCAATGCAAGGTTGAGCCTAGGGTTACCCCCTATGACATAGGCAAGATTTAACCTGAGGGTCATTAAGTGTGACTTGGGTAGATCACAAAGCTTAGTTGTGTACTTTCTTCTCTTCCCTTTTGCTTGTCCTTGGCTCGATCTCCGTTTCGTGAGATTAAGAGCCCAGCCGCACTCATATACTTCAAGGCGCGAGCGAAACTTGTAGATGTCTTCTTTGCTAGGGACCATAGTAGCCTCTTGTCACTTAGCCTAGCCATCATTGTTGTAATAGTTATATCATCGTTGTACCCCTCTACTTTGAGGGCCTCCACATTAAACCTTACAACATAGTCATGTAGGTTCTCGTCCCTTTGCTGTCTGAAGATAAGGAGATGAGTGGCAGGCTTCCTTTGCTCTCTTCCTCCTATAAATTGATGGATGAACATTTTGTTGAGCTCACCAAATGATGAGATAGAGCTTGGTTTTAGCTGACGATTCCAAGCACGAGCTGAGGATGAAAGCGTAAGCAGGAATGCTTTACACATGATAGCCTATGGGATACCTTGAAGCTCCATACATGCCCTGAATGTCTCTAAGTGTTTGGTAGGCTCCCTAGTGCTATCGTATCGTGTGATGGATGAAATTTTTAACTGTTGGGGCATGTCAACATGCATGATCTCTTCTATGAATGGAGGTTCTACACGATGAAGTTGGGCCTCAGCCGAGTAGGGGACCTCCTTAGCTCGGACACGCCTCATATCACCTATTTGCTCTCGAAGCTATTTGATCTCCGCGCCTAGCTCTATAGCATTTTTCGTCATATCTTTGACATCAATTTACATCCTTCTTTTTTTGTTGAGCACCGTACGTAGGTCCTCATTGTTGTTAGGGTGTGCAACTCATGGTCGTCCGGCGCTTGTCCCAGCGATCAAGGCTCGTTGCTCCATCTCCTATTCTATGTCCTCCTCTAGGTCATTGTTCCCAACCAGAGGGGCTCGAAGTTGATAGTTAAGGACTTGTGTGAGGGCTTGGACTTGTCTCTGCAATTTGACAATCTCCTCTCGTTGGGTTCTATTGTTTCGTCGTTCATTGACACTCTGAGCAGGTTGGGGACCAATGGGTGGCACTTCCGAGGCCTCTCTTGAATGGGTAGGCCCCTGGATAGATCTCATTATCTTATTGGATCTCTCACTCATTTATTAACTCTTCTGGTGGAAACTACGAGGCAATGTATGCTTACACTTTCATCCCACAAACGACGTCAATTGGTGACCGTTGATTCGAGGGTGAGATCAGGCCAACAATGTCTCTACTCTAGTTCTCTCTCGACACCTACAATTAGGGAAGGTAAAGTAGGAGTCCAAGTAAAGGTGGGTGGTCTCCTTGTACCACTCCAAAGCTTGAGTCAGTAAAAGGATGAATGAGATTAAAGCAGAGAAGTTGTAAAAGTTGATGCGTACCTCTTAAAGTGCATTTATCAGGGTATTTATATTGGGAAGTTGGCCTTAAGGTTGGGTTGGTCTTCATACATTAGCCGACCTCTCCTCCAATGAGGTGCCTCTTTAAACCAACATCTCGTTTTAGGCTTCTTTAATGGGCTTGGTGGGGTACGGGGTAACAGATGATGACCTCAGGTGTTAGGATAGCCTGTCCTCATAATCCACAATGTGCTTCCTTAGCCTCTATTGTACTAGCCGTATTAAATGCTTATGATGACACTCTGCTGGGTGCAGGTTGACTGTCTCATTGGGTAGTAGGCTTCATGCTTTTTCTCATACCCCAATTTTTTATTAGCCTAGGTGTATTAAATGTATACAATGATACCCTGCAAGCTTCTACCTTGGCCCATGTACCCTATTTAAACTGAGGTGGGAGATTTCCCGCCCTTAAGTCCTTCTCCAAGCGGGAACCTCTTTCTGTTAAGACTTAGTCAAAATACAAGTTGATTCACACGCGCACCATCTGTGACCCTCGAGGGTCCCGAGACACTTGGCCCTGAGGAGGGTAAGCTCCCCCTAAGCGGTAGGCCTCAAGGTGGGTAGTCTTCCCTGAGGCCTAGGCCTTGGGAAGGACAAGCTTCCCCGAGACCTAGTCCTCGGGGTGGGTATGCTTCCTCGAGCCTAGGCCCCGGGATCGATGAGCTTCCCTTGAGCAAATGGATGTGAAGATAATTCTGATGGTCTTACACTTTGCAACTGGTGAGATGATCTCATTGAAGTCAACCCCCCTCTGTGTGAAGCCTTTAACAATAACTCTTTCCTTGAACCTTCCAAGATCAGCTGGGATATTGCCCTCATTCTCCTTGAAAATCCACTTACAGTCTATAACCTTCTGTGTCTCATGTTTTGAGACCAGAATCCAAGTTTGATTATGATGGAGAGACCTGATCTCATCCTCCATGGCAATGTACCATTATTTTGCCTGTTTATTGTTCAAAGCTTCTTTGGCTAATCCAGGCTCCTTGTCATCCACCATTTGACCTGCAACCAAGGCAAAAGCAATTAAATCAACATGTGAATATTTGAGGTTGGGTCTTTCCTGCCTTCTTTCCCTGTTTCTTGCAAGTTGGTAGTCCTTTAGGGGTTTTCTGGTATGCTTAATTCAGATGCAGGTCCTTGATGTTCACTTTCTTCTAGTTAGTTTTGATCACCAGGTGAGTCTCTACTTTGAGTTTCAATGCTTGGACTTGATTTGAATGGCTCCACCTCAAGCCCCATCCCTTTAGAGTGATGTGTTCTTTTAGTGCCTATACCTACAATGTTTATTTCTTTCTTATAGCATGGCATGTCAGTCTCACTAAACCTAACATCCCAACTTATTATGATCCTAATGCCTCCCACATCCTTAACCCATAATATGTAACCTTTTACATCCTCAGCATAGCCAAGAAAAACACACTTGACTACCCTAGGTTCTAGCTTACCTTCCTTTTGGTGTGCAAAAGCTGCACAACCAAATACTTTAATATGGCCAAGCTTAGGGGGCTTTTTAGTCCACCTCTCCTTGGGTGTGCTAAACTTTATAGCACTAGAGGGAATTCTATTAATAATGTAGGTTACTGTAGTAACAGCTTCACCCCAGAACTTCTTACTCAAACCAGAACTCACAAGCATGCACCTCACCTTATTTAAGATGGTTCTATTCATCATCTCAAAAACTTCATTTTATTGAGGGGTGTGTTTAATAGTTCTATGTCTTAAAACACCTCCTTCACTACATTACTTATTAAAGACATAGTTGTAAAACTCTAAGTCATTATCAGTCCTAAGAGTTTTAAGTTTCTTTTAGATAGATTTTCAACCAACACTTTCCATTATTTAAACTTACTAAAAGCCTCATCTTGAGTTTTTAATAGAAAAGTCCAAACTATCCTAAAATAATCATCAACTAAAGAGATAAAATATTGGTTACCTCCATGAGTTTGAATTGGAGCTCTTTCCCATAGATCAGCTTGTATGTATTCTAGAATTTTTAATGAATGCTGACTTGTTGTGCTGAATTTGAGCCTGTGATGCTTTCCCAAGAGGAAATGCGCATAGAAGTCAATGCTAGGAAGGATGTTCTTTCCCAGAAGACCTTGTTTGTTTAGAAGTTGAATGACCTTGTCACTCGTGTGACTTAGTCTTCTATGCAACAGTTCCATCTCACTAAATTCTACCTTACTTGTAACTAATGCATTGCCAGTAACTGTGCTCCCAAGCATTGCATAAAGGCCCTTTCTTTTGACATACTTAATATATAATAAATATCCTTTGGTGACCTTTACTATGCCACAGTTCTCTGATTTGTAAGAGAATCCAGCTTCATCTAAAACTCTTAGAGAAACTAAGTTCCTTTTCATATCAGGTACACACCTCACCTCCTCCAACGTCCTTATGACCCCATCATGCATTTTAAGAGAGATAGAACCTATCCCATATACATTGAATACTTGATCATTGCCCATGAGTACCTTGACACCCTCAGTTTTCTCAAAACTAGTAAACCATTCTCTTCTGGTTGTCATGTGATAGGTACACCCTGAATCTAAAATCCACTCTAAGTCAATGATGTTGGTGGTGACAGCAAAGACTTCTCCATCACTAAAATTTCTAGTGATTGCAGCTAGGTCCTCATCTCTATTTCCTTTTATTTTCTGCTTATTCTTCTATTCATAGCAGAATTTCTTATAATTACCTTCTTTCCTACAGAAGAAGCATTTGTTCTTTGTCTTTTTTCCAATTGACTGTGATCTTCCCTGGCTACTCCCTCTACTTTTTCCCTTCCCTTTTGGATTAGTGGATCTTTGTACACTTCTTCCCCTTGAGTACAGATTCTCACCCAAGTCCATTTTCTCATTTTTGAGTTCCAAATCCTTGGATCTTAGAGCTAACACACATTCTTCAAGGGACAAAGTTCTTCTGGCATATTTAATGGTTGCTTTGAACGAGTCTGGTAGGGAGTTTAATAGCATAATAGCTTCATTCTCATCACTTAGTTTTTCATTTACTTCTAAGTTGGCAAGTTCAATTGTCATACGTTTGAAATCATCAAGATTTTATTCCAGATCTTGTTAGTGAATGACTTCTTCATATAGAGAGACTCTAGTTTCTCCCACACATTGGCAGCTGTATCTTCTTCATTAACCTCTCTCAGTCCATTATTTGCTAGATTTAGAATAATGGTACCCAATGATGTTTCTAGCATCTCAGACTTTTGGTCTCCAATCAGTGCTTTAGGTAATTTGGTTGGATCCTCCAGTGCTTTAAGGACTCTTTGTTGAGCTAAGAGTTCCTTAACTTTCCTCCTCCAAATGCCAAAATCCCATTTTCCATCAAATTTGTCTACCTCAAATCGAGTAGACCCCATGAAATTCACAGTGTACCAACTTATATACTCGTTCTGGCCTATTAGATTTACAGTCTCTTTTGTGCCTAGTCCTTCAGATTCTTATAAGTTACCACTACTCTTCTCCTGATCAAGCCTTTTCTCCTCGTTTGACATTGGCTCAATATTAAGTTTTTGTTCCTCCAAGATTTTTTCTATAGAATCTTTGTCACTCAAAGAATCTTCAGTCAAGATTTCCTCTTTTGGTTCTGCTGTGACTTAGTTTGGATTAAGCCTCCTAAATCGAGTTCCCTAGCTTTCCAACCTAAGCGTTGATGCCACTATTGAGTTTTGCTCAACTCAATCCAACTCAATTCACTGACTAACCACAAACTAAAATGCAATTGAGAGGAATCTCCAAGAATTCTTAACTGGACAAGGAATGATAAACCAATAAACGAGAATAAAGAGAAAAATAGCAAGGAAGAAGATGACAGTACAAGATTTATATTTGTTCGGCTAAAACTAGCCTACATCCAGTGTAGAGCTCCAAACAAGAACCCCCAATACACTATAACAGATTGCAGATTACACAGAGATTACACGAACATAGTAAAGACCACACTCTTTCCTCACACACTCACAAGAGCACACTCAACACGATAGAAAATGAATAGCTTTTATTCTCGTACACTCAGACTTTAGCGAACTCAGGATCTTAAAAGGATGCAAGATTCAGTTGTGTGAAAGACTTCGTTGAAAATCATCTGCTTGATGATGAAGCTTATAACGTCTATAACTAAACTCCTCACCATGCTGAATCACCATTGTCCATGTGGCGGTGATAGTTTTCTGTTTCAATTTTCCTTAGCTCCAATACGAGGCCGTTGGACTACAGACTATTTAAACCCCCCTTTTATTCCTGATTTGCTCGAGCTAAATAAGATCAATCTTTACAACAAGATTGAATATTATACATGATTTTCTTTATGTAGTTTTCTTCTGAAATTGTTATTTTCTTTGAATCGTCATGGTGATTTGTTGGAAAATTTTGAATGAATTTGTTTTATTTTTATCCTTTTATAGAGGGTTACGATGACTATTCGAATAATCACAAAATAATCTATAAATAGTGATCATCTTTGTTGTCTTTATTTTGATGAAAATTTCATGTTTTCTTCCTCATTTTAATAAGATTGATGAGAATCATATGGTTTCCGTATTTGATTCCTCGTCATAGTATTATATCTTGGCTTGCTTGTCATCAAATGCTTGCCACACTTGATCGAATTCACTTATGGGGATTGGGTACATCTCTAGATTGTGTCCTTTGTGTGGATGCTGCTGAAACTATTGACCATATCTTCGCGGATTGTTCTTTTGTGAAGCTGATTTGGTCGGATGCTCTTCTACGTTGTGATATTACCGTGCATTGCCGTTCTTGGACTCCGCTCATTAATTGGTTTCTTGCTCAGTCTCGTGGAAGATCTTTGTGTAGCCTGGTTCTTAAGATTGTTTTCTCCGCTGTTGTTTACTTTATGTGGCTGGAGCGTAACGCTCGATGGTTCTCGGGAAAGATTGCTCCAGCCTCAGTTCTGGTGAGGAAGATTCAACATTTGGTTTGGGACTGACTCTGGTCCGTGCGTAATATTGCTGATTCTTAGCTGAATAGACGTATTTGTAGTAGTTGGAATTTGAATGATGATGAAATTCGTTTGACTTAAACGCTAGTTTTTCTGGTTTTGTTTTGGATTTGGATTGTGTTGTTTGGTTTTAAATCCTCAGTATATCCGTTGTAGCTTGTAAATATTTACTTTTTAGTTTTTATATAGTCCTTTATTTACCAAAAAAAGTTTATGAAAATTCATTTTTTTCTTCCTCATTTTACAAATTCATCGTTTGTATTCACGTGAGATACAAACAATGGTTGTGTTTAATGATTCATATGAGTTGGAGTGTAACTTCTGTAAGAATAGAAAATCTGTTCTATCTTGAAAGATAATTACGCATCATCTTATGCACTATGGAAGGAGTGAAATTGTCTTAAAGACAGTGTTAGGTTTAGATTTATTTTTTTTCCTATAGTTACAGATTTTGAAGACGATTTTCTGCGTGATATATCTTCTAGTATCGTGTTGGCTTATATACTGCTATGCAATGGTTATGAGATCTGGTGTAGTATTGCTATGTATCGGAAAGTTTATATTGATTCGGTGATACTGTGCAATATGTTTTGGCACTGAGGCTGTATTTTGTTTGTGGAGATCATATTTTGCTTATACCTCTTAGGTCTTATTTGTATCTGCTCACAACGTTGTGAAAAGTAACCAATATTGTTTAGAATGTCCACAACCAGCCTATCTAAACTCGGTGGTTACTTGTTGCAAATAACATAACTTATACAACACATTCTTCCTATATATTTTATATTTTCTGTTGCATTTGGTCTATTGTGTGTGATTAGAGGATAAAATTACGTTCACTGATTTCTATTGATTGGAGTGCTATTTCTGTAAAAGTAAAATATCCGTCCTATCCAGGGGTGATTATTCAACAGCTTGAGCGCTTGAAAGGAAGTAAATTCTTACTAAGGAGAGTTTCCACACTGGGTTAGCATCATCCTTTTATCTGATTAACTATATAAATCTGTGACTTTTTCTTTCTTTTTTGCATTGTAGATGCTAACAATCTTAAGACGAATTTATATTCTTGAAACTGCATGTCTTATTCTGTGTTGGTTAGTTTAGTTTTTCATTAGACAGTGCGTAGATTCTCTACGTATTTTTGCATCATCATAGAATATTGGATGAGTTGGTTTGTTTTCCATTTACAGTTTATCATTTTGTAGTTGTTTTCTGCACTGTAACTGAATTAATTATTTATTATAATTTTGGGTTCAATTTCACTTTTAAGTTTTGTATATTAGTTGGTTTACATAATTTTGCGCACCGATTCTATGCTGCTGATTGTACATATGTTAATTCTGCACAATTTCTTTTTGATTTAACATAATTCTACAGCACTGACTTCTGCCTTTTCTTAGTTGGTTAAATTTGCTGCTTTCGATGCATGTTCAAGTTTGATATAGATTCGAATATTTATTTTGTTTCATTTTATATTATTACATCAGTTGGGCACGATTACTTTTTTTGGCACTGTTTTTTATTTCTCAATTGTTTTGAATATTCAAGTATACTGCATAATGAATTTCGGAAATCTTGCAATGTTTTCTCAATTTGTTGTTTGCAAGTGTAAAGTATTTAATTCTATTGAGATATCTGATTTGCTTGGTTTCATAGTCTATTCTGAAAATGATTTACTCTATTTTCGTTACAAAATTTACTACATCTAGCAATCCCATGTTGCTGTGGATGCTTGGAAGATTCGAACTTTGTGTAAAAAAATATATACTCAAGGGGCTTGATAACATAACGTATAATGTCTACAGTGCAGTAAAGTCAGGAAAAAAACTTTGGGAGTTTTTGGACAAAAAATATATAATCGAAGATGCTAGTGCAAAGAAATTTATTGCCGGCTAATTTTCAGAATACAAAATGATTTATTCAAATACTGTAATTAGTCAAGCTCAAGACCTTAAAGTCATTTTACATGAAATACATGCTGAGAATATGTCTCTTAGATAATCATTTCTAATAGCAATAATAATTGTAAAATATCACCATCTTGAAAAGATTTTCAAAAATTATCTCAAGCATAAATTTAAGGAAATGAAACTTGAAGAGTTAATAGTCTTTTTACAGATCAAAGAAGACAATTGAAAGTTCAAAAATAAAATTGAGAGACACCTCACGATATCTAAAGCTAACATAGTGGAGGATGGACAAAGACCAAACAAAAAGAGAAAGATATCGAATGTTGGTCCGAGTCAAGAACACAACAATAGAAAAAATTCAAAGGTAAGTGCTACAATTGTGGAAGACTAGGACACTGCTCGAAGGAGTGTCAAAATCCTAAGAGCGTTAAGAAAAAGAATGCTCAAGCAAATATTATCAAAATTGATAATATTTTGAGTGGCGTATCTAACATGACATTTCTGCTACGCCTCTGAATAAAATTTCGTTGCAAATACCAAAGAATGGTGGGTAGATACTAAAGTTACTCGTCATATTTGTTATAACAAAGAAATGTTTTCTACTTATACACAAGTTAAAGGTGGAGAACAATTATATATGGAAAACTCTTCAAGCTCTAAGATTCAAGGACAAGGAAATGTGGTGCTTAAAATAACATTTGGCAAAGAAGTCACTCTCAATTCTTCAAGTGCCGGAAACTTAAGAAAACCTAATCTATGGATCTCTTTTAAGCAAAATGCTTTTAATTTGGTTTTTGTTTCTGATAAATTTCTCTTCATTTAGAATGATATGTATGTGGGGAATGAATATTATGTGATGAGATTTTAAAATTAAATGTAACAATTAGTGTATCATAGCTCATTAATAATAATAATATTTGTTCTTCTGCTTGCATGGTTGTGTCCTCTAATTTATGGCATGTCAGACTACAATATGTAAATTATCAAGCTTTGAATATGCTAATCAATTTAAACTTAGTACCTAAGTTTGAAAGTGAAAAAAAAATATGAGATATGTGTGGAATCAAAGATGACAAGAAGACATTTAAAATCTATAGAAAGAACTACACCAAACCTCTAGAATTAATTCAGAGTGATGTCTATGATTTGAAATATATACAGAGTAAAGGTGATAAAAAGTACTTTCTCACTTTCATAGATGATTGTACTATATATTGTTATGTATATTTGTTAAGAGCAAAGATGAGGCATTTGAAGTGTTTAAACTCTATTAGACTAAAGTTGAGAATCAACTTTGCAAAAAGATTATGGTATTAAAATCTGATAGAGGTGGTGAATATGATTCACCTTTTGAGCAGTTTTGGTCATAACATAAAATCATTCACCAGACTGCAGCTCCTTACTCACCTTAATCTAATAGTGTTATTGAGCATGAAAATTGAACTTGAAAGAAATGATGAATTAAATGTTAGTAAATTCAAGTTTACCAAAATTTTCTTTAGGGGGGAGAAGGAGGAGGGGCATTGTTTTCTGCAAGTTACATTCTCAACATAATTCCTCATAAGAATATCCATACAATTTCATTTGAAGTATTGAAGCGTCAATCTCTTACTGTTAAATATTTTAAAGTGTAGGGATGCTTAGCTAAGGTCGCAATTCCTGAACCTAAAAAAGATAAGATAGATCCTAAAGTCAAGGACTTAGTGTTCATTGGTTATGCACATAACAATAGCGTGTATAGGTTTCTTGTTCATAAATATGAGATTCTTGATGTGCATGTTAATACATTAATCGAATCGAGGAATGTCTCATTCTTTGAGAATATATTTTCACATAACATGCCAAGTGAGTCAAACTCATTAAAGAGATCATGAGATACTATGTCCAATGACAATCCTGGTTCTATAAATGAGGAAGAGCCTAGAGGTAGTAAAAGGATAAAGACAATCAAGTCATTTGAGCTTGATTTTCTGACTTATTCATTAGAAAATGAACCTCAAAATTTTACAGAGGCAGTAACATCTCCTGAAGCTTCATATTAAAAAGAAGCTAACAAAAATGAAATTGAATACATCATTCAAAATCAAACTTGAGAACTGTTTGAACTTCCATCAAGAAGTAAATTGTTAGGGTGTGAGTGGATTTTCAAAAGAAAAATGAATTTGATGGATCAATCGATAAATACAAAGCAAGACTTGTGGCTAAAAGGCTATAAGCAATGAGAAGGCTTAGAATATTTTGATACTAGTTCACCAGTTACGAGGATTACATCTTTTAGTATGCTAATTACTATTGCAACATTAAATGGTCTAGAAGTACATCAAATGATGTTAATATTGCTTTCTAAATGATGAAATATATGAAGAAATATACATGGAACAATCATAAGGATTTGTTATTTTTGGACAAGAGAGAAAAGTTTGTTTAGTAATCAACTCTCTCTATGGATTGAAGCAAACACCAAAATAATGATATGACAAATTTGACAATGTTATGTTGTCAAATGAGTTTAAAATTAATGAGCGTGACAAATGTGAATATTTCAAGAACACACAAGAAACGTATGTCATGATTTGTCTATATGTTGATGATATGCTAATTATTGATAGTAGTGTTAGTGTTATAAAAACTACCAAACAATTATTAACTAGTAAATTTAAGATGAAGGACATGGGTGTCGCAGGTTTTAATTTTAAGAATCAAGATTTCTAGAACATATGTTGGATTTATACTACCTCAACCACATTACATTGAGAAAATACTTGTAAAGTTCAAGAAGTATAATATACACTACAAGAAAGATTATATATAGCGACATTTATATGGCGGCGGGTGGAACGATCACCGTCAAGAAAACGTGATGAAACTTTTTTGTGGCGGTTTGCTAAAAGTTAAATTTTCACGGTCGTTTGTGTGGAACCGCAGCTAAAGGATTTATTTAAGAATATATAGTGGCGGTTTTTTTACCTTTGTCGGCGATTATAAAATCACCAGTATAAGTCATTTAAATCCCTAAATCGATTTCGGATTTCTTTTCCCCTCAAAACCTAGAACCTGTGTGAATTCTTCTCCCCCTCTGTCTGGCGATTCGTTGCTGTTGTCCATGCCGCTCCTCTTTGTTGCTGTCACCGTCATTAGTCCATCACCATCATTGTTCATCCACCAGTATCTCTCTATCTTTCTTTCTCTCTCTCCCTCTCTCTGCTTTGAACAAGGGGAAAATGGCTGAGAATGATGTTGTTGAGTGACTTCACTATTTTAGGTTATCCTTACACTCTTAATAGACCTTTTTTACCCTTTTTTTTGTTGAAAATGGCTGAGAATGATGTTGCTCAATACTCTTTTACCCAGAATATTAGTATTGGCAATAATCATGATAAAAGTAAACAACCTATTCCAACCAACCAAACAATAGGTAGAGGTGAGACCGACATGTCGACTTTTGATGTCTTTATGAACCGTGAATTTGTTTTTTCTTATACATAGATTTTTTTCGGGTCTTTTGAGTGCTCTCCAAGTATTATGCTACTCATGTCTCATATCATATCAAGGAAAACATGCAAACCTTATAATTAGGACATATGATGAAGGAGGTAGTAGTGGATATGTAGTTGCTTCGTTTATATATTTCCATTATCAAACATGGACTACTTACCCATAGCAGAGTCGAGAATCATAAAGGCAAAGAAGATGATTACATCACACTCTCCCTCTATTCATGTCTCGATTGCTTTTGTCTAGAAATCATTTTATGCATATGAGAACATTACTTTAAATAATAATACTTAAGTGAGCATTTTTAACTAATAATACTTAAGTGAGCATTTTGGTTTGAAGCACTTTAATATACTTTAAAATATATCCATTTTTAAAAAAAAAAATCAAAAGCATTCTCAAACTAATCGTCATAAAAAATCATTCAAACTTCAACCTTTGAATTTGCACTGAACCCCTCAATATATATTGACTGTTGTTTAGCTATTTAGAGTTCAATTAATTACTTAAATTATATCTAATTTCCTTGATGACTGGCACTTAAATTGAACTATTTCTTATATGTTCAGATTTATTTTATTATGGATAAAAGTGGGATTGAAAATTTTTTAGTTAGTTAAGAGTACATTAATAGAGTTATGGAGTTTCTTGACTTTGTTTTTTAAAAAGTTTCTCTAGAGGGTAGGATTTTGTATCCACGTAAACATTATGTAAATATGCTGAGGACGAATAGAGATACTGTGTATGAGCACTTGGTGTGTAATGAGTTTAGTATTGGTTATACACGTTGATTTTTTTCATGGTGAATCCATATTGTGATATTCAAATGGAGAATAGCTTAATGAAAAACATGTGAACTATACATCTATGCATCAAGCTTGACAATATGCATGACCTATTACGTGATGCATTCTGAGTTATGGGTAATGAGAGAGGAACATATGATTTTCAAATAGAATCAACTGCTAATGTTATGAATGAGCAACTAAATGAAGATGCTCAACACGTAGAGGTGAATGATTTCTCTGACTTAGTTAAAGATGGTAATGACCCTTTGTAATCGGGTAGTAAAAAAATTTCAAAAATTTCCTTTATTTTACATCTTTACAACCTCAAGCGTCTTCATGGATTGAGTAATGAGGCACTATTGGGGTTGCTTGAGTTATTGTGTAATGTTAGATGTGTGTTGCTAAAAATATTTTATGAAGCTGCGAAGATTATAGAAAAGTTGGGTGTTGGGTTTAAAAAGATATATGCTTGTCCGAATGACTGCATGTTATATTAAAAACATGAGAGGGTAAAGTCAAGGCTTAATGAACTTGAATCTAAGGTGGCTCAGCTAGAATCTCAACTAACAAATGTATTTGTTTTTATGAAAATGATGCAAACACAAAATTCTTCGTTCACACAATTCTTGGGCAGTGATATGGTATGGTGTCTAAGAATAGATGCTTTACATAATTATTAATCATATTTATTCCAACACTAATATTAATTTTATTCATTTACATGTTTAATATGATTTTGGAGCTCCCCCAACTTCATGATCTTTCGTTCCATGACGATTGAAGATATTACTTTTGTTTTTATGTTTTCAGATCATATTATCATGAATTGAATTTAGATAATTTTATGTTGGATGTAACATGAATTAAATTTTGATATTATATTTTTGAATTATTTTCTATTTGGAGAATTTAATTTTATAGGAATTGATAAATTGTAGATCTGTCAGATAGAATGTTTTGTGAAATAGGTAGTTCTCAAATATTATAAGATGTTCAAAAAATAAACAAGAGATCGAGTTTAACAAATTACATCAGTTTTTTAAACTAATAGCGGCGATTCAAACCACCGGTAACAGGCCCCAAACTTTGAAGTCTTTTCTGGCTGATAAAACCGTCTGAATAGGTTAACAAAATCGTCAGTTAAAATACTTGTTAAAAAATTACCGGCGGGTTCATTAAACCAATAACGGCAGTCCAAAATGCCACCAAAAACACACAAATTATTTTTTATACTTTTGCTTGCATAATGGTGAGTCGAAACTGCCGGTAAAATTTGTCAATTCTAGCGGTTACTCTAGCTCTTGCTAGAACATTCGCTAAAAAATCACGACAGTGGTTTAGGCGGCGGTTGTTGAACCGCCGCATCACTTTTTTCTGGCTATTAGAACCACCTATGTAGCCCTTAGAAACCGCCACAATATGTCACTTTTTCTATAGTGATAATTCCAGTGAAGACATTAGTAAATGTAAGTCTAACTCTTACTCCAAACACTATTGATAGCATATCATAATTAGAATATGCTCGTATAATCAGCATATTAATGTACGTAATGAATTGTATGATATGATACAAGTAAGTAAGTGAAGTCATTATACAAGATATCTAACAATACTAGAAGGTTATAGTGATACGAACTGGATAGATACAAGATCTAAAATCCATAAATGGATATGTTTTTAGAAGGTGTTGAAGTGTCTGAAAGTCCTCCAAATAGGCTTGCATTGTAAGATCTACTATGAAATTTGAATTTATAGTTTTATATAAAGCTAGAAGAAGTGGAAAGGCTTTTAGAAATTTTTTGGAAAATATTCCTAATTGGCCTTGACATGTACCTGCAATATGCTTACATTGTGATAGTCAAGCAACAATTAGAACAACACATAATATCATGTATAATGATGAGTCACGACATATATGTCGAAGACACAATACCATAAGACAATTGCTCTCGAGTGGAGTAACTTCCATTGATTACGTAAAGTCAAAAGAAAATATTGCGGAACCGCTTACAAAAGACTTAACAATAGAGTAAGTAAAAAGTTCATCGAGGGGAATGGACCTAAGGCCTATGTAACCAAGATCTAAGTTCAAATAGACAATTGAACTATATTGTGATTCAGTACGCACTGCGGAGGCACATACTCCTCCATAATTCTATGATGAGATAGTGCACGTCTACCACGAAAAACATGATAATTATGCTCTTAATGATTTCTATAGCTTGTATTTATACATGTGCATTTGGTCTATTGTGTACAATGATAAAACAAAGTTCCATGTATTGGTTCCTATCGATTGGAGTGCTACTTCTGTAAGAGTGAAAGATCCATCCTATCCTCGGAGACAATTACTCAACACCTCGAGCATCTGTGAGTGAGTAAATTTATCTTAAGGAAACAATTTACACAGTGAGTTGGGATCATCCTTTATCTAATTAATTAACTACATAAATCTATGAGATTTTCTTGCTTATTTTCACTGCAGGAACTAACTCAATTCTCAATAATTAAGTGAAAGAGTGCTTTCCATTTATACCATATTTGTTATACTCTATGTTGGCTTGTCGTGGTAAAATTTTTTGTAGTTTTCTTTTTAGCAATATTTGTTGTTGTTAAAATGAGTGCATTATGACTAATTTGATTACACATATATATGTATTATAAAATATTGTTAAAGTTTGATATGTATGTAAAATCTGAATTTATTTGTCAAGTTCATATATGTCACAAAATAAACCTTTTGATAAGCCAAGTCCGTAGAGACATGGCGTTGTTCAATAGAAAACTAAAGGTTACAAGATTCATGACTTTGAAGTTTAGACATGCAAACTAAGGTGATAAAATGTGGATCTTTTATCATACTTGTAGTCCATTGTAGTAGATACTGTTACGTGCAATTGTTAGAATATATTAATGGTGAAGAGAAAGTGTTAAACTATTAGCGTTATTATGTGAAACTTATTTTCTAAAGAGAATTCCTCATGAAACAGACGAATGGAATAATGTTTGATCAGTAATATAAAGGTCTGACACTTTAGTTAAATGTTTAAAATGTAGGGGTGTTTAACTTCTATAGCTATCATGTAATCTAAAAATATTAAAATAAGACCTGAATATTATTAATTGTATGTTTATTACTAATGACCATAACTATATAGGGCATGATGTTCCTCATTCATAAAAATTGAGATTCATTGATGTTATTGACTCAAGTGATGCTCCAATAAAGTGAGAGGAAGTATTGAGACTTAGTTAAAAAATAAGAACAAAAGACATTTGGGCAGACAATCTAATATACTTGTTTAAAGATGATCCTTAGAGTTTTAAACAAGTAATGAGATCTCCTGAAGTTTCTTATGGGAGAAAAATTATTGATTTTTGTAGATGCAATGGTGCGACGTGGGTGAATGTGAGAATGGTCTAATCCTAAGGAAATAGTCAGAACAACGCCTGAGAACACCAGAAAGGACGTAGGGAGGTCAAAGGGGAGCATTCTAAACACTCAAGGGTGGTAACAAAATGCTTTCTCTCTCTAGAAATTGGAGCTTCTCTCTCTCAGGTTTTTTCACCAAATGAAGGGGGAGTCATCATTTTATAGGTGAACAAAAGGAAGGGGAATCATTCCAACTAATCCCTTGATAAGTTACAAGTCCATCAATCAAATCACGTCACCTAAGCTGATTATGCTAAGGTGAGTAAGAGGAGAATTACACATGAGCTAATCGGGTGGCGCCACTTGGGTCTTTGTGTAGTGACCATGATCTAGGGAGAACATGCCTAGTCGGTGTGGCGTAACGGCGGTGTTCACCCAACGCCTCCTCTCAAGGGTTCTCTTAAACTAACCCCTCCCCAAGGTGGGAGGGTAGCACACCCTCAATATCTGGAATGATCATACCAAGTAGGTATGTCCCCCTTCCAGTACAACGTAGCCTCACCCCTAATCCTACCAGTCCACAGCCACACAAGCGTTCCCAGGAAACCATACGTCCACTCAAGTCTTTGTCACTTGACTTGGTCGTTTGTGATGTGATGACTCGTTATGATAGCGGAGTGATATGTATTCCCTGAAGTACATCATTTTTATCTCCGAGTTACATTACGAAGGGTGATCTAGACACCTCCATGGTACACCCATGAGGGTGACATCAATGGTGTTACCGTGGGGGTAACATCAATGGCGCTACAATGGGAATGACATCAATGGTGCTACCATAGGGGTGACACCCCATGGTGCTACTATAGGGGTGACCCCATAATGCTGCCATGGGGATGACCCACACGGGTACCTTATTGGCAGCACCCCAAAGGGTACACCTCAGTGGCGGCACCCTAAGGGGTGTACCTCAACGGTGACACTCGATGGTGCGTATCAACAGTGCTACTCCAAGGTGCATCCTTGGTAGAGACACTCCCGATACGCCGTAAGAGTTGCACTTCGCGTGTAGTTAACGTTGAGATTGTCAACCCTCATATACATTTAGTCTCATGTGTAAACACGATGCAGAGTAATCGGGCTTGTACAAAATTTCTCCAATGTAGGAATTAGTGGTATAAACAAGTCCTCGATCCCTTGATCGGTTCCAGTATATGGTGAATACGGGATGTATCGATCCACCATGCCCAATGTGCCTTATTTGTAAGGTATACGCATCTCCATGTTATATGGGGTCAAATTTATAACGATAAATTTTTGTTGGGAATATTTTGAAAATTTTCAATTTTTAGAATTTTTTTAGGAGTCCCCACTCCCTTCTCCCCCTTTTTGAAAAGACGGCGGCATGAGGGGGTGAGGCCGAGTGGGGGGGTGTCAAAGCTCATTAGAAGGGTCCAGTGGCGGCATGCTTGCTATGGGGGGAGTCGAGGCACGATGGGCATTGAGCTGGGGCATGAGAGCTCTGTCCGAGTGGGGGGTGTCAAAGCGCGCTTGGTCCACGGGATGGGCCTTGGTTGCAATTGAGCCTCAGTGGCAGACAAGCATGCTTGGCCACCATGCCACCATTGAAACTCAGTGACGGCCAAGCATGTTTAGCCATCATGCCGCCACTGAGCCTCAGTGGCGACCAAGCTTGCTTGACTATCATGCCTCCACTTAGCCTCAGTGCTGGCTAAGCATGCTTGGCAATCATACCACCACCGAGCCTTAGTGGCGGCCAAGCATGCTTGGCTAACAGTGGCGACCAAGCATGCTGGGCAGCTCTAAGTCTCGTGCACGAGGCCTTAGTAGCAGGCGGGTTCTCCACGTGGGAGTGAGCGCGGGGTGCTCCTTGCGCGGGTTGGACTCTCATGGGGGTGGGGGAGCTCAATGATGGCATCGCGTGTGCTCGCGCTCGGGTTTTACGCAGGAGTGGGGGGGTGTTGCCTCTGTCAGGTGCTGGGCCAAGTGCATGCCGCCACTTAGCCTTAGTGACGTCATGCCTTGCTTGGTGGCAGGCTTGATGGGCGTGGGACTTGTTCGTGTGAGCTGACTTCTCCGTGGGTTGGGCGAGTGGAGTCACGGGTGTCGCGTCACCACGCCACTAAATGATGGAATGCCTTAGCCATTTTTCTGTACTTGACATACACTTTGGTCTAACCAAGTCTTTGCTTTATTTATAGATTATGATTTCACGGACCATCAAGGAGTGGTCTCATGCACCAGTAGGACTCGGGCTCTCTTTGCTTTAGACTTCTTTCTTCAGTTGAGTGAGTTACTCACTCTTGTACTCAGAAAAATCTTTTTTGATTTTTTTTCCTCCGTTAGACATGCCTCTGCTAAACATATCTCCACTATAAGGTACTCGTAACATGCTTCCCCCCTTAGGAAAATACATGGAAAAATTTTCTTCTGTTAGACATGCCCCCATTGAGCATGCCTCCACTATAGGCTTTTTGTAGTATGCTTCCCCCCTTGAGGAAAATTTCAAAAAATTTGCTTCCCCCTCCGTCGGGGGGTGCTGGAGTGCCTCCGTCAGGGGGTATGTGGGAGCCTCCGTCAGGGAGTGGGTGGGAGCCTCCGCCAGGGAGTGCGCGGGAGCATTGAGCATCCACCAAGGAGTACGCGGGAGCATCCATAAAGGAGTGCGCCAGAGCACCCACAAAGGAGTGCACGTGAGCATCCGCCAAAGAGTGAGCGGGAGCATCCCCCAGGGAGTGTCCGGGGGCAACCACAATGGACTGCGCAGGACCATCCACAACGAAGTGCGTGGGAGCATCCACCAGGGATTGCGTGGGAGCCTCCGCCAGGGAGTGCACCAGATCATCCACAACGAAGTGCGTGAGAGCCTCCACCAAGGAGTGCATGAAAGCCTACACCAAAGAGCGCGTGTATGCCTACACCGAGGAGCGCGTGTATGCCTCCACCAAGAAGTGAGTGAAAGTTTCCCTCGAGGAGTACATGTATGCCTACGCTGAGGAGTACGTGTATACCTACGCCGAGGAGTGTGTGTATGCCTACGCCGAGGAGTGCGTGTATGCCTACGCCGAGGAGTGCGTGTATGCCTACGCTGAGGAGTGCGTGTATGCATCTCACTGAGGAGTGCGTGTATGCATCTTACCGAGGAGTGTGTGTACACATCTCACTGAGCATGTCATCTATTATGGATGTTCTCAAGTAGAGGCGTGAAAGCCTATGGATCTCACCAAGCATGACGTTTTTCATGGGTGTTCTCAACTAGAGGTGTGAAAGCCCATGCATCTCACCAATCATGACCTTTATCATATGAGCTTTCAAGTAAAAGCGTTGGAGCCTATGCGTTTCATCAGGCGTGACCTTTATCACGAGTGTTTTCAAGTAAAGGCGTTAGAGCCTATGTGTTTCACCAGATGTGACCTTTATCGCGTGTGTTCTCAAGTCAAGGCATTGGAGCCTATGTGTTTTCACCAAGCGTGACCTTTATCACGTGTGTTTCCAAATCAATGCGTTGGAGCCTATAGGTTTCACCAGGCGTGACCTTTAACATGGGTGTTTTCAAGTAAAAGCGTTGGAGACTATGCACTTCACCAGGCGTGACATTTATCACAGGTGTTTTCAAGTAATGGCGTTAGAGCCTATGCATTTCACCAGGCGTGACCTTTATCACGGGTGTTTTTAAGTGAAGGCATTGGATCCTAAGCATTTCACCAGCCGTGACCTTTATCACGGTGGTTTTCAAGTAAAGGCGTTAGAGCCAATGTGTTTCACCAGGCATGACCTTTATCATGGTGGTTTTCAAGTAAAGGCGTTAGAGCCTATGTGTTTCACCAGGCATGACCTTTATCACGGTGGTTTTCAAGTAAAGGCGTTAGAGCCTATGTGTTTCACCAGGCGTGACCTTTATCACGGTGGTTTTCAAGTAAAGGCGTTAGAGCCTATGCGTTTCACCAGGCGTGATCTTTATCACGGGTGTTTTCAGTGAAGGCGTTAAAGCTCGCTCCGTCAAGGACGTGGAAAATTCCCTTAAACGCATCAACTCATTATAACCATAGGGTTTCATGTCATCAATGAAATGTATCACGTGTTCCTTGGCACACTCATTTCTGCCATTATGGTTTCAAAAATTTTAAGGAACGTAGTCCACGAGGTATGGTCTCAAAGCTACATTGGCTAAGTATGGCGGTCGAAAGTCGACAACGAACTCATTCAGCGATGCTCTTACCCTCTCCTCTTAGATCATCTTTTGGAGAGCTTTCATGGGTAATGAAATGACCACTTCCAACAAGGATGTTGTATATGCCTGGGGTGAAGTTGGCTTGAACCATTGTAGTATTCGTGGTAGTTGTCTAGGCAAGCCGTCGATCATAAAAGGTGGAGGTGTTGGTGTAACATTAGTTTGTGCGAGGATTTGAATGTTGGTTCGAACATTCGGCTGAACATGGTTCTGGGCGGGCTGATCTTTGGGCAACGACGAGACTGAATGTTGCGCGGGGCCTAGAGATTGTGAAGGCTGACATGGTGTTATGGAGGGGGCTGGCTCATGGCGCGTGTGAGGTGAAGTGGTGGCACTGGTGGCTTGCATGGCGCGCGCGGGGTGCTTAATGCAAGCGGGGAGCTTGGTGCACGCGGGGAGCTTAGTGCGTGCCGGGTGTTTGGTGCGTGCGGGGGTTCGCGTGGTGTTTAGTGCGTGCCGGGTGTTTGGTGCGTGCGGGGAGCTTAGTGCGCACAGGGTGCTTGGTGCGCGCGGCATTAGAAGTGTAGCATAAGGCATGATGGCGGTTGCAAGTGAGTAGCACGCGGTATGGACTTGTGCATTTAACACTAGATGGCGGCGTTAGAGCTCCTTGATGGCGACATTGGAGCTCCTTTATAGCGACATTGGAGCTCCCTAATGGTGGAATTGGAGGTGTACGGTGCACTTGGCATGATGACGGCACTTGGTGTAGGTGTGATGCTTAGTTGCGCCGCATGTATGTGTGATGGGTCAAGGTGTGACGACGACACCTTGTGTTGGGCTTGATGGCATCACCTTGGTTAGGTGTGATGCTCGGTTACACGTCATGTATGTGTGATGGGTCAAGGTGTGACGGTGACACCTTATGTTGGGCTTGATCCTGGCACCTTGGTGTAGGTGTGATGACAGGTTGCTCGCATGGGTGATGGTGGCATGGGTGATGTTGATTGTTGGCTGCACATGATGTGTTCGCGGGGCTATGATGGCGGCACTAGGCTTGTTGTGCATGCCCAAGGCTTGCTTGGTGGCGGTCTCTTATGTTGGGTGAGCACTGAGGTGCGCATGTGGCACTTACGGGATAGGGAGTGATCTTGAGATGGCTTGATGGGGAGTGGCTGCGCCGTGCGCGTTGGAGCAAGCCTTGGTGGTGACACATGCTTGGTGGTGGCAATAGTGTGATAGCGGCATATGGTTGCAATAGTGTGATAGCGGTATATGGTTGCGGAGTCTCGGCCGCGTCCTTCTGCGTGGGTTGGGCGATCTTGACTTGGTGGAACGGGTGCGTGTCCGAGCAAGTGTGCTGGAGAGACGCTCTTAGGTGGCGGGTTGGGCAAGCTTAACTTGGGTGATGCCATTGCTTAGATCCCATGACGGGGAGGATGATGTCCTTTGGGTGTTGTGATGCGGTGGCATTGATGTGTGAGTTCAATGTATCAATGACTCTCCTCATCTCAGCGTTAGAAGCTTGGAGTTCTAGAATGGCTTCGACTTGCTCTTGCGTTTGTGTAGGTGCACTTGGTGGTAACTCACAAGAGGTGTTCTCCTTCTCTTATCCGTGTTCTTCATTGAGTATGGGTCCATCGCCCTCCATGCGCGATAGAGTTGCTCTTCCCTTTACACGTCTGTCTATGGTGGTCCTTCGCTAGAGTGACAAACCACTCCCTTGTGGAGTCGCTAAATGTAGATGCAAGGGTGTGACCTAGGTGAGTGCGAGAGTGATCTAATCCTTAGCAAATGACCGGAACAACACTTGAGAACGGGGAGCACTCAAAACACTCATGGGTGGTGACAAAATACTTTCTCTCTCTAGAAGTGGTCTATCTTTAAGGTTTTTTCATCCCCTCTAAATGAAAGGGGAGTCCTCCTTTTATAGGTGAACAAAAGGAGGTGGGACCATTGCAACTAATCCCTTGATTAGTTACAAGTCCGCCAATCAAATTGTGCCACCTAAGTTGACTGATCATGTTTAGGTGAGTAAGATGAGGATTACACATGAGTAAATCGGGTGGCGCCACGTGAGAATTTGTGTAGTGACCATGATCTAGGGAGAACATGCATAGCCAGTGGGGCGTAACGATGGTATTCACCCAACGCCTCCTCTCATGGGTTCTCTCAAACCAACCCCTTCCCAAGGTGGGAGGGTAGCACACCCTCAATGTCTAGAGTGATCGTACAAAGTAGGTATGTCCCCCGTCCAGTACAACGTAGCCTCACCCCTAATCCGATCATTCCACAGCCTCTCAAGCTTTCCCAGGCAACCATACGTCCACCCAAATATTTATCACTTGACTTGGTGGTTTATGATGTGATGACTCGTTGTGATAGTGGAGTGATACATCTTGTCTGAAGTACGCCATTGTTTTCTTCTAGTTACATTACGAAGGGTAATCCAGGCACCTCCATGGTAGACCCATGAGGGTGACATCAATGGTGCTACCGTGTGGGTGACATCAATGGTGTGCCATAGGGGTGACAGTCCATGGTGCTGCCATGGGGATGACCCTCATAGGTACCTTAGTGGCGGCAGGGTGTACCTCAGTGATGAAATTTCATGGTACGTCTCAAGGGTGCTACTCCGTGGTGCATCCTTGGTGGAGACACTCCCGATACGCTATAAGAGTTGCACTTCACGGGTAGTCAACATTGAGATTGTCAACCCTCATGTACAATTTTAAAACTTGTTGGTTAATATTCCATATGGGCCTAAATTGTGCCTGCTACGAGTATATATTGTTGTAACCAAGAATCTTGCTAAACGACACAAGTATATATAATGGTAATCTTGACGTTTTAGTCAAAGATGTTGAGGATATAATACTATTGAGAATTTTATCAAGTGGAATTAATTCCATTGTCTATACAAAGTAAAAGTTAATGAAACAGATCCGTTATGAAGAGTTTGATAAGAGAGCAGTTGAAAAGTTCATTAAGGGGAATAGTTTGAAATATGGGTGTTCACGGTTCATTTCGATAATATTGTCGAGCTAAACCAAACTGGTTGTGAAAAAAGATGAACCTAACTGAATGTTTCAGTCGGCTATTCAGTTTAGCCTTAGTAATGAAAAAAAATATGTTTTTAAAATTTTTTAAGGAAAATATATATAAAAGTTTCGATTTGATTCGGTTCAGTATGATATGAAATTACATAATAATAAACAAGAATAGAAAACTAAAGTTCGGTTAAAAAATTACCGAAATTTTAAACCGAACTGAAACTCTCGATTCTTTAATTTTGTTGAACCGAACTGAAACTCTGGATTCTTTAATTTCAGTTTGATTTAGATTGGTTCGATACAAAATTTCACCCCTTGCTCAAAAAGCCTATGCATTAACCAAGAGTTGTCATAGTAGGAATCCTACCTAGCTGACTGAAAATTCTAAGATCTAGGTTCAAAGTAAGAACAAACTATGTTTGGGACTCAGTCGCACTGAAGAGACACTTACTCCTACCCATCCCTACAAAGAGAGAGTGCACATCTACCTGGAGAACCAGGATAAGTAACATTTTTAATGATTTTTTAGTTATATTTGTACAAGTGGGGTATGCCATGTACTTTTAATGGAAATTGCTTATGTGTGTGTGAAGGGGCTGCTCTATGTGAATTATAGACTAGATTCTCTAAAACACACATGAAACGAACCGGTGTTCAAGGTCAAAATAAACAAAACGTGAGAACCAACTATGATTGAAGAGGATTTATGTGAACTCTATTATCTCATATACAGTTGAATAGTTCAAGACATCGCTTTCACTGATTAACCTGTAAATCCAATATTTTTTACTAGAGAAGGTTTAAAGCTAAAAGCTACCTATCTCGGTGCATTTATTCTTCACATGTAGTCACACAAGTGTCTGCATGATGTTTAACATGTTTAAAGAAGCCAATTTCTATTCATGTGGGTGATTGTTTAAAAACATTTAAATGAAAAATATTTATGTTTTTTTAACAACTTGAAAGGCTAAGTCTTTATTTGCCAAAATGTAATCTTTGTTTCTTTGAAGATCAATCAGTACAGCATTAAGGCACTAGAAAGGAAAGTCTCGACTTTAACTTGAACCTTGGAGATTGATTGACACAACTCTAAGGTGCTAGAAATGAAAGGCAAGACTTTGAACTTAAGCCTTATCATATCCAAGAAGTTGATTCAACAAAAATTAGAGACTCGTGTTAATAACGTGTTAAAAAATAAAGAAAAGTAAAGACACTACTAGAAAAATTAGAGAAAAGAGATCAGATATATGCTAGGTGAAACTAAAGTATAATCTATTTGACACATCATGTTAATTTATACATGATGAGTCATTGAGACTTTAACATTTTTTCATCAAAATTATCTCATATTATCATTAAAAACTTAGAAAAATTAAGGTGGTTTAAAACACCTTCGTACATATAGTTTATCTGCCTCAATTAGATCTACCACATTTCTAGGTAAGTAGAGAACCTCATCACTATCATAGTTCTGACCATGCGTAGCTAACAATGGAGGATATGAATGGATGAAAAGAATGAAGAGATAGGAGTTTGACGAGTTTAGAAATTCTAAGGTCACACACTAATGGTCATCTATTATTATAACTAATGATGTGCCTGTGTGATGAACAGATTTATATCTAATGTATATTATATTAGGTTGTGAAATATAAATACAGTCTAGAAATCTTAAGCGTGCATGTATAGATAAATTTATTATTTATTCTTAAATTAATTTTATCTATGATATGTACACATAAGCTTTTAAAATGATACCATATTAATCATAATGTGTATCGAACATAAAAATATCTTTACTAATCCTTCAAGGTTTTTTTTAAAGAGAAACACTTCATTAAACCACCGAATCAGAGAAACAAATGTCCTCTACAGCTGGAGGAGTCATACCCATCCAATAAGACAAAAATTTCATGGCAACAGCATATTTAGCTAGTCTATCGGCCACTAAATTACAATGGACAATATTACAACTAGGAAAGTACGCGAAAGTCTGTCTAATGGCTGCCAAAATGTCACCTTCTGGAGCAAGAGCCAAGCTATTAGCTTCAATGGCCTTACAAAGACTAACATTGTCAGAATTGATCCTCGATACTGCTATCGAATGCTCATGGGCAAAATCTCAACCCCTTAAGAAGCGCTATACATTCGGCGGTAAAGGGAGCAAGAAAACCAACCTGAAAGATAGAGCCAACAGCGACAACCTTATCCAAGTGATCTCTAATCACCACCCCAAAACCCGAGCCTGCAAGGGAATAAGCCGCGTCCACTTTCATCTTCAAACTTCCCACCGAGGGAGGACTCCAGCGTTGAGCTCAGTTTGAAGTCCGTCAAACCTGACTGGAAGGGGGAGGATGGAACTTAATCCACTCCTGGATGAAAGAATTAGCTCTACCAACCAAGTGATCAAATAAATAACCCATCTAAGCACACCATGATTTCTAGAGAACCAAATAAACTAACACAGACACGCCACCCTTCCCAGCAAACTCCTCGGCCAAGAAAAGAAATTGGGTTCAAATACGTCCATCGGGTTCTCGGAATCACATATAGCAAGATTAGAGATCCCAAACTCCTTCCAAGCCTCCAATTTCTAAACGCTTTTTATATTGGGGCATCAGAAGAGGGCTTGCACCACCGTTTCCAGCTTGTCATCGAAAAAGCACCGGTCAGAAACATGCACTCCCCTTGTGGAGAGATTTAAGCCTATAGAAAGAGTATTCCTCAGAACCTCTCCAAAGAAAAAATTTCACCTTCAATGGGATATGAATATTCCATAATTTCTTCCACCCAATTTCTGACCCCCGGGGGTAGCTACCACCGATCACATCCCTATTCATAGCCACCCAATACCCATTCTTAACACAATAGGTCTCATCCCTACTGTAGTGCCAAATCTTTGCATCTGAAAAGCTAAGATCCATATAAAAGTAATTGAAATTTCATGACCCAAAAGGATTTACCCACAATGGGAACCTATTCACTGACTTGAAGACGTCCAACAATGGGTGAAATTTTCTTATGTTAATGAAAATTTTGCCAAAAAGAACTTCACCGTTCAAATAAAGAGAAATATGTATGCTAATTTACATAAATAACTAAATAATATATATATGCACGATATAAAAAACTAGAATATTTTGTAGTGAACAAAATGAATTTCATAGTTTGCCATTGCCTAAAAAACAAAAACAAAATTGGAGAGCATTTAGTCTTTTGTAATCTAATTTGCTCAATAGTTCTTCCATATCTTCATCTTTATTTCCATTACATTTTGGTACTTATTGCAACCTCACATTTCATTTTCTAAATTTTAAAAAATTATATGTTAATGCTTGTCTTTTACTATAACTTCTGTAAAATCAATATTCATTATCTTCTGTTGACGTGTAGCATTCTTCTTTATTAAATCATTTTATTTTCCTACATACTTAAAAGATGCCTCTACATATTGGAAAAATTTCTGATGCACGAAGAGTATCGAGCTCCACACAGATTTTTAACACATGGATCATCAATTGAAATCATTTCCAACTCATCCCTACCCAACCTCCATTTATGTTTATCCTCAGTTAACTTTGACAATTCTTTCTCTCTCCAATTTTATTCCAACTTATTGTATCATTATCTCTCTAATTCTTTTCCAACTCATTTGTATCACTATCCACTACCCAACTACTTCTCTCTTTTCTAGTAGAATGCATTTCCACTAAAAATGTAGTCCTCTTAGCTTCCCCTCTTATTTTATTGTATTATTCCCGCCAAAATTCTCCCTCTTCAATTGTTCCCCCAAACTTGTCCATTTATTTTCTGACACAATTCATAATTTGTAGAAATATAGGTGGAGTATTGTAATAATCTTATTTTTTGTCCTCATTGAAGATTTTTTTTTCTTTTAAAGTGAAAGAATCAGGTTATGTTGTTCATCATTTATATTGGACTTTACGGTTGAAGAAAAGTAGAGAAAAATGATAAATTAATAACTTCTTTCATTCTTTACAGGTTAAGATATTGGTGGCGTTGAACTTTAACTATTGAAGTATATGGCCAACCAAGAAGAATCAATTTCCAGTAATTAAGTTATTTTTTTATCATTGAACCATTTATCAAAAGTTATATCTATAATAGACAATATACAAAGTTCTTTTACTTCAATATATATTATGTAGGTGAGAATGAAAAATATGAAATCACAGATAATTATTTTTGTGATGTCATGGATTCACCTGACCCATATGAGTCCCAATGTGAAGAGGAGGAAGGCCATGCTAATTTTGTCACAAGCAAGTATTGTGAGAATGCCGAAAATTAGAATGATATTCCCAAATGAAAATAAAGCGTACAACTTTTATAATTAATACGCAAAAGTTATAGGTTTTAGTATTCGAAGAGATAAATATTGGCGATTGGCAGATGGGAGTTTGAGAGGAAGAGCATTTGTATGCTCGAAACAAGGTCAGTAGAGGTTGAAAGATCATTTTAATATTGTTTAGAAATAAGAACAGATTGCTTGGCCATGATATAGTTTTCAATTGAAAATGAAGTTTTTGGATTGTATCTCAATTTTGTTTGGATCATAATCATGAACTTTCAAAAATAAGCCAACAAGATATGCTTCGATCACAAAGACACATATATGAAACTCGAGCGAATGTGATTGAAACTATGGATAATGCTGACATAAAACCTACTAATATTTTCTCTTACATAGTTGAACAAACTAGCGGTGCCCATAATGTAGGATTTTTGAAGTCAGATTGAAACAATTTCCTACGACATAAAAGGAAAATCACACTCGAAGCAGGAGATGCACACAGTGTGAGGATCTATCATTCTTTTATACTATGCAAGTATATTCTGAAAATCATATGACTAACTTTTTTTTTGGAGGGATTGACAGATAAAAAATCGACTATTGTCATTTTGGTGATGTCGTTGTTTTTTATGGAATCGGCGGCGTCCCGCGGCAGAGGTGTGATGGTTTAAGAAAATTAAATCTTTTAAAATTTTAGCGATTGAAAACAAAAACAATTGTGACGTCACGATTTCTAAAAAACCTTTAAAACTTTTTAATGAAAATAATTTTTTTCTCATAAGATCCATTATATATATATACATTAATTCGAAGACATACAACAATCAAAGTTATATCTCTTGTATTCTTATCAAGTGTTCTTGCAAACAATGAACTTGTAATCCCACGAATAACAGACTGCGAGATCCACACCAAAATCTTTCAAACCAATCCTCAAACATATTAGGACGTGTGTGGTGGCACGTATAATAAATCAAAAACACTTTTATGTCTCTAGATGTACTTAGAGATTTTGGAGGATGACTATTGTGAGACAACTCCAAGAGAAAATAAGGAAAAACACACATATTTGATTATCCTTTAATCACACAGTTACACACACTAAGTTCAATAGAATAATATCTATACATATTTTCTTGGTCAAGGCTCGTTAGATTTTTAGAGATTTACAAAATAATAAATTAATTATAACTGTGTCATTGCAGTGGGATCCACTGCAATTGAGCAACACTGCAGTGGGAACCATTGTAATTGAGCAACACTGCAGTGGGATCCAATGCAATTGAGCAACACTGTAGTGTCGTGAGGCATTACAATAATTTATGTCAATCTCTTATTCAAAAATTAGTGATTGACATGTAGCAGTTCAACATGACACGTGACAATTTTTTCAAATTTATTATTTATTTTAATTAGATAAATATCTAGATATCAGTTAATTCAAAATTAAGTTATCTCATCAGCTCTATCAACTAATTTATATGTTAGTTCACAAATAACAGATTTAGTTGATTCAAATTTGAATTATTATCTCATAATAATTTAATGTTATTTAATTTCATAAATCAAATATGTTGTCTCACTTCGATTAACAGAAAAATTAATCGATATAATTATTTAATTGTAATTGCCAAAAATTATAATAAATAAATAATTAATTAATTACATATGATTATCTCATAATTATATACTTACCCTAGAAATTTAATTTCTATCGCAAGTTAACCCTTTTCTCATGTATTGAAATATTCACAATCTAGACCGTGTAGTACAGAGATGACCCAAAGACCATGGACCCATACTTTTAAGCCTCAATAAACCAGATTATTAATTAAACTCTTTATTAAATAATCTTATTTATTAATTCAATTATTATTTTACTATAAATATGAAATTACACTCTTAGTAATTACAGAATATATTTACATGGTATTCTCATGTAATCCATTGATATAATCATTTCATGTAGTTCTGTCCTCCAATTATTGATTCTTAAATTAGAGTTGGTCAAAATATTATTTTAACCTTCTAATTACTTCTTAATCCTTAAGTATCATTAATTCACTAGTGAACGGTCAATTTATAATCGTATTATAAATTTGAGCTCAATAATCATTTAGTTCCAGAATTAATACTTAAGAGAACCGATATAAAATTTATTAGGAAAGCTTGGATTCTAAATCTTGTAAGATCATGTTCCCAGCCCTCCATATCCCGGAATCTCTAAAACAAAAGTTACTAGTCTATTTTGTAAACAAACATTAACGTGTGAATCAAAAGGTTCAATAGACATGCATAAGAGTTCATGATTACTTAAGATTCAGACTGCTCTACATATGATCATCAGTTTTATTGTGTATTAAATATTTATGATAAATAATAAGTTAATAAAAATATTAATCTACAACGGTCATTTCCTATATAATCTAATTATATAAAGTATATTCACTAAGATATCTATCCACATCAGTGATCCAGATCTAGATTACATGCTTAGTGAACCGTACTAGCAACCATTCATTAATGATTTCATACTTTAATATGTTGTGGACTATTTTATTCATTATCTATGATCTTAATCCCCTCATACTTATACAAGATCATAGTCTCATTAATGAATATAGAATTTTAGCAAGAATTATTTCTCTACTGGTATAATATCTACACAAAGAAGTGAAAGTATGAACAATGTATTTAGTGGAATACAAGTAAGACAATATCTTTAATTTAGTTTGTTTTTTGATACGAAGAATTACTTTAGCAGAGACGGCGTTCAGAGTTGATAAACGACCTTCACTGTAATCAAGGGACGCCTTTATGTGCAAGTAGGATTGGAGGTATGACTAAACAATATGCAATTGGAGGATCGATATGGTACCTCTTTAAAGAGAAAATAGTTTAAAAATATTTTAATATTTGAAATATAAATTACTTGAAATAAAGTAGTAGATAAAAATGAACAATCAAGCAATAAAAATAATTACGTAATTAAATAAATGTACGGAAGTTTAAATGCGTAGAATAAATAAATAAATAAAGATAATAACGATGCAAAATATTAATTTACAGAAAATAAAGAGAGTTGGGAAGAGAGATGACCCACGATATTTTTACGTGGTTCGAGAAAACCTATCCTTACGTCCACGTTTCAAGGATCCCTCCTTAATGATTTTCCCAAGCAATCTTCTTAATGGTGATAACCAAACCTTTACAAACACTATTGACTTATAGTGCCAATCAGACCTTGACAATGCAGCTCGGTCGATATTTTTGAATCTCTTATAAAAATTACACTCTCTTAAAGAATAGATCTCTTAATATTTCGCTCACAATTTTCACTAGTTTCTCTCTCAAGATAATCTCTCAAAATATCGATCAAAATACAAAACCTCTCAAAGAATAAAATACTATAAGCTTCGTAGAAGAGGAGTGGGGAGGTGTCGGGAATGAGAAATGGCGCGACCTATTTATAGGGGAGGATGGATCTTAGAACCGGTCCAAACCAGATTGGAAGCCAGATGGACTGGTGCTTGATTTGGGGAGAATTTCCCAAATGGGCAACCGGTCCAACCGGTTTGCCACCGCTGGATCCATTTTGTGCAATTATGAAAGTAATTTCCAAATCTAGAAACTGGTTGCAATCGGTTCCAAATCGGTTAATCCGGTTCCCACCGGTGTAACTGAGATCCCCTTCAAAGCGGAGCCAGTTTTGATATCAGATTGAGAGTGAACCAATCCATGACATTTGAACACTGTGTTGAACGGCGGTATCTTTCATTCTGGTTCATGAGTGGTTCGGTCTAGTTCCTTGTTCCTTGATGCATTTGGAGTTCAACCGACTTTGTTTCAAGTCATTTGGAGTTCGTTTGTTATGCTCCGTACCCTTCAAAAATACTGCGTGTAACTCGTTACGTACGGTTTTAATTGTCCTTTATTGTTTTTATATAAACACTTAAGATTAAGTGTTTTTAACATGATTTTCCACTTTGTTTAGGACCTACACATTTAATAAAAATATTAGTCCATATATTATTTGTCATCATCAAAATTGTCACCTTGACTATGGTCAACAATCTCTCTATTTTTATGATGACAAACAATTGATTGCATAAAATTATTAACTATAATATTCTCACAAGCATATGCAATAATAAATCAAAAACTAAAAAATTTCTAAATTTAAAAAATTTCCCCATTTTGCAATTAACTATATTTCTCCTCCTTTGAAATCATAAAAAGAATAAATCATGTCATTTGTTAAAAATACTCCCATTTTCGTTAAAAGAAATGTGCGGAAGCTTAAATGCATAGAATAAATAAATAAAGATAATAACAATGCGAAATATTAAAGAGAGTGAAGAAGAAGAAACGCCGAAGAAGAAGAGTATAGCTCTAAAATCAACTTTTAAGCAATCTAACAATGAAAAGGAAGACTATAACAAAGAAGATGATATAGCTCTCCTTACAAGACGCTTCAAACGATTCCTAAATAGACGAAAAAGTAATTCAAGAAATGACGACAAGAAAGTATCATGAGAAATACTCACATGATATGAATGTAAGAAAGTTGGACATATCAAGGCCGATTGTCCAACATAGCCAACACTCCTAAGAAATTCAAACGAAGAGCATTCAAAGCAACTTAGGATGAAACCGATGAAAGTGACATCGAAGAAGATGAGGAGGACATAGCAAACATGTGCTTCATGGCTTTGAAAGACGAGGTAAGTTCTTCTAAACCAACTTTAAATAGTAAACCTAGCTATGATGATCTTGAATTATCTTTGAAGAACTTTTTGGAGAATTTGAAAATTGCAAATGAAAAACAAAATTATGAAAAATAGATTTACAAAACTCCAAGAAGAAAATGAACATTTGAAAAATGAAAATTTGAAAATCAAAGCTACTCTTCATGTGATAGATAGAGATATTGTCAAAAGTCAAAGGAAAGAAAAAGATTTAAACACGACACTTCAAAAGTTTATAAATGGTAGTAACAATTTGAACAAGCTCCTTGGAAATCAAAGGTATACTTCCGACAAAAGAGGATTAGGATATACCTCTTTTCAAAATCAAGGAAATAAAAATCTTTGTGAAACCCAAACAATCTCACACTCACACACATTGACCTTCCATAGTTTATCATTATTGTGAGATTAGAGGGCATAAGAGTCCATCATGTTTTCATAAAAGACTAGACACGTGGACTCCACTTTATACTAATCATCAAGGACCCAAAAATTAATTTTTGAATTTATGTGTTGTAGATACCAACTAAAAAGGATGACAAATGGTATCTCGAAAGTGGATGCTCAAGACACATGACCGGTGACGAGACAAAGCTTACCAAAATTAGCTGAAAGAAAAGACACGTCATTTTTGGAGACAGTAAGAGAGGAACGATCATCGGTATTGGGTTTGTAGATAAGATTTTATTAGTAGATGGTTTGAAATATAACTTACTTAGTATTAGTCAATTTTATGAAAAAAAAAATTATAGAGTTATTTTATGAAAAAAATTATAGAGTTATTTTTTAAAAATATATAAAGAAACCAACAAAATTTTATTTATTGGACAAAAAGATCATAATGTCTACACCATAAACTTAAGAGATTCTTAAAACCATAGTGAAAAATGTTTTCTTGTTTTTGAAAATGATAGTTGGTTAGGGCATCGAAGACTTGGGCATGCTAGTATGGATTTATATTCAAAACTTTTAAAAAATGATATCGTTAATGGACTTTCAAAAATCATTTTTGAAAAAGATAAAATTTGTGATGCATGTCAAATGGGTAAACAAGTTAAATATGCAATTAAAATAATAATAATAACTCAAATAAATGTTATGAAGAGAAGCTTAATTATAAATTAAGCATAATAAATATCAAATCAAAATAATTGTGCAAGAAATAAATATATGTAGAAAATAAAGAGAGTGGGGAAGAGAGATGACACATGATGTTTTACGTGAATCGAGAAAACATATCCTTACGTCCATGCTCCAAGGATCTCCCTTGAAGATTTTTCTCAAACGATTTTCTTAATGGTGAAGACCAAACCTTTACAAACCCTATTGAGTTATGGTACTAATCAGACCTTGACAATGCAGGTCGGTCGAGATCTTCGAATCTCTTATAAAATTTCTCTCTCTCAAAGAGTAGATCTCTCAATATTTCGCTCACAATTTTCACTAGCTTTTCTCTAGAGAATTTCTCAAAATATCACTCAAAATACAAAACTTCTTAAAGAATAAAATACTATAAGTTTTGTAGGAGATGAGTGGAGAAGTGTAGGGAATGAGAAATGTCGTTGCCTATTTATAGGGGAGGATGAATCTTGGAACCGGTCCGAACTGGATTGGGAACCGATGGACCGGTGCTTGATTTTGGGAGAATTTCCCAAATGGAAACCAGTTTCCACCAGTGGATAAAGTTTGTGCAATTACAAAAGTAATTGCCAAATCTAGAAACTGGTTGCAACCGATTCCAAACCGGTCCATCCAGTTCCCACCGATGTGACCTAGATCCTCTCCAGAGCGGAGTCAGTTTTGACACCGGATTGAGAGTTAACTGATCCATGATATTTTGCACAATGTTCTTCTCGGTTCGGTATCTTCCATTCCGGTTCATGAGATGTTCGGTATGGTTCCTTGTTCCTTGATGCATTCTGAGTTCAACTGATTTTATTTCAAGTCATTTGGAGCTTGTTTGATATGCTCTGTACCCTTCGTAATACCACGTGTAAGTCACTACGTACACTTTTGATTGTCTTTTATTTTTTTTGCATAAATATTTTAGATTAAGTGTTTTCAACATTATTTTCACTTTATTTAGGACATACACACTTAATAAAAATATTAGTATATATATTATTTGTCATCATCAAAATTGTGACATTGACTAGGGTCAACAACAACATTATATACTTATGCAATTTTTCAAGAATTTCAAGAAAAATTATATGAATATTTAGTAGCGTTCGAGCAAGTTGGTGATGATAATAACTTGTACACTTACAAGTTGGTAAAAGATGGTGATGAGAAAGAATACATAGTGAAGCTTTTAAAGCTACTAATTGCAGAGTTGATTGCACTTGTAAGAAGTTTGAATCGGTGGGTATCTTATGTCTTCATGCTTTAAGAGTTCTTAATTATCACAATATCTTTGTAATTCCTCCTCAATATATTTTAAAGAGATGGACAAAAAGGCAGATCAGTTGTTGGAAAGACAAAAGGAATGAGTTTGCAAATGAGTCGAATTATGTGCAAAGCTATTCATTTTGCTTGTAAAGGTGCACTGACAGAGGAAACTAAAATGGCTGAAGAAATTATACAACAAGGATTGAGAAGCATTGAAAATGCTTTAAAGGGCAAGAAAGTGGGAGAAAACGTTGAGAAAATAGTTGAGGTTGATGATGAGTTTTCTGAAGAAAGGAGAAATGATCAAGTTTGTGAATCGAATTCAACACCTATATTGGATCCACCACGTGTGAGAATGAAAGGCTTGACAAATGCAAGAATAAAGAGTCGGCTTGAAAAGAAAAGGCGTAAACAAAAGGCATAATATGTTGAATCTACAGTTGACAATGTTAAGAAAGCCAGATATCCAAAAGTAAAGGACCCAAGTCAAGGTTAGCTTTACTATTTTTTTTTATAATAGTTTCTATTATATATTTACTATTTGTCTCTAGAAATATCGCTCTTTCCCCATTTTCTAGCTAAAAGTTCAAGCAATGTTCATGGAATATATCAATCTCAATCAGTTTTTTACTGTTCAAACACTTCAAACTTAGATGTTATTGATGATGTAAGTCCATATTTTCAAATTCAGGTTTGTTTACTAACTTTTTGTAAATTTATTATGAATGATTCATTATTTTAGTATTTATCAGAGGAAAGGAATTTCACTATACTTGATATATGCAAAGTAGTATATATGACATGTTCAATTTTACACTTCAAATTTATACGTCCATCACTCATTTTTTTCTCCCTAGGATGAACCATATAGCCAAGAGAAACCATGAACCAGAATAGAAGAACTTGCCCCACCCATGAGTAAATATTTCGTAGTAGCCTCATTAGGCCGTACATTTTTCTTGGTATATCCAGATAATAGGTAGGAGCATAAACTGAAACATTCTGGAGCTACAAAGATAGTTATTAAATCATTAGCACCGCATAAAAACATTCCTGCTAGAGTAGCTGTTAATATGAATAACAGAAACTCTGTTATAGCCATTTCTGTACATTCAATGTACTCTACGGATAGAGGAATACATAGAGTTGAACATAGTAAAATAAGAAATTGAAAGATTTCGTTGAAATTATTCGTTTGGAAATTTCCCGAAAAGCTAATCATACATGTCTAGAGACTAAAAACTTCTCAGTATTGATGTTATAGCAAACATATCCTTTATACCAAGGGCATAACCAAGAAAAATAAATTGATCAGTCTTGGGTTGGAGTTTATGATGATTATAGTGTTTGAGCAAGGGATAACATGCACATCCAAAAGTATTTAAGTGTGCATAATATGGTAATTTGGAAAAAAATAATTTCGAAGGGAGATGAATTTTCAAGATTTCGAGAGGGAAGCCTATTGATAAGGTAGATTGCAGTGGAAAAATCATGGTACCAAAAGATTAAGGGAATATACGCTTTAAACATTAAAGACAAGGTTGTCTCTACAATATGTCTATGCTTCCTTTCAGCCACCCCATTTTGCTCATGGGTGTGAGAGCAAGACTTTTGATGAAAAAATCATTTATCATTTAAAAATGCTCTAAAGACATGACTAGTATACTCCTCTCCCCCATCAGTTCTCAAGGTTTTTACTCTAGTAGATAGAAGGTTTTCAATATAGGGTTGAAATTTCTTAAAAACATAAAGAACATCAGATTTGTTAACAAGGGGAAAGATTCATGTGAATATAGACATATCATCAACGAAAGAAATATAATACATATGGCTAGTATTAGAAGAAAGAAAAGAAATGCCAGCTTTATTTAAAACTTGTTTCAATACAGTAAAGGTAGGATGGCTTAACATATTGTGCCAAAGTGAAGAAGAATGATTTCTGCCTACATAAGCAACAATTTTATTAATAGAGTTGAAGCTAGCTGACAAAGTTGTGGGAATGGGGTACAAACCATTCCCACTCGGTCCTTGAAAAAGAATTTGTCCAGTGGCCTTGCCTGGGATAAGAAAGAAATCACCATCAAAGAAGAAAGTGTAATTGTTTGTAAGACACAATTGATAAAAAGAAAGGAGATTGGTTTGAATCTAAGGAGATCTAAAGAGTTCATTAAGAGAAAAAGTATGAAATGGAGTAGGTAAAAGACCACCACATAAGTATGTTATAGGTTAAAAAAATGTCAATTTCTCACTGCAACAGTCTCATCTCTAGTATCTTCAGAAGTCATGCTGAGATTGAAAAGATCTGAAGTAAGATGTACATTGCACCCACTGTCTGTTAGCCAGGTTGGAGAAGAAACAGTTGAAGAAACAAGTGTAAATGAAGCTGCCATAGCAGCTAACTGAGCTGGAGGATGCCTGCCCTGATAAGCATAGTCCATGCGATGATAGCAGTCTAAGGCATTATATCTAGGTTTCAAGCATATTTGACACACATTCTGAGTTGCAGAGTTGTTGAAATTCTAAGTTACAAGTATAGAAAAAGGTTGAGATTGATTTCTAGGAAAGACAGATTGGGCAGATGATGGAAATAATGGAGCTTGACCTCTTCTTGGAAAGAAACCTCGACCAGATTGAAACCTTTGGCCAGATTTGTTAGAAAAACATCCTCCACGAAAGGAATTGCGACCGCCACCCCAACCTCCTCGAGAGAAACCATTATTGGTAGATTTGACTTGGGAAGCAAATATAGGAGTAGGTTGATTACTGGTGTCACTGATGTTATGTTGCGCCTTGAGAGATTTCTCTTCTGCCCATAGCAAAACATGGAGCTCCTCAAGACATACAAGATTAGAACGAGTTCGAATAGCAGTTCTAAAAGCGTAATATTTAAAAGGGAGGCCACTGATAGTATAAATCAGTAAATCTTCATCATCAACAATAACAGAGAAAGCTTCTAGTTTACCTTTAACTTCTTTAATTCGATGAACATATGTATCGATAGATTCAGTAGCTTTCTTTAAAATTGACCGTAAATCAAATTTTCGATTGAGAACATTTGACCTAGATAGGGAAGAGAATCTTTTCTCCAAGGAATCCCAAACTTCCTTAGAAGTTTTGCAATCCACAATGCATGACAGAGCCAGAGGAGAGAGTAGCATTAATTAGTGTCATAAGAGCCTCATCATGAGTAATCCAACTTTCATACCTTGGATTGACAGTAGTAGTAGAGATTTCGGTGGACAGGTTAGTGAGCCATCGAAGAATCCATAGAGAGAATGAGCTCTAAGGATGGCTGCACTTGAAATTTCTAGAGAACAAAATTGCTAGGACCAAGCCTGATCGAGATTAGATTACAAATATTAGAAAGAAGAAAAATCGGAGAAGGAGAAAATTTTTCAGAAGGAGTAAAGACAAAGGATGTAGAAGAGGAAGACGAATTAGGTTAGGAAGCCATTGACGTTAGTGACAAAATTTGTCTGATACTACTGGAAGGATTCCTCTTGGATAATAGGTAGTGTAACTGGTATTGTCGTGATTGGTTTAGTCGGTATTTTCTTTTATGGTTCATATTTTGGATTGGGTTCATCCTTGTAATAATTGGATGAACTGAGTTGTAGCCATGAAAGCATAATAACTCAACAGGGTCCCCCCTTAAATCAGAAAAAAAAGGGGTGGGTTCCGTTGAGCTCTTACTAATTCAAACATTTTATTCGTATAAATGACACTTTTTCCGATGTTTCAAAAAACGACATTTCATTTCTTTCTGATAATGTTTTTGAAAAATATACTTCATTAAATTAAGTATTAATTTCTTCAAAAAATGGATTCAGGACATCTCTTTCTATATAGATACCATGAAGAAACCCTAAATCACAATGAGTGATAGGGATGAGAAGCAAGAAGAAAGAGAGAAAATAGAGAACACAAGCACAAAATAAAAGCTCATTCTTATTTCTTGAACTGATTTTGCTGTACAACAATATATAGTATAGTTATAGTAACTAAACAAAGTAAACTAACTAACTGAACTAAACTAAGTTAGTTCATGTAAACAGAATTACTACAACAATAAAAGGAAACTGTTTTCACCAAGCTTATTTACTGTTAATAGAGAGAACCTCCTTTCGATAAGTCAAGTATGATACAATATAAATTTAGATTCAAAGTTTTGTGACTAAAATAACATTTAGTAATGTTTTTGCGATTGCCAAACACGACTCATTTAAAGATCTGGAAGAAGTTGATCCTCGAGAATGCAAGTCCAACAAAGGGAGAGATGAACATTTGAAGATCTGTTAGAAGATATTACATTTATAACCCAAAAAAGAAGGATTGGCCCAATCTTTTAGTGAAAAAAAATTCAGTGTATTGAATTTAGACTCCACTATATTATGTAATTTTCTATTTGTTTATGAAAATTTTGATTATGATACTATGCATTTAATTTTACAATGTTGCGCTTTTGTTTTTCTTCAAAATATATTGTGAATTAAACGACTCAAGAAATTCCATATTAAAAAAGTGGTTAATAGATAAAAGTAAAAGAACGTTTTTTATGTTTGGCTGGCAAAAACTACGAAGATTTTGTTGAAGCAAGAGAAAAGGAAGTACTTGAGAGTTTGAGAGAGAGCATGTGAAAATTAACGGAAGATAAACGGGAGTTAATTATGTATGAGTTGAAAAATAACATTGATTAATTATCCATGTGTAAAAAAATTTGAGTGGAAGATACCGAGATGTACTCCTCGGTGCACTAGAAGTTTTTCCCGTTCATATTCTATGTTATCATGAGTTTCACTTTACTTATATGCTATGTAATAAAAGTTCGTTGAAAGTTAATAAGACTTGTGAGAAAAATAAAAGTCAATAAATTTTTTTTTGAAAATAACCTATATACATAAGGTTTTATCTAAAAAAAAACTTTGATAATTTTTATTTAAAAGCTAAATTTGAACTTTCTAATGATATTAAAGGGGAATGAGATTGGATTCCTAAAGTAAATGACCCATGAGTAATATACATACTGTAGATATGGTTTTTACAAAAATGTTCAAAATGCTTAGATTATATAGATAATAAAATGGTGGTATTCATTCTGAAGTTTAAATATATATAGAACGACTTTATATATATCATTTTAAAGAAGTTAATTAGTTTGTTTATGTTGTTATTGTGACAATTAAAAATAAATTAATTATCTATTAATATAAGATCATTAACATTTTATGTCAATTGTATTTGTAAGCAATGTAAGGTATCTACGTTATGTATTTATGTTAAAAATCATTAAATTAATTACAAACAAATTAAAAGTTATGCATGTAGTTTTTTTATTAATGCAAATGACACTTAATGAAAATTGAGTATGAACACTTGGCGTACTCATAGAATTATTTTGTTCTATTGAAATTTTATTTTATTATTTTTTTAAAACTTATGGGTGTAAATTATTAATAATGAAAAGCTCATGGCTCTAAGTTAAATTTAAACTAATTAGATAAAGAAAGACGTTACTCAAACTCGATGGAAAGGAATTTGACAGCCAACTCCCAGAAGACCCCAGAGTCCAGCGGTCTCTCGGTTCAGAATTCCTCTTTCTCGATCTTTTTCCAAGTTATTTCTCTCTCTTTCTAATCGATCTGCCATGGCAGACCCTTCAAGACCCGTCACTGGTTACCCTGCCTACCCGGACGGTCGCCCGCCACCTGTACAAGCTTACCCTTACACTGCTCCACCGCCTTACCCCAATAACAATCCCTATCCTTATCGACCTCGCCCCACTTTTCTTCGTGCTTTCATTGTAGGCATCATCGTCTTCTTCATCGTAATGGCCGTCATTTCCTTCATTGTTTGGCTTGTCGTTCGTCCCCACCTCCCTGAATTCCATGTCGACTCGCTCCAAGTTAGTAACTTCTCTTTGGCCTCACAATCTCTGTCCGCTTCATGGGTCGTGGGTTTTTCCGTCTACAACCCTAACAAGAAGATGATAATCTCTTATGACAATGTTGAGTCTTCCATTTTCTACAAGTCAGAGTACCTTTCCGAGTCCCGAATCGCACCCTTCACTCAGGGGAAAAGGAATCTGACGTCCGTTACTGCGTCTTTCTTCTCCTCCAATTCGTATATTGATGGGTGGGCCTTCAACGAAATGAATGGAGACCGAGCCCGTGGTGCTGTTAGCTTCAACGTCAAGGTTCTCGCCCGGGTGAGTTTCCGGGCGGGTGGGTGGAGGCCAAGGAGGCGATTACTTAGGGTTTTGTGCCTTGACTTGGCCGTTGGGATCCCGTCGTCGAATAACAGCGCCTCCGGTAAGTTGTTACGTGGGCCAATGGGATGCAGAGTTGGCATCTGAATAATTACGTTTCGTTATTTTTTTAAGAGCTTTTGTTAATTCTTTGCTGTTAGTTTGCTTTAGGGGAACCTCTGAAAGTATCTGTTTCTATGTGAGGAATTGATGTTGTTGTAAATTACTTGAATTCTTTTATTTGTTAGTTCTCCATGACTAGTGTTATTATGATAACTTGCTAATGACTGTACAATCCGATCTTCGCAATCATAACCTTGATTTCTCTCTGTGGGATTCCATATGGAGTGGATTCTCTTTACGAGAGCTCCCTGAACCCGAATGATGCTAAAATTATAATCTTGCTGAATTTGATGACACAGAGCAAGATTTCTAATCTTCTGTTAGTTTAGCATTCAGACTATCTTCATATAAGAGCAAATTAATATGCTTGCACTTTCTCTTTTACCTTGCTTCATATCAGAGCCATTGCAATATTCTGATCTGATTGAGCAAGAATCTCTCTGGCATTTAATCTCTTGCACGATCTTTAGATTTGTATGATTTCTTTGTTTGACTGGTTAGTACTTACTATTTGTAGAGTAGTGATTTAGAGTGAAGCTCACGGGGTGCTATCGAGCATTAGTCATGCAAATAGATAGTGCCAACTTACAGTTTGAATCGAATCAAATATATGATGACATGGAATTGGACATGGGTAATAAATAGAAATGACAATGGCCATGCTGTGAATGTTGATTTCTTTCTTTGTGGTTATGGTTCCCTTGATGAATAAACTTCTCAAGCCCTTTTTCGTTGCTTGTTTTGAAACCTGTGTTGGTTTCAATAGTATTATGATTGGAATATCTTTCTCAAAGATCCTTGCTTCAATTTTCTCTCTCATTGGTAGTGCTTGAATTCCAAGAAAGGAACCACTTGGAAGATTTCGTTGAAGAACTTCATTTCCTCTTCCCTAATTAAACTGAATTTTGTGAAGTTATTAAAGTCCTCCAGGACTTTATGATCTTTTCAAGTTCTTATATGCTCGAATACATATGAATCTAACAATTCACATTAGATTCAATCACTTAATGAATCCACGTGGTGGTTGTAAATACATATGGATTATCCTTTAGTTGGACAGTCACATTGTCAAGGCCACCGTGATGGAGAATTGATACTCCGATATTGACGACGCATTGGATAAATGATAATATTAGATTTTAGGGATTTATATTAGTTCACAATCTAGTTAATTAGATGTTGGTTTTACTTGCGAATACCTTTTATTTAAGCTTGGTTACTAGAGTTTTAATTAGTTTAGTATTCTCGATCGCCTATAAAGATAGCCTAGTCGTATTTTTATGTATTTTTGCGGTCCTGGAATATGAATTGGGTTATTGTAGTTGCATAGTTTAGTTTGTGAGCTGGTGCGCTCATGTTCTCCTTTCCCGACCCTTTTTTTAAATCTCCTCCTGCTAATACGCTTTTGAATCTTATATTCAACTGCTCCAGAGGAACCCGTAAGCAAGAATTGGGATTGAAATCATTTTAAGCGATTGAACTAGCTGGACGATTGCCTCGACTTATGTTCACATATTGCATTTCTAAAGCTAGCTTAATAGTCGGGTAGTTCTTAAGTTACTTTTATGTATCTCAATTGCTCTTGGTACCATGAAATGGTTTGTATTATTTCATGCCAAGCTTTGGTTGGTTGATCATACAAATGCTCTTGGTGGATTTTCAGAAAGCTTTGATATGTTGTTAGTTTTGCTCTCTACATAATTTTGATATGAGTTGGGAGGCCAACTCTTTTTATTTTGAGAAAATCTATATAATTTCTGAATTTTTGTCTTGTTTGAAAACTTTCACGGCTCATTTGAGTGCTATACTCGAGTAGAGGGTAATTTTAGAAAGTTAACATTGTGTAATTTGTACATGTATTAATCTAGTGTTAGTCATCAATATACAAGTACTCATTGGGTATTCATGTCTTAATTTGTATTACTCATATCAACACATTTAATTTAACATGAATATGAGTAGGATATGCGTAGGAAGAATTTAATATGAGTATTTAATGGGTATACACATACTATACCCAAACTCACTCATTATCATCATTACTCACGGTCTCAACTAATCATTATAGGATCTTAAGATGATCTCACTGTCTTAACTAATCATTTAGGATCTATTAAGATCTTACGATTTTAGTAGTCATATTGTACTTCAGAGAATTATATGAATCTATTATCTCATCCATAATGTTTATATTATATGGAAAATAAAATAAAATATTTTTAGTGAATTAATAATAGAATAATCATCTAATTTGTCCACTTATTTAATAGTAATTTAGTTATCTAAATTAGAATAAAAAATTTGTTCTCTACATATATTCAAGATTTTTAATGTGCAGTCGCATAAATGTGGGCATGTTTTTTGCAACATTATTGTTAAGTAGAATCTTACGATTCATAATTTAATCTTGTGATCTGATTCATAAGATATCTCTACAATTTTAACTAAGATCTTCATTCTTAAGTTTTATTATTTTTTGGTAGATTTTAAGCTAAGTTTCAATTTCAGAGAAAATGAAGGAAATAAACAGAGAAAAAGTACAACGAATGAGGAGGAAGTTAAGGAACTTGATGAAAGTGTTTGAAGTCTATTTTTCTCTTCATCTTTTATTGAACTATGAAAACGACTTTCCTTAATTTTTGAACTTCGAACGAAGTCTTAATGTTAAAAGTTGCACATTATGGAGGGATAATTTTGTATGGCTTGAGAAAAAGAACAAAAAGATATATACAGAAAATACATGGAAAACCCTGAAACTAAACTAAGGGAGTGATGGTGTACGACATGTAGGTAGCATGGGTACATACACGATTGTACGTATTGATATATGGAAGGAAATTACTTGGGTCGGTCTGACCAAATGATATGAGTTTCTTCTTATCATTGATATAACATAAACAACTCGGTATAATGTATTAGAAATAAATAACAATGATAATCAATATTATATGTACTTCTTTTCACGCGATAGTCATGTCTAGTTTCATGATAGAAACCAGTTTTTCTTAAATAAATTGTAGATTAAGCTGACCTGGCTAGAAACCAATTCATGATACGAGTTTATTAAGCTAGATCAACAGTAAAGAGGAACTTATTCCTTACCTGGCTAGAACAAAAACATTTGAAGTATATTTCCTCTCAAATGAAGGCAAACTAAGTAACCTCACCCACCAGCCACCACCAAAACCAACCACTCTGAAACAGGTATAGCTCTTTAGATCCTTCTGAACCAATTTTGAAGCAAAATAAGTTTCACTTGATCAGTTAGTAATTAACTTCCCAACTCTATGCTAGAACCTGTCGTAGAGAGCTACTGAAATTCCATTAGTAGCCCCTCATTCCATCTTATCTAATTTTTCACATTATATAAATCATTGTTTACCCTTCATCAATTTTTTCACATTATAAATCATTGGCATTCACCCATGATAGCACAGGTCCTTAATTAGATGGATAACTTCAATCAACGAATTATACTTGCGAAAACTTTTAGAATGTTAGAGTGATAAAGTTGATATTTTATGTGGTTTGGGTTAATTTTCTGAATTAGTGAAAAAAATTTCTGGTAAACTAAAAGCATTTCTCTATTTTTTTATGACACCAAAATACCAAGTTCTCTCTGTTAACTTCATCTTGCACTTTTAATTAAGTTTGAGAGTGATATATATCTCTGTACTATAAAATAAGTCAATTTAGTTCCCCAAATATTTTTACGCATAAAATTAGTCACATATTATTTCATTTCACTAATTAAAATCCTCACATATGGCGATCATCATGGAAATAAACTTTTAAACTTCATCGGATGAAATAAGCAAATGGATGATCAATTTTACGCTTAAAGAAAAGTTAGAGGACCAACTGTAAATTATTAACACCCATAGGTGGTGCAAATTCAAATTTACTCCTCTTTATTAAATTAGTAGTTGGAAGGAATATTTTTAGACTGATCAAGTTATAAAATAAATTTTAATTGACTAATTGGTGGTGGAACATTCATAAGTTGATATTTTATGGTTCATTAAAATAATTTACTAAATTAATTTATAAATAATTGACACATAATTTAACATGGTAGTACTCGTGGTTTTGTGTCTACATTCCATGGCCAACTTCAAAGTGGTTGTATATTTACTTAGATACATGCAAGAAAAGATTTTGTTAGGTCATTGGCCCATGATTTATTTGCTTGTCTTCTAAAGGGTTATAGGCAAGGGCTACTTCTAGCAGCTGTGGACATTGGCATAAATGATGATATGTATCCAATTGCATATACTGTTGTTGAGGCTGAAACTAAGAAAGTTGGACTTGGTTTATTGAGAATTTACTACATGACATTGGAGATGTGAGGCAACATGGGTGGAACTTTATTTCTGACCAACAAAAGTTTTATGATTTACTTACTAGTATATGAATTTGGTCACCTTACTTAATATCATTTATTCTTCCTTATTTTATATAGGGGCTTTTGATGAACTTAAAGGATGTGGTGTCTGAATCTCATCAGCGCTTTTGTTTGAGACACTTGTACATGAACTTCTAGAAAGAACATAAGAGGAATGTTATGGGTGTTTTCTCAACCCTCAATGACGCAACGATGTGTGTTGTGACACGTCATATTAAGAAGCTTAAGACGAGGGAAAGTTCCCACGGAAGAGGATCAACCTCACTCAGCCAGTCTCAGAGAGCTCGGGTCGCATAAACCTGAGCTCATGGAAAGGAAAAGGTTAAACTCATGGAGAGAGCTCGGATGACTTCGAATGCAAGGTCATGCCAAGGGTAACGACCGAGGTGGCACTTCCTCCTTAGTCTGTGTATGTTGGAATTATGTCCATAAAGTAAGGAGTAATATTTTTTTATAAATTAACAATTATTTATTGACATTTATGTATTACTGAATTTTATGAATAAATGAAAGTTTTCTTTAATTAAAGTGTGTTTATAACTTACTTAAGTCTTTGAACTATTGTCAATGTAAGAAGAGTAAAGACCAAGCGGTCTTGTAGACAAACTCTTCTGAGATAGTTCAGAATGTTATTCGCATTAGCGGTCTTGTAGACAAACTCTTCTGAGATAGTTCAGAATGTTATTCGCATTCTTAGAATCGACTAGACAATCGAGTTTAATTATGATTGTTAGGTTGAACCAAAAGATACTGGTCTTGAGGCATGGGTGTGGAGACTCTAACGATTGATCTTGACATGTTATGGAACATGTTGAATAGAATAGTACCCAATTAGTTTAGAGCAAAACTGTTTATGTAGCTGTAAATCTAATTATTACATCTTATGGGTATTTTCATAATTACTTTGATCTTGAGGTGAATACAAAACTTGACATAGTTACTTGCGATCTTTAATATGTCAAAGGAGTAAGTTCGAATTACCGGATAATACCTCGAGTGTTAGGACCGTGATTTAAGAATGTTGGAGTTGTGTGATTCACATACATGAAATTCGTGGTAATATTACAAAAGTAACAATATCACCTTACGCTTTATTGATGAGTATGTGAATAAATAAATTGGGCCTGGTACTCGATGACATGAGTCATTGAACAAGACACAGTGATCTATATGAGACACTTCACTGATATGTCTTTCTTATTCACAGTCAATAAAAGAGTTAAGGAAATAATAAATAGATGGGTAAACGGTAATTTTACATCAGACTCTTGTTACTGATATTCACGAAGGGTAATATCATAAAATATTCTATGGACCGTGAAATATAAATGTTTATTTGCACCAACAGAAAATGTAGCGCGTGTGAATCGAGAGTTCTATTGGCATCGAACATATAGTGGAGTTGTACGATGTCGGGATTAAATAGGTCGGGAATTTATGGAGATAAATTGATCATGTATTTTATTCTCATAACTTTATTCATGTGGGTCCATTCGGTCTCAGGAGTAGCTCATAAGGACAGGGAATGAGAAAGAACGACAATTGGACCAAAAATATTTTTTGGACCAAGGTACACTTCCCGAACTCCATATGAGATGGATGTCATCACTAAATTAATGAAGAGAAAAATTAATGTTTAAATTAATTATTTTTTTATTTTCTAATTATTGAAAAATTAGTAAATAAAATAAATTAATTAATTGATAGGGATCAATTTAATTCATCAATTTGGATCGATGAATCTTGACACAATTTGGCTCTATGGGAGAAGTAAAAATCGCACATCGCAGTGCAGGGAGAGGAAAATTTTGGCTTTATCATATAAGGGATTGCATCCTTATCCTATTGCTAACCATATCCCTAAGTGTGTTAATCAGTGCAAGAAAATGTTTCTCTCTCCTCCCCACAGAATTGCCGCAGTTTTCACAATAGGGTAAGAGAAAAATTTTGTTTTCTCTTTCAGCAGTTGTTTTGAGAATCCACACTCAATTCTTATGAAAATCTTTGAGAGATTTACTTCTGATTCTAACGATTGGTTGTTAGTGTAGTGATCATTTGATAGCTCTGCGAATCTCACGAACGAATAACGCGAGATAGAGAATTGGATCCTGCCAAATCAGAATTTCTCCATTAATTGAAAATGTATAAATTATTTCAATCTTTTCTCGATATGTTTATATGATTATGCATGTTCATTGATCAGTTTTGTGTTTAATTTGACTAAAGGTTTGTATGAAATTTTTTTGAAACCTCACCCATGAAATAATCATGGTTCATTAATTTTTTTCAAAATATAAAACTGGATCCAACAGAGCATTCAACCGGTCCAACCGCCGTGGTAGAATGACAGGATGGCCTCCACTTGGTCACCTCATAGGAAAATCGACACTTAATATCCACCAGCTTTATGTCCGATATCTCATGCCCATCCCATCAACACCAGTGAAGAGAGGTTTCTATCCTAGGAGACTTCCCTAACATGCCTTTGAATGTTTCTTCGACACGCATCCTTCTACACAAGGACTCATGTATAAATATATTGATGTATTAACAAAAAAGGTATCCTCATTCTCCCCTAATAAAATTATGCTAAAATATCGACAAATGACTGACTTAGGCATCGGAGGCTATTAGGTCGGGCAACCACTCCCGGTTCCTCGCCTTTAGGGTTCTTTGTCTGTGTTTTACACACGTTGAGGCCATGATGATCCCCAATTAGGAGGCAGAGTACACTCACCATAAAGAGGAAGAAACTCGTATAACGTCATTCCAGCAGACCCCCCCCCCCCCGGTTCGGAGGACTCCCACACTTAGCACGAGAAAGCAACATCAGTATTGTGGCAGTTTTTGGCTAAAACAATTGGCATCATCTGTAGGAAAGACTATAAATCCATCCTCGTTGAAGCCTTAGGATCCATTTCCATTCATGTAAGGAGAAGATGAGCCCAATGTTCTACGCCAACAAAATCCAGGATGAAGAGGTAGACTTGCCCGTCTCCCCACTAGGGAATGAACCTTCTATCTCCTTCAGGACTATCCAACAAAGGAGGAAGGATGTGGTGGTTGTAACCTCTTATACAACCCGGAGAAAGTGGAAAGTTATACCTGCCACTGCCCAAATCATGACAGTATCTTGCATGGAAATGATCGCCCCTAGGGAAAACGGGGCCACACCGAAGCTTGACCCTGAAAGCCAGTTTCTCCCATGGTGAGATTCTGGTTGGGGCCATCCCCGATAAAGAAATTGGGTTGGTCAAGACTTTTCACACCAACCTCTAAAAGAACCAGGATCTTCACAATGGAGGTATGCCGACGTATACCCCCCCCCCCCGACGCTTCCAGGTGAAGTAAACGACATTATATAGAGTAGTTTGTAACTCACGCAATGCCTGAGGGTCAATCCCAGAAGAGAATTTGAAAGACCCGAATGGTTGGCTGTACTCCCGCCAGATTGTCGGAGAGGAAAGATCAGGACAAGCCCATACTTACCCACAAGTAAAGTGTGGAGATCGCAGGTCCCACCATTGGCACAGAATGAAGCTTGGACAAGGGGACACTTCAACAAAAAAGGGAAAGCCTAAAGCTCAGGAAGTCAGAGCTCGGCTATCCTCACCCCCCCCCCAACCTCAGATCAGTAGACATCAGAAATCGCGTACTCATCGACGGCTTTTCAGATCAGTGGCCTCATTTTTCTCCTCACTTAGAAATAACTTCTGCTAAGGTCTTTTTTGTATGAATCTACTTTGACGAAAAGATAAAACATGTTGTATTTACTGAAGATTTCCTAGGTGCTCTACAAGCCTTCAAAGACCTACACTTCTACGACACGCAGCGTATGCCAGAAAGTTATGATTGGTGAGGTGTTCTATCCCATCAGTTGCATTTAAATAAAAAGTGATTACCGGTTATGTGCTCTAGCCCCCCAGTCAGATTAAACAAAAAATGATTATTGGTGACGTGCTCTAGCCCACCAGTCGAGATTAAATAAAAATTAATGAATGGTGAGGTGCTATAGTCCACCAGTTAGGATTTAAGCAAAAACTGATGACTAGTGAGGTGCTCTAGCCCACTAGCAGGGTTTAAATAAAAAGTGATGATTGGTGAGGTGCTCTAGCTACCTGTTAGCATAAATTGACAATGTAATGTCTAACGAGCACCTCAGCTCACAAACGGGATCAAGGATCTAGCCAGAGTAGAAAAGCATGGCTAGATATCGATAAGGTGATGTCTGCCAAGCACCTCAACTCGCAAATGGGATCAATGATCTAATTAGAGTAAGAAAAACCTACCTAGATACCAACAAGTTGATGTCTGTCGAGCACCTCAGCTCATAGACGATATCAAGGATCTAGCTAGAGCAGGAAAGCCTGACTAGATATAACAGGGTGATGCCTGTCGAGCACCTCAGCTCGTAGACGAGATCAAGGATCTAGCCAAAGCAAGAAATCCTGGGTAGATATCGACAAGGTGATGCCAGTAGAGTAGGAAATCATGGCTAGATATCAACAAGGTGATGTCTGCCAAGCACTCATGCTAACAGACAGGATTCTAAGGTCTAGTTAGAGTAGGCACGTCTAGCTAAACACCAAGGAAAGATGTCATCCGAGAACACCTACTCGCAGACAGGATCGAGGGTCTAGCCAGAGGAGGCACACCTGGTTAGACATCAAGGTAAAAATAAATGTGTGCTTAGCACTCCTACTTATAGACGGGATCAAAGGTCTCGCCAGAGTAGTCACACCTCGCTAGACATCAAGAAAAGATGTTTGTCGAGCACTCATGCTCATAGACGAGATCTAGCCAAAGCAGGCACGCCTGGCTAGACATCACAAAACGATGTATGCTGAGCACTCTTGCTCCCAGATGGGATCAAGGGTATAGCCAGAGCAGGCACGCCTAGCTAGACATCAAGAAAATAAGTGTTTCGAGCACCCATGCTCACGTACGAACTTTCAGATCTAGACAGACCAGGAAAAGACTGGCTAGATATCAATAAGTGATGTATGCCGAGCGTCTCAGCTGACAGGTGAGATTTAGGATGTAGCCAAAGTATGAAACGTTTGGCTAGATATCGACAAGTGATGTTTGCCTAGCATCTCAGATCGCATAGTGGATTTAGGATCTAGCTATGGTAGGAAAAGCCTAGTTATGTTGACAGAGATGTCTGCTGAGCACTCTAGCTCACGGACGAGATTGAGGGTCAAGCTAGAGCGAGGTCGTTTGGTTGGATACTAAAGGAGAAGGCCATATTTTTGTGCTACAAAGGATAAAAGTTCTAGTCATCGCGGTGCGTGCGCGGCGGAAGTGTGAAGGCGTGTGGCCTTTTTAAAAAGTTAAACTTTTAATAAAAAAATGAATCTTTTAATAAAACAAAACTTGCGTAACGCTACGATAACCAAATAAATTTTTTATTGAAAACTCTTTTTTAATCAGTCAAAATCCATTATATAATTATAAGTTAAATCTACAATATACAAGGTTAGGAATCATAAACCTCTTGTAGTCTGTATCACGTCCTTGCAAAAATCGATTGATTCTCCGTTCCCACAAAATCATTCCCACAAACAGTAGACTCCGAGATCTACACCAAGATCTTCCAAGTCAATTATCAACGCACTAGGACGGATTTGGGCACGTAGAATATTATAAGACACTGTTTTTGTCTCTAGATGTTCTCAACACATGATATCTAGAGATTTATTGAGATTGACTTTAGTAAGACGATTTTCTAAAAGAAAGTGATGATTATTCTTTTAGAGATTTGATTAACGTTTACTCATACAGGAAAATCTTTCTAATATTAATCTTGTTCTCAATTCAATTTTTGATTGACGAACTGATAATCTGATCAACTGATTCTCTCCTCTTCTTTCAACAACTTAGCCATAAGAATAATATCTATATATATTCTAGATAATGGCGTATCAGATTTTTAGGGATAAACTATGGTGCCATGTGGCACTATAATAGTGAGTGTGCAACACTGTAGTTTCATATGACACTATAGTGGTCCCGTGAGGCACTATGCTGGCTCACAACACACTACAGTGCCATGTGGCACTGCAGTTGTGCACAATTATAGTGGGTCTCGATGTGGTTCGGCCAGTTTGCTCACTTTTGGCGGTTTGGTTCAGTTGTATAAGTTAAAAATAAGCTCGGTTTGGTTCGGTGTGCCATTTTTGTGAAAACACTGCACCGAACTGAAACAAACCGCACTATATATACCTCTACAAATTTAACCTAATTTTCCCTTCACCAGTTCTCCCCAGTCCCCACTCTCGCGTCTCGCCTGACGCCTCGCTCGACGCTCTTCCCTTCTCCAGTTATGAGTTCTCCCCACTCTCGTGTCTCACCTCGCTCGACGCTCTCCCCTTCTCCAGTTCTCCTCAGTCTTCACTCCTCACCTTAGACCTCACTATCTAGCTATCTCCTTCTCTTTAGTCCTCATCTCACAATTCGATTTCTAGCTCTTCCCTTCTCCTCAGTCCTCAGCTCACAACTCGATAGCTCGATTCGGGAGACAAGAGAGGTGACTTACTCGATTGCTCGATGACTCAGGCGAGATCTGTTTACTTGACGATGACTCAGGTGAGATCTGGTTACTTTGTCTCTCTCTGTATCTTCCATATTTCTTATATGCACTATTATTTGTTTAGATTATTAGTTGTTCAAATTATTATTTGTTCAGATTATTAGTTGTTAGATTGTTAGTTTATTAGTTGTTCAGATTATTAGTTGTTCAAAAAAGTTAATTTAACAGATGAAGGATGAGAAGAGAAAAAATAAAGAAAAGTGTGTTGATTGAACTTCTTCAATAGAAAATGCTAGGCTGAGGGGATAGTTCGCCTATTTTGCCTATTTCTAACACATTTCTCCCAAAATACATCAAATTTCTGGTACTCAAATGACAAGCTATGTACTATAAAATGCAACAAAACCATGACAGTTTACCAGCTAAATGGATGTTCTTGCAAGAGCTATTCCATTGGTTGAGCTAAATGGACGTTTTATCTTAACTTATTGGGATGTCTGTTTATATTGTCTAAACTTATTGGGATGTCTTCTTGTGTGGCTATATAGCTTAGAAATTAAGTTTGATTTGAGTTAATGAGTCTCAGTTAATGATTTTTTAGATGGGAAAATTGAAGACGGGAAAATCGGTCATTGGTTCAAAGTCTCCTGAATTGCCACCAAGACCTTCAACGGTGGGTAAGAGAAAATCGTCTAGGGAGCCTTCAACTGTTTGGGATTCCTTCTAAGAATGAACTTGATGAAGAAGGTAATGTAACATCCACATGTGATTATTGCAAACAAGTTTTCAAATCTCATCCTAGACACAATGGGACCTCAAGTTGCTAGGACACTTGGATATATGCAAAAAGAATCCTAATAGGTTTCTTGATCCTAAACAAAAGACTTTGGGTTTTGAAATTAAGAAGGAGGTTGGTGATTCACAAACTTGTAATTTGGTTGCACTAGTTATAGTGAGGATAGATGTAGAAAGGCACTTGCAAAGTTCATTATCCAAACTAAGCTACCATTTAGAGTTGTTGAGGCCGATTCATTTCGTGACTATAGTTGTAATACCCAAGTATTTAATAAAGGGTATTTTTTTAATTTAGAACTCACTCGCACCATATATGCACTTACACCCTAAGCCACCCTTTTTGCTTCCTTTGTGTTCTCTCTTAACCATTTTCCCCCAAATCTCTCTTTTGTTAGCTCAAGCTAATCCTTGTAACCACCTACAACTCTCTCCCCTTTTTATATGACTGCACATCTCTACTTCATCTAGTTTCTTCTTCATTAATTATCCTCCATTAATCAAGGTATGATTTCTTGTCTCTCTCTCTCCCTCTTCTTCGTCTCCCTTTTCTGTTTTCCCCATCTGTGCGTCTCTCTATCCCCCTCTATGTTCTGTCTCTCTCTCTCCCCCTCTCTGTTCTGTCTCTCTCCCCCTATTATGTCTCTCTTTCTCTCCCCCTCTCTATTCTGTCTCTCTCTCTCTTTCCCCTCTCTGTTCTATTTCTCTCTCTCTCTCTCTCTCTCTCTCTCTCTCTCTTTTCCCTCCCATGTTCTGTCTCTCTCTCTCTTTCCCCCTCTCTGTTCTGTCTGTCCGTCTATCTCTCTCTTTCCCTCTCTCTTTGTTCTCTCTCTCTCTTTCCCCCTCTCTTTCTATCTCTCTCTCATTCGTCTCCCCCTCTTTATTCTGTCTCTCTCTCTCCCCACATCTCTGTTATGTCTCTCTCCCTCTTCCCCCCTCTTTTTTTGTCTCTCTCTCTCTTCCCTCTCTCTGTGCATCTCTCTCCCTCTTCTTCATCTCATTCCCCTCTCTGTTCTGTCTCTCTCTCCTTCGTCTCCCCCTCTCTGTTCTGTCTCTCTCTTTCCCCCATCTCTGTTCTGTCTTCTCTCTCCCCCTCTCTCTGTGCGTCTCTCTCTCCCTCTTCTTCATCTCCATCCCCCTTCTCTGTTTTGTTTCTCTCTCTCCTCCATCCCCCTGTTGCGTCTCTCTCTCTCTCTCTTCTTCGTCTTCCTTTTCTGTTTCTTTTTTCCTTCTTTTGAACTGGTTCACCTGAGCCAGACCAGTTTAGTCAGATCAGACCAAGTCAAACCGGTTCAGTCAGACCAGACCGAACTGAACCAACTCGGTCAGACTAGACCAGTTCAACCGAACTAGATTGAACCGGCCTAAAACAGTAGAACCAAACCAATTCAGACCACCCGAACCTTGTTGAACCGTTTTAAACCATTTGATAATTTCACCTGATGTGCTTTCCATCTTTTCCCAACCTCGCTTAATTATTTAAATAATTATAGATATTATATGAATTTGTTGTGACCTGAGATCCTTGGATTGCAAGTCATTAGTTACTGAATTTAATTCGTAGTGAATCCAGGTAAGTGGATTTACATAATGATTCGGTTCATATGTTATAAGTCTAGAATATATAATGTGAAATTGTTTTATTATTTCTTTATGTTCAATCTTATGATCAAGTATTTTATTTGTTTTCCACATTATGATGAAATTATTTACCATGTTATGTATGATTATATTTTGAGTTATACATGTAGTAATTATGTGTTTATGTTCATGAACAAGTTATATGTTTACTTATGTATATGTGATAACGTGAAATATGAATATTAATTCAAGTAAAAAAGTGATAAGTAAATAAGAAGTAGACTTAGTCATGTCTTTTGGTAATCAAGTAACCAGATTGTTCAAGTCATGTTATCAAGTTATACAGTTGGGTGTCACCATGTTCATGTTAGCATCCTTGAGGTTCAGATAACCTTAAGTGATATCAAGTTTTAGGACGCTCAATCTGTCATGTTCACGTTACAAGTTCAAGTTCAAGTTGTGAAACAGTTATAGGTTGCTAATCGAGGGATATGTCTAGTCAAATTATGATCAAGCAAGTATAAGTATTGGCATGTATAAGTACAAGTTCAAGTTAAATGTTAATCATGAAATCGATGTGTTGTTACAAGTATTTTATGTGACCTGTGAACGTGTGAAATAAATTTGTATGAGTTATATGTTTACATTTATGTCATGTGAAACTCATTAGTATGTGAATTTACTTATTGAGTATTTTTAATACTCACCCCCCCCCCTAATAGATGATTGTGTTTCAGATGATTGTGAGCAGCATGAGTAAGGGACTGTCATAGCAAGCACGATTATGATTTCTAAGTTTAATTATGACTTCTGTTGACTTCAGTTATTTCAGATATTTATGAATATTTATGTTTAATCTTTTATGTCATATGAATTTTCGTGCTTCACTTTATTATAGTTTAATGAATTATTTATTTCAGTTTAATGAGTTAATATTATTTTAAAATAATTTTTATGTTTCCTCTATTTAAGGTTAAAAATTAGGGCAAAATTAGAGTTTTCAATTTGGTGATTTTCTTAAATTAGGGTTTCAATTGAATTGAGAAATTTTCAAATTTTGAAATTTCAAGCATGTTTAACCCTCGGAAATCGTGGCGTTACAATAGCTATACTTTGCAACCTAAATTTAATGTTCCATCACGGGTTACGGTTGCTAAATATTGCTTCCAACTATACTTAGATGAGAAGAAAAAGCTACAAAGCTTCTTTAAGAAATCAAAACAAAGAGTTTGTCTTACTACAGACACATGGGCATCTATTCAAAATTTTAACTATACGGTGTTAACTGCTCACTATATTGACAAATAATGGAGTTTACAAAAGAGACTTCTGAACTTTTGTTTAATTTCTAATCATAAAGGAGAGTCAATAGGTTTGTAAATTGAGAATTGTTTGCTTGAATGGGGTATTGATAGAGTTTTTACTGTAACTGTTGATAATGCCAGTGTGAATGATGTTGCAGTGACTTATTTGAAGAGAAATATGAAAAATTGGAATGGGGATGGTGTTGGATGGTGAGTTTTTACATATGAGATGTTGTGCACACATCATAAACTTAATTGTATTTGATGGTTTGAAGTATCTTCATGGATCTATTGTTAGGATCCGCAATGCTGTCAGATATGTGAGGTCCTCACCGGTTAGATTAGTTAAGTTTAAGGCTTGTGTTGAGGCAGCGAAGATTTTCTCCAAAAGCCTTTTGTGCCTAGATTGTCCCATTAGATGGAACTCAACTTACATAATGTTGGATCCTGCTAAAAAGTTTCAAAATGCTTTTGAAAGACTCGAAGAGCAAGATACACAATACTCCATGGATTGTCTTGGAGATGGGGGAAAGAAGGGTGCCTCCTAGTTATGATGATTGGGATAATGCTCGTGTCCTTATTAAGTTTTTGAATGTATTCTATGAAATGACTGTAAGACTTTCTAGTTCTTTGCATATGTGTTCGAATGGATTCTTTAAAGAGCTTTGTAAGATTGAAAGTTTGATTCGAAAGTACTCTAAAACAGATGATTATCTTTTGAGTAAGATGACATCTAGCATGAAAATGAAGTTTGATAAGTATTAGGAAAGTTTTGAGAAAGTGAACTCTTTATTGTTTGTAGCTGCTGTGCTTGACTCATGATTGAAAATGAAGTTCATTGATTATTGTTTTTCAATTTTAAATGACGATGGTGTTGCTAAAGAGTCAACAAAGAAAATTGAGTTGGTTTTGAGAAGATTGTTTGATGCATATAAGGGTGATGTAATGATAGAAGTTAAAGATGCATCATTTTCTCAACATGTGGTTCAGGATGATGAAGATGAGTTTGACTTCACCTCTACATTTTCTAACCATATGAATGAAGAGGAAAGCATGGACAACAAGTCAGAATTAGATAAATATTTATTGGCATTTTGTGAAAAAAAAAGTTGATGATTTTGATCTTCTTAATTGGTGGAAGGTGAACTCTTCTAAATATCTGGTACTTGCGATGATGGCTAGAGATGTATTGGCAATTCCAATTTTAACGGTTGCTTCAGAATCTGCTTTTAGTACTGGTGGGCTTATACTTGATCAGTATCATAGCTCATTGAGTCCTAAAACTATCCAAGCCCTTGTTTGTTTACAAGATTGGTTTCAATCTTCGCAAATCAACATTGTTGAACCACTTGAGGATAGTGAAAAATTGGATAAAGGTATCTCATTTTATATTTTAATTTTTATTACGTTAAATTTTAGTTCTACTATTAATCTTAATGTATATTTTTTGTTTGTTCTTTAGAGTTGGTGACTAAAGAGGAGTATATAACAATAATAGTGGAGGACGATGCCGAGTAGTATGACATCATGTGATGGGTGAAACTGATTGTGATTGTAACATTTGGTCGTAAGTTTCTCAATTAATCATTTTTATGTTTATCATGGATTAATCTGAACCTGAGTATACTACATTAAGATAGAACAGAAGTTGCATAGGTGATGATCATACTGATAAGTAGTTTTGTCATTTATATTTGAGAAAGTCTACTACACAACTAAGTATACGTATATTTGGCATATTTGTTGGTTTACATATTTTTCTGCAAGGGTTAAGTGTATTTGAAATGATATTTGTAAGCCTATTTTTCTAAGTCTGAGTTATGTAATAATTTTATAAGTCTGAGATCTTGAATTTAGAAATAGTATTTTGTAAGTGTATTTTTCTACTCCTATTTTCTTCAGTTTCAGTATAATCATGTGCTTTTTTATATATTTTTCTGGGTAGAAAATGGTTTGGTTCTTTTTTATATTTTTTTTCTCGTAGGTAAAAACCATAAAACAGAACCAGTTTTGGACTGTTCCGTCCGGTTCGATTTACACTAAACCATCGGTTCGGCTCAGTTCTAATATTTGAAAAATGATATTTGCGGTTCGGTTCCAAAAATACCCCTAAACCGAGCCGAATCGAACCGATTACACCCCTAACCACAGTAGTTCATATTATTTTTGATACCCTATCAGTGATTGACACGTGTTAATTACCGCAAATTAAATATTTATTTTAATCAGATAATTATCTAGATATCGGTTAATTTAAAATTAATATATCTAATTATCCATATCAACTAACTTATCTATTACTTCACAAATAACATATTTAGTTGATTTAAATTATTATCTAATAATAATTTAATTATCTATTTTCACAAATTAGATATTTTATCTCCCTTATCAATAATTATTTATGTATATATAATTTCTGAAAACTATATTTAAATATATAAATAATTTAATTAATTAATTCTTAATTAATTAATCACACATAATTATATACTTGCCCTAGAATAATTTTTTTTTTGGCAAGTTAGCCATTTTCTCATATCCTGAAATACTCACACTCTAGACAGCGTAGTATAGTTGTGATTTGGGGACCATTGACCTATAATCCTAAGCTCCAATAAACCAAATTATTAATTAAATAATCTTATTTATTAATTTCATTATTAATTCACTATAAATATGAAATTGCACTCTTAGAGATTATAGAATGTATTTACAAAGTTTTCACATGTAGTCCACTGACATAATCATTTCATGTAATTATGTCTTCCAATTATTGGTTCGTAAATTAGAACTAGTCAAAATTACCATTTTACCCTTCTAATCACCTTTTGATCCTTAAGTATCATTAATCCACTAGTGAATGGCTAATTTATAATCTTATTATAAATTTGAGCTCAATAATCATTCAGTTCTAAAGTTAACACTTAAGGGAACCAACATACGAATCGTTAGGAAAGCTTAGATTCCAAATCTTGTAAGATCATGTCCTTAACCATCCACATCACTGAATCTCCAAAACAAAAGTCACTAGCTAGATTAACAAAGAGACATTAACGAGTGAATCAAAAGATCTATTAGACATGCATAGGAGTTCATGACTACTCAAGATTCAGACTAATCTACATATGACCATTGAATTGATGTGTATTAAATTTTTATGATAAACGACATGTTAATAAAGATATTAATTCACATCGGTCATGTCATATATAATATTATTATATAAAGTATCTTCACTAAGATGTCTATTCACATCAATGATCTGGATCTAGATCACATGCATTCATAATGCTTAGTGAACCGTCTAGCAACCATTCGTTAAAGATTTCATGCTTTCATATGTTGCTGACAATTTTATTCGTTATCTATGCTTTTAATCCTCTCGTACTAATACAAGAACATAGCCTCATTAATGAATATGGAATTTTTAGATATTTATATAAATTATTCAACAATAATTTAAAAGAACAATTATAAGAAAAATGTAATACTCTTTAAATTTCATATCAAAATGTCAATACAGATGCTTTTAGGGCATATCCCCCAAGAAAAAGGATCTTGCCAGATGTCGTGATGGAGGTAAGCAAGCAAGGATAAGAATCTAGCAAGAACAGGAATGACTGGCTAGACACGAGACACTCCACCTCGTCAAGGAAGGAAAATAGTTTGACCAAAGGAAAGGAATCTCTACTCTTACCATGTTGGGCCAAGAATATTCATGATGAAGAGTTCAACTCCCAATATGAAGACGGTATGCTCTACCAACCCATTTTAAGGCCCAGTAAGGCTCAGGATCATAGTTAGTTAATTCGGGGACGGCAAAAATACGGAGCATTATTCGGCATGTATAATTCGGGAATTTAACAGTCAAACATTCGGCAAAAATTCGGTCAATAATACGTGATACGTAAAAATTCAGATACGGGTTTTAAACGAGTATCATACGTTTTCTTTTCAAAAATTCGTACTAAAAATACGGCTTTAAAATTTATATATAAATATTAATATAACAATATATTATGAATATGACAAAAAATATCATTCTACAAATTACTTAAACATTTTCATAAACTAAAATATATTGATCAATTCATAGTATTCTATTCATACAAAATATATTCATTAATCCAAAATATTCAATCCATAAAAACTAATTGAATTAATAAAAACCATCAAATAATGGGATCGTTAGGTGGTAAAGTTTCATCAAAACAAGATTCGTTTGGGGAACGAAGTAGCTCAGACTAGTTGCACAAGCTCATGTCATCTAAAGCAAATGGTTCTTCTTCAAAAAAACATTCTGGTTCTTCTTCAAAAAAACATTCAGGTTCTTCTTCAAATCCTTCTTCAGCAAATGGATTGATCATAGAAAGATCAATAGACGTCATATCCAGCACTTCACGATCCTTATACATTGTCATCATCAAAGAGTTCATTCTCAAGTACACCAAATCATCCAACATTGTCGGTGCCAATCTATTTCTCTTTTTCGTTTGGGCTGCTTCCCATGCACTCCAATTTCTTTCACAAGCTGATGAGCTACACGGTTGACTCAAAATTCTAATTCTAATCTTTTGCAATACAGGGAATATTGAACCATTAAGCTGCCACCAAATACCTAAAAATACAACTATTTACATTAGAAATGAAATCAACATAAAACATATGAAATCTAATTCAAAACGAAGACACACTTACGAGGATGACTAGTGTTTATCATAGCAGTGGCCGTACAATTGAACAAGGGCGGAAACTTTAAAAGATATTTAACTAGTTCAGTTGTCAGCTGAACTCTTTCATCTAAAGAGCCCAACTGTTGAAGAAGATATTCAACCCCTTCTCTAATGTCAATGTTGTCTTCTTTGTACTTCTCACTAACCATATAAGTTGGATTAAGAAGTGCAACAGTAGCATGTACCTTATGAAGAATGTTCTTCTCTCTTCTCTGCTCAAATATTTTCATTATAAGAGAATAACGAGAAGGATTTTTTACACAATATTGATCAAGCGCTTCTCGTGCCCTCTCCATTGCATCATATAAATATCTCGTTGTAGATCCCCCACTTCGAAGAACTCTCACTAGAGGCTCGACAATATTCACATAATCTTTCGCATCTACCCAGAAAGACTCATTCTGAATTATTGAAGTCACTAACTTAGCCTGTGCAGTCTTAGTAAAATTCAAACTCCTCCATTCAGAAGATGCAACCAAAATTCTCAAATTTTTTTCACGATCAATTATCGATTGAAGCATCAAAAAGTTCGAAGCAAATCTAGTCTTACACAGAAATTTTAACTCCCTATCATATGTATATTTCCTCATCAATTGCAATACCATATGATGCTTATACATGTAATCTACTATTTTTTTCGCATCATCAATCACACTTTTCACCCATTCAATTTGATTATAATGATCTTTCAAAAACAAATTAATACCATGAGCTGCACATTTAGTCCTGTATAATCGAGGATATTTTTCCATCAGCATGCAACCAGCAGACTCATAATTTGAGGCATTATCAGTAATTATTTGCACAACATGATTAGGGCCAACTTCATTGATGACGGAAGAAAGAATGTTATAAAGATACTCACCAGTCAATCTCTCATGTGAACATTCAAACGATCTAAAAAAATAGCACATAACCATGAGCTAGCGATAACATTAACCCATGACCGCCTTCTTATGTATGTCCAAGAATCTGACATAATAGTACAACCTGTACTAGTCCATGATTGTTTTACACATGCAACATAAGTCTCAACATCTGTTCTTGCCTCAGGTACTAACTTAGTACGAAGAGTTGAATAACTAGGTACAGTATAACCACAACCAAAATCACCTAAAGCTTTACTCATGTCGAGAAATGACTTGGACTGAATAACATTAAATGTTATGTTGTTCATGATGAAAAACTGAGCAATTTTTTTGTCAACATTGCTCCTCTCTTTCTTAGCAGAGAATTCTGGGATTGTGGTTTGAGTCTGATTAGATAGACCCAAAGAGCAAGCGTTCGATCCTTCATTACTTTCATTAACCGAATCATTTTTTTCTTTTCTTACTAGAACTAGAACTTGAATCTCTAATTAAAAAAAATGCTTCAGCTTGAACCTCCTCCGGTACTTTACTACATATATCAATATCACAACCACTAATTCCAGATAAATGAGACTTTACTCTAGAAATCCCTCCAGCAAAATCTCTCTCACAAAATTTACACTTGAAACGATTATTTGACTGCTCAGCGTAATCCCAAAACTTATCTTTTTTCCTCACCATGATAATCAAAATTCAGAAAATCTGAAATAGAATCAATAAAACCTATAAACAGGACAGAATTTGAATTGACAGAAACTTTGAGAAGTCCAACTCCAACCAGAATAGAATTAATCAATTCCAATTCAAGTTCAATTCAGTCCAAATCAGTTTAATTTTCTACAATCCAATTCAATTCAAAGAAGTCATGAGAAGCACAAAATTTTCTACAATCAACCAGAACAAAATTTACATATCAATTGATTCAACCAGAACAAAATGTACTTATCAATCGATAATACCGATCAATCTGTGATATACAAATCCATAAAATCTAATTGAATTAGTAATGAAATTCAGAACTAATGGAATTCAGAACAACTAATGGAATTCAATTAAAACAGAATACAGGAATTCAACTAAGGGAATTCAAACAACTAATGGAATTTCAAGCAAAACAGAGTACTGGTTCTTCTACGATCAACCCACCAAAGTATTGTTCTTATCTTCTACAATCAACTAATGGGATTCAGAACACTAAAAATTACAATTCCTTATTATAGTGAGTATCGGCTTTTACAGTTTTTTTCAACGAATTCTCCTAGTAATCTACTCTGTTTCTTCAACGAAAACCTTCATAACCCTTTGCATGTTATAGGCCATAGTGAAGAAGAAGACCCGAGGGACAGGGAAGGGGGTTTCAATTCTAAATTCTAAGAAAACAATCAAAATTCAGACTTTGGTTCAAAATTCAAAGTTGAACTTGAGAGACAGAGGAGAGGGTTCTCAAAAACGCCTAAAATGCCTAAAATGAGAATTAAACCTAAAATCAAACATAAAATCAAAAACCAAAAATTTGAAGTGAAGGAGACCAGAGAATTAAACTTGTAAATCAACGAGAATCTTTCAGTAAAAAATGGCAAACTCCAAAAAAATGGCAAACGGCAAAAATATGCGTATTAAACGCGTTCTCACTAATAAAGCTCGAGATCACAAGAATGCCGCAGCTTAGGTTAAAAAAGTAAGAGGACATTCGAACACTGAGAAATAAAGGATAAAGGTCTCGTCAAGACCACCTCAAGACTCGGGAGGCAGTGAATGATTTTACTTAGAATGAGCAACGTGTGACGAAGGAAGTAAGGCGAGAATGGAGCTAAATGAAAAAGTTAGAAATGAAGGAAACGTATTCTCATTAATAAACAAAGGATTACAAGTACAAGAAAAGGAACAAAAAAACTCCTCGAATAAAAGGGAGAACCCCTCCTAGGCTAACTAAAAAGCAGGTCCCCCTGAACCAGGGGTAACAGTAGCCCTCACGATTCTCTTCAACTCATGAAGTCTTGAGGGCTCCTGTTGCTCTGCTCTTAAAGACAGAATTCAAACCACGGGCAGCAACTGATTTTCGAGATAAGGTCGAAGAAGGCTTCAATCTCTCCCACTGAGGAAGATAGAAGAAGGCGGTACCCATTAGCAAATTCAAGGTGACCCCGAAGGGAGTGATCGCAAGAGATTGTGCTCTCCCAAAGCACGTTGTGGCTAGCGGCTGGTGGTTTAAAAGGGTGAAGGCAGGGAGAATATGGTAGCTGGGAAAGTTAACCTGACACAGGCAAGGCTGGGAGCCACATTACAGACCCTTTTTAAGGGTAAAAATTCTATAATCAGGGGCGGGTAGCCAACTCAGACAAAAAGTTCACCTGACGGGCTTGGCAATGACAAGAGGATCACCGCGAATGGTGCATCAGTGATTTTTGAATGCGACATTTAAAGGATGATGAATAGGGAAACGAAAACCATGAAAAGGAAAGTCATCAAGATCAAAAGAGGAAACCCCCCCCCCCCCCCCNCCCCCCCCCCCCCCCAAACCTCCAAGAACGAAGGAGGCCCCAAAAGGGGAAGGATATTTCCAAGAAGATGAGAAAGGAGTAGGGGCAAGAACAAAAATATCAATCCATTTCAGCCCTGTGAAGGAGGCGAAGATGGAGGAAATGAGGAGAGAAAAATTGCCTATTTATAGGCCTAGGCAAAAAACTGCCCATTTAATGGGGGAATTTACGCTAACCATAATAACAACCGTTGAACGGTTGGAAAGCGAGCATTTCATAAACCGACGAGAGAGTTTCGGGAAACCAAACATCATCCAATCAACTACAGGAGAAAAATGACATGTCTGGATGAAGCGGAATGTCCTGGAGTCAGGTTCCCCCACACATCACTACGTGCCAATAGTGCATTTATTCCTGAGAGATCAATGACATTAACTCTCATAAAGGATGAAGCGATACACGATAAAGTCGGGGAGATAATTAATTTTGTTTGGTGCTATCCTTTCTAAAGGGCAAGGACTCCGATATAAATATATCGATGTATTAAAAAAAAGGTATGCTCAATATCCCGAAATAAAATTATGCCAAAATATCAAAAAATGACTGACTTAGAAATCGGAGGCCCTTAGGCGGGACAACCACTTTCAGTTCCTCGCCTTTAGGGTCATTTGTCTGTGTTTTATAGACGTTGAGGTCGTGAGGAGCCCAATCATGAGGGAGAGTACGCTCACCATAAAGAAGAAGGGACTCATATAACGTCACTCCAGTAGATCCTCCCAATTAGGAGGACTCCTACACTTAGCACAAGAAAGCAACATCAATATTGTGGCAGTTTTTGGCTAAAACAAGGAAGATGCTTAAAAATCCAATGGAGGCTAGTGCTTATTCTAGCATTAAGTCAAGTTTTGATATATTCATCAGAGAAATTTACGAGGTAAGTAAGGCTGCACATGATTACCTCGAACAAATACGTGCTGTCGATTGGTGAAAACATGCATTTAGCACATTCCTTAAGTGTGATATATTGTTGAACAACCTTTCTGAATGTTTTAATGCTAAGATAGTTGAGACAAGATCTAAACCTCTACTTACAATTATGATAATGATTTAGAGATTCGTGATGACACATATCAATAAGAATCAGGATGATATGGTCAGGTATCATGGCCCCATATGTCCAAGGATTCAAGCTAAGTTGGAAAAAGTAAGGAAACTAGTAGAATGTGTGGACCTATATGGTATGGTGAGTCTAAGTTTGAGGTCAATTATGGTGGAGAGCAATGTGTGGTGGACTTAGATCAACAAACTCGTAGTTGCTATATGTGGGACCTTATAGGAATTCTGTGTAAGCCTGTTGTGTCGCCAATTACACAAAGAAGATAAAGCTCAAGCATATGTTAATAAGTACTTTTTGAAGGATGCATGTTTAATGGCATACTGATACCTTATACAACCCACAAATGATCTAGATCTATGACCGGTCTCTACTAGTAGTAAAGTTCTTCCACCAACAATTATAAGACAGCCAGGGAGATCGAAGAATCAAAAGAGGAGGAAATGACCCGACGAGTTCTAAACAACCCTTACTTGCTAAAAAGAAAAGTAGAGCTAAAGTGCAGCAAATGCAACCAATTTGGTCATAACAAAAGAACATGTAAGAGACCGACAAAGGTTAAGGACAAAGCAAAAGGCAAAGCGGTGAATTTATAGTCCTATGTTTTTAAATATAATATGTCTATAAAAATGTAACAAGGTTCTACACGTGTTAGTCAAGAAGAGAATTTCAGGGGGTTTAGGGGTCCAATTGATGCAACAAAGAGAGTATCAAAGAAGGCGTCGAAGAAGGTGTCAGGACATCTATTCAAAGAAGCTCATTAAAAGAAGAATCAGTGTTATGGACTCAAGGTAGTTTGGCTAGGAGTAGAGCTCATTAAGAGAAGCATCAGTGCCGCCACGTAGTTTTTTGATTACTTTACTATTTGAAGGTTATGTATTAAGTAGTTTTTTGAGAAGTGCCACTTCTATAATTAAAGTACCTTTTGGTGACATTGCTCGTGAAGTAAACTTAAAATAGTGTACTTTGTATCTATTGACATCCAATTATGAAAAAGAAATCCAATTAGACTACTATTTGTTGGCATAGGTTTTATTTGTTTATATGCTTTTACATATGCTTGATAATGCAGCGGACTTCCAAAACACTAGTTATGTTTCTCTCTTATTTTTGTTGCTATAAAATTTAAGATTTTAAGCTGGAATTTTGAGAGTTACCGAAGTCATTACTGTTGTTGCTAGTAGGTTTTGTTTGTAATATGCGCTAATAGATGGGATCAAATTACTTAGTGGTCACATAATTCAAAGATTACGGAGATTATGAGACTTTATATTATGCTAAGATCGTGTCGCTTATAATGGGCTCATGCTTAATATTATATTGAATTCAAATACTTTTAAAAGTATGTTAAGATTGAGTATGTAGAATAAATAACATACCTCAAAACTTTAATGCAGATCATTGATGTGACTCTCGAATTTGAGAGAATATAAAAATTTAAGATAATATAGATTCGAGCTATGTGGTCCGTGTCTGAATCCTGAAACTTGCTCTCGTCCATGATGTTGAATAATATTAATATGAATAATTCTATTACTCTCCTCAAAATATTAATGGAGATCATCGATGTGACTCTCGAATTTAAGAGAATATAAAAATTTTAAGATAATATAAATCTGAACTATGTGGTCCGCGTTCGAATCTTGAAACTTACTCTTATCTATGATACTGAATAATATTGATGTGCATAGTTGCATTATTCTATTAAATAAATCTTCCATTTAATGTTGTACTGATTAATTTGGAATCAACTGTGCAATAATTATTTTATTCTCAGGAAAGCTTGTTGGACATGGATTAAATCTACAAAATGTGGCTTGTGAAGAGCATTGGGCTTGGCACTTATAATCATGGGTTAGCAATTCGCTTACTAGGCCTTCTTGTGGGCCTTAGAAAAGGGGTGTTGGGCTTGTAAATAGAAGGCATTGGCCAATAGGCCACGGGACAAGAGATAGACCAGGCGCGGGTCCCGCCTGGGTGCAGATCAGGGTGCGGGTCGCGCTTGGGTGTTGGGTCGTGCCTGGTCTCCTTGCGCGGGCTCTCTCATGGGCCATTGTAAGCTCTCTCTTGGGCTCTTTAGTGGACAACGGTTTATGAACCGAGTAGGTCAACCCGACAGCTGGAAGCGGCTAAGGCTGATGACCGGCGCCATCGGTGGTATGTGGGGGCTCGGGCGGCCGTCCCTGGTGGCCTTTTTTGACCGAAAATGTCTCTTGTTGATGGAAATCCTAGTCTGAACCCTTTATGAGTGTCTTGGAGTCTGAAAATGCTTCAGAAAAAGAGGAGGTTCTCGCGGCTCCTCCTTCAAATCCACGGCTGTTCTTGGCTTGGACAAGGCCCGACGCTGTCGTGAGCGAGGCCGTGGGTGTGTTGCCAGTTGCTTCTCGCGGCTTTTTACCTTGCGCCAGATTTACAGATTTCATGTCTCATCCGTTCGATTTTGACTTCGCGGTTGATGATGGATTCCACAGCATCGTCACCGATGGCATGAATCATGTTCATCTGTGGACCGCGATAATGGTGTGAACGATGATGTTTGACTTCATCGATGCTCAACGGTGACGGTCATGATGGTGGACTGTGCGACAACAACATTTAGCAATGACGTCACCATCATCGGGGCTTATGGGGAAACCCCGACGAATAATTGATGTCCACTGAAAATCATAATTCTCCAACTTCATACATCCATTCAAGCATTAATTTCCTTTCACGATTCTTTAGCGCATTCTATATCGTTTAACCGTTATAGCGACGGTCGTGGTGATGAATAAATTTTTCGGATCAATTTTGAAAAAGGACGATCTACATTCTCCCCGTCAAGTTATTCATGTAAAAAATAAAATATCATCGACTGTCAAAATGACCGCGATGTGTCATTTTTTGATTCATCTAGGTGTCTGTAAAAATCAAGAATGATCGTGAAAACAATAGGCAGAACATTGGGGGTACCCAACCTACCATACTATGACTATCATGTCAATAGAATGTTTAAAATATATTAGCAGTATGAAGAATTTATTTACTATTAAATGAGGATCATAATATATTTATAATGATTTTTTGTATAAGTCAAATGTCATGGTTTAATATATCTTTCTCTTTAATCTGATAAAGAATAAAGATATTTATGGAGAATATTCTCCAAATCAGGATATTTTAGTTATCTCTTATCTTCTTTAATGATCATTGAGATTGTATTATAGAGGTGTTGTGTACCTCTTATTTCCTTGTATGATTGATTATCATATTTATGTTGTGTTAGAGAAATGATCACGGCTATCTCGAGTAACCGCGATCCTAGATATAAGAAGACATCGACTATCTATGTGACCTTAGTAGTGTAAGCGTAGGTGGGGTCGTGTCCATCGCCTCGGTCATGGAGACAACTTTGGTCATCATGGTGATCTCGGTCAAGGAAGAGTCTTTAATTTAGATTTAATGTTGATCCTCTCCTGGAATGGGAGTATTGAATTTTACTCAAAAATATTATTGAGTGGGACTTAACCCGGATGTTTTCTCTCCCCAACAAAAATCAAGAGAGAACATACCCAAAGATAGTGTCGTAGGAGGTTGACCAGCTAAGGCATACGGATAATCGTCATCAATAAACAAAATCTAGTAATCTCCAATGTAGGAAAATGACAGAGAAAGCAAGCTCGGAGAAAACCTTATCCCAGTCGTCTACTCGAGTCGCTGCTCCAGCTCAAAGAAAGCTTAATCATCTTCTTCAGTCATTTGCTCGAGCTCATATCGTTGGTCCAAGCTTACCAGTCCAACCTCCAAGCTCGCAGAGGGGTAGCTTTCACAGAGGGCGAGCTTCGCAAAAAAGATGGAATGTTACTTTTGGCGTTCGAGGAGGAAGCGGGGTTCGAGGATTTTTTTAGAGAGTGTGGAGATAAATGACGGCCACTTAATTGTAAAAATACACACTTAACAGAATCTTCAGCAGCCTCTTGAGAGCCGAAAGCAGCAACGAGAGTAGGTTCCCGTTGGACAGTTTGTGGAAGATGAGCTGGATGAGGGGTCGTTGAGCGTACTGAAGGGCCCTCATTTTTTGCACTGGTAGCAGGAGGAGCAGGAGGAACCCGAGAGGAATTGGATGTGTTTATCCTCATATGAACATTCCTTTCATTCTAATGTTGTCCATTAGAACGCTGCGCAGATGCTTCGTCATACCAGGATTGCTAGCATCCCTTTGAAATAAAGTTTCTATTTCTTCTTTTCTTCCTCTTCCTCAATATCAGTTGATTTGGAAGAACCTGAAATAGATCAGCTGTGAACTTAATGATAGGAGGGAACAAGAATACCTCTCGAAAATGAAGGAGAAAATGATGACAGAATCGATACAGAAGCAGTAAGAGCAACGGCCAGAGCAAAAGCAACAGTAACTTCCCTTCTCGGATTAAGAAGTTCTTACCACCTTATGCTTCGGGCAATGGTAAGCTGCAGCTATCCTTACTTTTAACGCTCTTGATGTGAAAGGTTTCTTGTTAGCTCTTTTTTCTACAAAAGAAAGGGACGTGTTAGTAAACACAAATTAATCAAAAAAGAAAGAAAATTGAAGAAATAAATTGAAAGAATGCAGAAACGGAGCTCCAACAACTTATTGAAAATTGCCTAATTTCTAGGAATTACCTAGCGGTCATCACCGCTCCAATTCTCACAAATCAGAAGTGTATCCCGTTCCCATCCATTATCACCCTTCGAAAGATAAATGATCAACGGGCCGCCTCTACCAATGGTTGAGGAGCCAAATAATAACTTCCACCCAGACATTTGACTATATACAGGTATTGAAGTTCTTCTACACCCAAGCCTAAGTTGTATCATTTGTTCATGGCCTCAAAACACAAGACTATTCTATAGGAACTCGGGGTAAACTGAGAAGGGGCCAGACCGTAAGTACAAAAGAATTCTTGGAAAAAGAGGGACAATGAAAGTTTGAGACCTAATGCTATACACATTGGACTAAGGGTGATTTGGTATGGGGGCCTGCATGGAGCTCTAGAGGATAAGCTTTCTCTTAGTGCACAAAGAACATCAGGGGGGAAAGTTTCTTGGTAGGAAGCCATGAACTGTCTAAACTTGGCTTGGGTTCTAACTAGGCGGACGGTCGGCTTGAAATGGCTTTCATCTTCCATAACTCTAAGAAATGTCAAAAACAGAAAATGCGAAGAAGAAGAAGAAGAAATGGGAACTTACATAATCGAAGAAAAGAAGTGGGGATGAAATGAAAAATGAGGCCTTTAAATAGGCTGCGGGTAGAGGGAAGGTCAGATTTAATTCATAAAATTTTCAAGTATGCAGCGAAGGGACGTTTCGGGTACTCAAATTCAAAGAGACCCGTCGAAAAGGTACTATCGACAAGATGAGGACATAATGTATGACAAGATGCAAATGAAACGTTGTGATAACATATGTAAAGGGAACAACAACTAGCGATAGAAATGGGTAAAGTCTGCCAAAGGTAAATTCAAAAATCACGCCGAATATTTTCGAGGAGCATTGAGAACAGAAAGAGGAAGATGAAGAGACGTCGCTGACAACCAATGGTCAAAAAAATGCCTAGGAAACCATGATGCATGCCTCTTAAAAGCTTGAGAAAATGGAAAGCGGGAAACGAAGCAAAAGTAAAATGTAGGTCAAAAAATCAGGCCATGTCACGTGTAGCAGAAATGGAAGACGTAACGACAGAAATGATAATCATTACACTTCAACAAATAAGATTTCATTGAGTGTAATGAGGGCCAATGAATAATCTAAAATCTCACCTTACACGTGACAAGATCAAGACTGAACACTCAACTAGAGAAAAGATGGAACGAGAATCGTAGGATCAACCATACAGTTAAAAAATGGATCTTCATAAAGAATATTCTTTTTAAAAACTTATCAATTCCCTGTTATTAGTGATGAGATAAGGGAATTAGTTGTAATCTGATTGTGAAATCCATGTATAAATATGAGTATGTACCACCTTGAAAATCAATCGAAGACAAGCCAACTTAAGCTTTTGAGTTCTTACTTTCTTACTCTCTTTCTCTTTCTCATTCATTATTTTTACTCGTGCATATAGATTTTTCCTTCACCAGAAAAATCTGAGGAGTTTTCTGCCTTTATTTGAAAGTTCTTCTTTTTCTTGGATTAAAAGGAATCTTAATATTGTTGCTGATGCTATTATTAAATATAGTGTAGACCAGAACTATATTAGTTTAGGGGTTCTTAATATTCCTCATTTTATTGTTTCTCTCATTGATAGAGACAAAAAGATTGTATCTGGGAGGTTCAGGCCCCCTTGATCTTAATGATTTGATTTCGTGTTAAAAAATATATTTCATTAACATCTATTATATCCAATTTCACTGTAGTTATTTCCTTATTGTTTCTATTGCTCTAGCCATGCCAACCATGAGGAGAGGGAGGTTCTCTCAATATATCTATTGACTAACATCAGTAGTAGAGTTGGACTAGTATGTTATTCAATCATTTTTCTTCAGTTTTTTGTAATTTGATTATTGGTCATGTAGTTTAAAATTTTATTAAAATTTTTTCGTATCTCATAGTTTATTGTAACTCTATAATTTTCTATTAAAATTTAAAGACACTAATAAAAATACTGTATTTTGAGAAGAAAAGAAATCCTCTTGACTCAAATCTAGACACTGACAGATCATTTTTCAAACATGCTCACATTTCTATAAAAGATGAGATCCAAGGTATGGCAAAAAAGTAATTCCGATTCTTTTTCACTCCCTCTTCCATTATATTTGAAGTTTCTACATGATACTATACAATTATTTTTTTGCAATTTTGTGTTGCGTGTGTCTTTAGCTAGTAGCATATAAATGGACGATGGCTCTACTCATTGTTCTCCATTTATGTTATGAGACTAAACTTTAGCCCCATCATATGAGGTGAGATGGGATACATTGCATATGTGGTGAGATAGTGTGTAATACCTAAGCAATACTCATCGACGGTTTTTTGTTAGTCTCTTTTGCACACTTTTATTTCTATAAGAAAAATGAAAAACTTATGTTAGGGAATTTGAGGTAGAAACGATTCGAGTCGAGGATCTCTTGACTGTATGTGTATGGGTATGTGAACTTAGCTTGTTGTTAATAGTGTATATAGTTTTATCCATTATTGAGTCATAAACGGATAAAGAAAAATAATTTGCTAACGTTATATGCATGCGTGGTCTCATTGTTAATAGTGTTATATTTATTCAAGCAGATTGAACCTACATTAGGCGTGAAGGAGGGACGTGAGGTTGGGTAGAAGTTGTTGACAATATCTTTCATTGTTACTACTATATTAAGTATACACCAAAATGATTTTGTACTTTTTAGTTGAAAATAACCAATCAGATGTCAATCGTGACAATTCAATCTTTATTGCCTGTTTTGATGTTGATTAAGTAACTTACGACTGGTTGATAAATCGCAAGTTGTCAGATACTGAAAAAAACTTAAAGAAAATAAATAAACCTAGAGATAGAAAATAAAATTTATTTTTTACAAAGTAAATTTTTTAAGAGGATTACGAGTAACTAGTGCAATTCAAAGTCAAACACATAACATTTTATGAGCATGAAAGTTTTATTAATTGTGTAATTGTAATCCGTCTCGTCTTTGTCATACAATTACCTGACTAATCAAAACCATTACCAACAGGCACAACTTATTAGTACAAGCTAGACGTTGAAGTTACTATTGTGAGTGTCCTATTGATTAAAGAAATCATGATAGCTGCATGAGCTAATTAATTGGTCAACTATTTCTATTCAAATAAAAGTTAAAAATATATTTTGACAAAGTGAGGTATTCTTAGTGGGACAATAAATAAGATTAGTTAGAGTATACGTGAATAACGAGATTTTAATTAGTTAAATATTGAGAATTTCAGTGACACATGTTCAATTCGTAAATTTTCACGGATAAAAATTTTTAGAATCGATAAATTTCAACTAATGTCATTTAAATAACATGTATGACGCGTTTACTTGATTCTTATAGAAAGGGATCTCAATCTAATGCAAATTATCATTCCGGTTGTTTATCATGTCGGCTTATGTTTCGAGTTAGAAAAATGGTTCGATCGAATTTGCTGCAGATATATAGTCTTATCTTTTCACACCAAAACTAACGTACTTTTAACATTGTAGAATTATTTTGTAATTTTTTAAACTAAAGAACTGTGTCTCATCTAGACAAACTATACGAGGTCTCAGAGAAATTTTCCCTTAAATTATTGTTCTCAAATATATTTTCATTGAAGGAACTCCGTATGTGGTCTTAGATTTTCCCTTTTAGGAAAAATTTCTCAAACTTTTGATCTAGGTTGCTCAATTGTTAGAATCACTAATGGTGAGTTTAGGTGTATTTCATCCAAAAGAATTTTAATGCATTAAAAAAAGATTATATCAACACACATTTACATGACAAACGTTATCGTTTGAAATACATTTGGTAAGTGAAAACACTTATACAAGAAACATATGTTCAAATGTTTCCTAAAAGTATACTTCTACATGTAAATGATTATGTTTTAAAATATATGCAAGTGTTTTATAGAAAAACTTATAGGACATAATTATGATCTAAGATAATGTCATTCCAATGTATAAAAATACTTATAATCATAAGTACTAACAAACACACCTTCATTTAGAAAAAAAAAACCTAAAAAACATTACGGTTTATATTAACGTCATTAGGATACATTTTAATAGAGGTGGCAACCGGACCGGTTCGGCCCGTGAAACCGGCTGAACTGGCCCGGCCCATGAATATATTTTTGTGTCCAAAAAATTAAACATTTATGCATGTGATGAAATTTGAACCATTGATCTCTCCTTTATAAATTACACTTTTTACCAATAGACCAAGACAATTTTTGTTAAATTAATTATTTAAAATATATACTTATTATTTTTTGACACGTTTTATCGAAACTTCAAATAATATACTTTTGAGATAAATATATTTAATTAAATAAAAAATAATATTTTTCATTTAAATGAATAGTTTATTCAATGAAAAATTGACTTTATGAAAACTTTAAAAAATATTGGTTCAATATTCCTAATATTTTTTTATTCTGTTAATGAATTTAAATTATAAATTAGTTATTAATAATTTATTATATCTTTAGATTTTACGTCAATAGCACAAACTTATGAATTTAATAAATAAAATAATTATTTTACTTATTATTACAAGTTTTTCTATTGAGCCTTTAAAGTAATAAATAAAATAATTATAAAAAAATAACATGACTTCCATATAATTTAGTGGTAATCCCTACACTTCATCTATTCCCCACCAAGTTTCATTCTCTCAATCTACATTTTTTAGAATTAAATCACATTAAAGGGAGGGGAAACAGGCCGGTTCAGTGGTTCATTTCAGGCCGTCCTAAATTTCTGGTGGTCGGCCCGAAATCGGCCCGCGAGCCGCCTGACAAGGCCGGGCCCAACACGTGAACCGACCGGCCAAGCATGGGCTGGCCGAGCCCGGATTGGACCGGCCCGGTTGCCACCTCTACATTTTAATACCATATTTGTCATCACTTTGATTGTAAATTACTGGTCATTGTTCCAACCCAAAATAATTTTTAAATTTTAAATTACACTATTCTCTTATTCAAAAACTACTTTGAGATTCTAAAATCATTTTCAAATTCCTCGACTACATTTCTAGAAGTTGGTTAAGGGTATTATTATAATTTTATTAAAAACTTAAGTGTTTCTGACCAAATGGATCTAAGTGTCACTCTTCAAAACTAGTAGGAAAGTTGGAGGATCATGTCGATTAATAGTTTCCAATTAACGGTTGCACAACAAAAAAACATGTCTATTGCAACCGTTTTGTGATAACAATGGTAACTTAGAAGAAGAGATAAACTTTATAGTAACAATTAGCGTGACTGCCACAATATATTTTTAGTGTGGCGATTTTTTAAAACTATCTCAATAGAAAAAACCTAATGTGACCGTTTCGCAGAAACAAAATATTCCGTCATTTCTTACTGGAACGGAACATAAGAGATTTATATAGTACTAATTTTGATTTTAGCTAACCCTTTTGTAATTTCGTTAGTTTCTCTCAAAGTACTTTATTTTTCAAGTCTCAATATGATTTTTTAGAACTAATAATGTCTAGGCATGATTTATACCATACTTTATTCCACAATAATAATTTTTCACTCTATTGTTGATGGTGAAATTCAGTTACATTATAAGATAAGTCTACTTATATGTTTGGTTCCATAGTCTCCTAATTATGGTATTTATTACTGTTATACGACCTATTTCATAATATTCAAATTTGATTACGAAGTGGCCAATGGCATAAATCTCTAAATTCCTCACTACGGCAAAATACAAAAAATGGCGATGGTAATGAAATTTACTCGGCTAACTTCAAAAGCTGAAGTTATAATGTATAGAAATTAATTAGTAATTCTAAAAGTTTAAAACAAAATAGTGATCAAAATAAGAGAAAACTATAAATTATGCTCTCAAACTTTATAATTGCTATATTTATAACACTGGACTTCTAATTTAATCATTTATAACTCTAAAGTTTAGTTTTCTATCAAGTAACTTTCTCTCCAAAATAAAGAAACAGATGTTAAATTAATAAAACGATACCGTTATTGGGTTATTTGTATAAATATACCTTTGAGAGAAGATTTAGAAAAGTGCATCCATTTTCTAAACATCAGAATTTTATATTCTGGGTCCACTGAAACAAATTATCTGCGTAAGAAAAGACCCAATAGTCCATACCTCTCATTAAAAACCAGAAACCTCATCTCCTTCACATCTCTCTCTAATATAATATTGCATCGCCATTTCTTTCTTTCTACTATGGATGTACAGTGGGTTTTTTTTTTTTGAGTATTCACTCAACAGAACCAGAGTTATATTGTGGTTATATGTATTTAACCTGATGGAGCACTTTAGATTCGATTGCTACCATCATACCCTTTTAGGTTGAAAAGAACCGTGATATTTAGTCTTGATTTGTGGGCAATTACTTCAATTTTTCTATGCAATTAATTAGCTAGCTCTCAATTTTAGTTGAGTAGGGATAGGTCCTCTCTCTCTAAACCTCTACCTGATCAACAATTACTTGAAGAGTTCAAGTGATTATAACGTATCACTTGAACCCTTCAAGTTATCATAACCGACGGGTTTTGTAAATGAAAAATTTGAACGATCGCTTAAAGAGCTCAAGTACTTGAACTACTTGAACCCTTCAAGTGGTCGTCTGGTTTCTAGGTGGCTTGCTGGCAGAATAAAAATAGCTACTTGAAGGATTCAAGTAGTCATAAACAATTACTTGAATTCTTCAAGTAATCATATGATTTCTAGGTTGCTTACTGATATAACAAAAATAACTACATGAGCAGGATTCAAGTAGTCACAAATAACTACTTGAACCCTTCAAATAATCACATAGTCCCTAAGTTGCTTATTGGTAGAATAAAATTAACTAGTTGAGTGATTCAAGTAGTCATAAATGATGACATAAATGATTCAAATAGTCATAAAAATATATACAATTTATATACTCACAAGAAAACATTTCCAACAAATAATCATCCAATAATATACTCAAATTATCATTACTTTTGACATATTGACAAACTTAAATTATCATCGGACTAACCAAATCATTAAAGTCTCATTCATGATTTCGGGTCTTCTCATTCTTCCAATTCTTCCAATTGAAAGAGAAATAAATCAAAGCACCTCAAAAATACATTAAAATAAAAGTAAATTATACAAAATGTTCTCACAACTCAATATCCCCTCCAATTATCTATGTCCTTTCATTTTTATCCATACACTAACAAATTTAGTTCGTACTTTCTTTTTTCATGATTGCTTTAATCCTCAATAGCGTTGTTTCCATAATTTTCACCTACTTTTCTCTTCCTCACCCAGAGACTTAATTGACTCCATTACTTCCGTCTCTTTGCCTCCATATGAGTTCTTACTGCATTTGAACAACACAAGTACGTATATAGAATAAAGGTTTAAACAATCAAACATCATTTCCACCTCGAAAACGTATAGACATTAGGCTATAAATAATATGTAATATTGACTATTCACTTACCGTGTGCATGAAACACAAATACTCTAACTAAGTTGAAAATCAAAGTAGTTTAAAAACAAATCTTAATATGAATTTAAGAATAAACACACTTTTCAATAAATTTTAAATTTAAAGAGCACAAATTTCTAGAGCTTTCAAAAAATCATCTCATGTCTCTCTCAGCTTAACTTTAAGCTCTGAGAGTTTTCTTTCAAATTAAGATGGATAAAACTTAAATTGTAACAACACATTTACAAATTTCAAACCACATCTCAATTACTTTCTTCTTCCATAAATAATGGGAAGCACAACCATTTAATCACATTCAAACTCACCTCCTAAATCCAATTTTCCACCAAGCAAATGAAAACAGAATTAGAAGGCTTACCTTGATTTTGTTCGTTTTCCAGCAATTTCTAAAAATAAACAAAAAATACCTCCATCTTGCACTGCTCAGTGTGAATATATTTCTCACAGCCTTTTCACAGGGATTCCATATTCGTCTGCACAAAGCTCTCTGTTTGTTGTTCCATTTCTCAATGAGTGAGGGAAAATTTTGAGAGCGTTTTTAGTGAAATATACTTGCTGGTACAAGTGCGGACCCAAAAGAATTGAAAAGAAAAGTGAAAGAAACAGAAGGCCTAAGTGAGTAATCTAACATTAAAAATTAAAAAAAATTAGTGAGTCCAAAGTAAATACTTTTTTTCCAAGGCGTTTTACCAGTTCCCCTCACATTCCTGCATCAGTTAGCTTCCTAGACGGTTCTCATTCCGCTCATATCATCCTTCGTGGTATCCAACCTGAGAGTGATGCAGCAACAACATGTAGCATTAGTGTTGGTAATCTTATATGTTCTTTGAGCCACGACTTGATGAGGGTATATCTTCTTTCTATTCTTATTTACCTCTAAATTTGTATACCTTATATACCCTTTTACTCATTGCTTTATCTCTTGTTTTCATCTTCAGGCAATTATCCATCATAATTCCTTTCATGAACACCATCTCGCTTGTGAACAGGCCATGTTGAACTTTCACAGGGAGGTCATTGAGTGTCGTGGTTTCCATGACGGTCTTCAGGATGAAATGAACAGCTGAAGAAAAATGAGGCCGAGCTTCAGGAAGTTGTGGAGAAGCTGGCTCAGGATGCAGCTGTAGTGGCGATGAAGCATCTAATGCTTGAAGAATCTCTGAAAATTGCCAAGTATACTTTGGCAGCAACTGAGGAATCTTTGGCAGCAGCCGAGCTAACCAGAGCCCGAGCAAAAGAAAAGGAGAAGCATACTGGGGATGAATATTAGGCTTTGTTTGACAAAGCTGAGCATATGATCTATGGCGTAGGTTATAGAGAGATGGTTTGATAAAGGCTTCTCCAAGATGCCCCTCTATGATGCTTTTCCAAGGTTTAAGCTGAGATGAACGCTTCTACGGAAGACGTCGAGGCCAACCTTCCTGAAGCCGTCGTTGAAGCTATTGTCATTAATACGATCGAAGATGTAACTTCCAATCCTTCAAATGTTGCCACTACTGTGGCCACTATTTTTTAGACTATTACTAATGAGGAGGAGACCATCAAAATCTCTTAGATTTCTTTTCACTTTTTATATTTCCTTTCCTGCATTGTTTTCTAATTCAAGTACTATTGTATTTTTCTTATTTATCAATGAGAATTATCTTACTTTTGCAACTTTCCCTCTGTTGAATTGTATTCCATTCTTTCTTCAAAGATTTGGCAAAAAATTAAAAGAACTTGTAGTAATTTAAAAATTTGTTCACGAGAACTTGGAGGAACTTTGGTTAATAATATCCGTTCTAGAAGGCTTGCAATGATTTCAAGCTTTAGCTTGGTCCGTTATTAAAACTTTGAATTTTTGTTTTCATCTTTCTTCGGAGAGCATATCAATAATCTGCTTACTTTTGCATTGCCCATTTACAAAGACGCATTTCCAGAGTTGCTTTGATTTTTTTTAAGAACAGGCACTCATTGTAGTACCTTCCATTTTTAGGCACAGGTTCATTGAAGAACTATGACCCCATTTTTGTTTAAAGAGAATGACATATGAACTATCCGCTCCCAAGAACTTAAGTTCACTAAAGAACCAAGACCCTGTTTTGATTTTTGAGAGAAGGACTTCTGGACTGCCCGCTCCCAAGGACTTCGGTCCATTAAAGAACCATGGCCCCATTTTCATTCTGAAAGAATGACTTATGAACTGCCCGCTTCCAAATACTTAGGTTCATTAAAGAACCATAACCTTGTTTTCATTCTGAAAGAATGACTTATGAACTACCCGCTCATAATGACTTAGGTTCATTGAAGAACCATGACCCCGTTTTCATTCTAAAAGGACTTATGAACTACCTGCTCTAAGAGACTTAAGTTCATTAAAGAACCATGGCCCCATTTTCATTTTGAGAGAAGTATTTATGAACTGCCCTCTCTCACTATGTTACTAGATGACCAAGGAACTTTCCCACTACTACACTGACTGTGCACTTTTCTGGGTTTAGCGTAATGGAGCATTAACTTAAAATTAAAAGGCCTCATCATAATCTTTTATGTGATCCTCCCTTCTGACCAGCATATCATCTACGTAAACCTCTATGGTCTTTCCAATTTGCTCACGAAAGATTTTGTTCATGAGTCTCTGGTACGTTGCACCTGCATTTTTTTAGTCCAAAGAGCGTTACATTACAATAGAATATACCTTGTTCAGCTATAAATGAGGTCTTTTCTTGATCAAGTTAGAACATTTTTACCTGATTATATCCTGAAAAAACATCCATGAAGATGAAGAGTTCATGTCCCAAAGTCACATCCATCATTTGATCTATTCTTGGCAAAAGGTAGTCATCTTTTGAGCATGCTTTATTTAGATTAGTGAAATCAATACAAATCCTCCATTTGTCATTCTTCTTTTTCATTGTGATGACATTCGCAAGTCATTCCCGGTAATCCACTTCTCGGATGAATGTAGCTTTCAAAAGTTTATCCACTTCTTCTTTGATTAATTTATTCCTTTCTGGGGTAAAACTTCTCTTTCGTTGCTTTACTGGCTTTACAACAGGATCTGTATTTAATTTATGACATATTATTTTTTCAGGAATACTTAAAATCTCATGTGTCGTAGTCTTAAAGATATCTTTATTTTTGCATAAGAAATCTATCAACCTTTTCTTCTCAGTTTGTTCGAGGTGTCTTTTGAGTCCCTTCTTCCAGGTATACAAGATCAGTTTCTTCTCCTACTTTGTATCTCGGGCCACCATACCCGTCTTCCTGTGATCATTATTGCTCCGTAGCCTCAGGTTGTTCTTCCAATTTTTTGTCTGTTATCTTTCTCCTAGTAGACTCCAGTCCCACTACGGTGCAAATATAAGCATTAGCCTGATCTACATTTATCATCCTGATTCAATATGAAGATGGATACTTCAATACCTGATAAAAGGTGGACTAAATAGCTTTCATCTTGTACAGCCAAGTCCTTCCCATAATGGTGTTATACGCAAATGAGGTGCTCAGGACTATAAATTCCTTCAAATGGTTAAATGGTTCGGCATTCACTGGAAGAACGATGAGTCCTTCAAAATAACTAATAGCACCACTGAAGCCTATAATGTCTACGACGGACACTGTAGTTGTTAATCTCCCATAGACATCTTTTCGAGAGTCGACCGGTATAAGATGTTGACGGCACTCCCTTCATCAATTAGTACCTTCCTTAGCAAACAATTTCCAACTTTTATTAAAATGACCAAAGCGTCATTGTGACGTTCGTCATGCTCCAGATCCATCTCATCGACTATCAACGGAAGACTTCCATTGTCATTCGAAGATCTTTCTTTCTCCCACTGTCATTCTAGCATTGGTTTCTTGTAATACATCTTCCCCTCCTTCTCGGTGGTCCCCTCATATTCTGTTAGTGCAATGATTGTATCAACAATCTTGAGAGGTTGCTTCCTATTGTCCTTGACCTCCTTTTCTATTTCCAATTTTTTCTCGTCCTTCTACACAAATTAGTGGAGGTGCCCGTCTTTTATTAACTTGTATATGTAACCCTTGAGCTGAAAGTAATTCTTCGTGCAATGACTGTAGCTCTTGTGATAAGAACAATATCTATCCTTGTTGTAGTTCAACTCCATTGTCAATGGGGATGGCCTCTTTAACAATGGTTTATGCTTGATCATCTCAAGAATTTGATTTACTGGAACAGTAATGGCAGTATAGACTTTGTCTCGAGGATGGATTCTATTAGTATACCTTCCTCAATTCTCAATCTTGTCTCGTTTGTCCACTCTTTTCACATCATCACATTCTGGCCTCTCAGATCCTTTCTTCCCAGATCTTAAGCTATGCTCTCCTTTCTGTTGTTCCTTTGTCCTTTGCTTTGTCCTCCTCAACAAACTATTTTTCTCCTCCTCCAACGTGATGTAAGTCTGTGCCCGTTGGAATTTTTCCGCCATGGATAATGGTAACAACTTTGATGAATCCTCAAAGAGAGATGAATTTAGATCCAACCCTTGTCTGAAAGATAGTCTGACTACCCAGACATCACAGTTTTCCACTGTCATCATCTCATCTTTGAATCTATACTTATACTCCCGTAGGGATTCTCCTTTTTTATGGAGATAGTCAAGAGGTATTATGTATCCTCCATTATCACACGATATATACTGTTCCAAGAAGACTAAAGACATAACAGTTAAGTTAGTAATTTAATGAGCAGGAAGAGAATGATACCATTTCAAAGTAGTCTCGTCTAGTTTGGTGGGGAACATCCTGCACATTAGTTCATCCTCATGCTAGTACAGCATCATCACTTGTTTGAACTGCCTGACATGGCCCACAAGGTCAGATTTTCCTTCGTAACACTTGAACTTCAGTGCCACAAATTTCTTGGATACTGGGGCAGCTAGAATCTCCAAACATAATAGAGTACGCATAAGTGACTTGAGGTCATATTTTCCCATACTCCCCATCTTCCTTATCTCTATCATCTTTTTCTCCAGCATCTTTTTTATCGCCTTTTTCGTTATGAGTTTAGGCAGACATGCATCTCTCGTTGTCTCCTTTGTTTGGAGTTGGAATTGAATCTTTCCATCTTCTTGTTAAATGTTTCTACTGATCTTAGAGTTTAGCTTTCTGACATCTTGTCCATCTTGCTCTGAACAGTTCTCTCATTCTTCTTTGTTAGTTCGTTGACTAACCTCTGCACGTGTATGTGACAATTCCCGTTGCAACGCATTAATCGAATCATGCACCATTTGTCATGCGTTGCACATCATCTCAGTGTTTTGTTGCTCCATCTCTTGCATTCCCGTCAGAATTGTCTGTAGCATCTCTCAACCAGTGGAGTGGGTTGATCAACGTGATTATTCTCGTTCCTAGTTTTGTTTCCCTCATTGAGGGAAGCATTCGACCTGGTTGTAGGCATTTTTTTTATTTTTGGAAGAGTTCTCTCGAGCTTTTATTCTCACTCTCAATGAAAGTATAAAATGTAAAAGGATTTTTCTGGTGAAAGAAAAATCTATTACGCACGAGTAAAAATAATGAATGAGAGATAAAGAGTAAGAAAGTAAGAACTCTAAAGCTTAAGTTGGCTTGTCTTCGATTGATTTTTTAGGTGATATATACTCATATTTATACATGGATTTCATAATCAGATTACAACCAATTCCCTTATCCAGTCACTAATAACGGAGAATGGATAAGCTTTTAAAAAGAATATTCATGATGAAGATCCCTTTCTTAACGGTATGGTTGATCTCTCAGTTCTCGTTCCATCTTTTCTTTGGTTGAGTATTCGGTCTAGATCTTGTCACGTGTAAAGTACGACTTTAGATTATTCAGGTCAATTTAGTCTAAAATTATTGACTAATTAAAAAACTTGCTATTTACCTAAATCTATTGAAAATATGCTATTTTTTAAAGCACCCTCCTTTAAGTTATCTATTACTTTTTTTTCTTAAAAAGATTTGATCTTTTTTATACCAAAAAGATTTGATCTTTTTTTATACCAAAAAGACTTTATCCTTTATCTTTCGCAAAGATTCAAGAAGAAAATATATAAATTTCTCATCAGTTTATTTGTATCCTATAATTGATCACAAAATTGCAAAAAAAAAAATTATCATTAAATTAGAAACATAATCGTTTTAAATTGGATCAAAACTTCCAATTGAATGAGTAAAAGGTCTATATAAAGGTGAAATGTCTATCTCTAATAGTAACTATCTTCACTTTTCGATTTGTCCAAGGGAGATTGAAAGCAAAACAAACGAGTGCTCTAAAACAATGTCTTTATCTTCCTACAGATAAGGAGATCGTATTAGCTCAGTGGAAATAAAATATTTTTTTTTGAATTATTTATATGTGTGCATAATTAGTTCGGTCCAGTTGTTAGTATAAAAATTAGATCGAATCAAAATTCACGATCTTGTCATTATAAGGACTGAATTGACTAGTTATGTGCATAAAATTTGAACCAACTAGCCATAAAATAATTAATCGATTCGGTCAGATTTTACGATTCATCATATTTTTAAATGAATTTAATCATAAATATTTTAAAAAAAATAAATTTTTCATGCATTATAATAAAAATTCACAATTTAAACTAGGACTATAAACTAAACATTAAAACAAATGAGAGAATTGCAAAAGGGAGAAAATGAGAGAAATATGAAAAATTAAATATTATATATATATAGAGAGAGGACAAACGATGAGTTTTGTTTAAAATGTAAAAAAATTTTAAACCATACCAAAAATTTAATTTTTTTAATCTATGTGCCAACGATAAAAAAAACTTACTCAACCGTACAATTTTTATTCAGTTTGATTGACTTTTCCTACCCATAATAAATAGGTCATAAAGTAGATAGGAAGATTATCTTAATACTGTTTCATTTTCCATATTATTGTAATTGTGCTCAATACTGTTGCATTTTCCACATATTCGTCCTTATAAATTCAATTTTGGTGGGTCCCATCTAAACTCTTGCCCTTGATGGAGTGGACCCTTGGCCTAATTTACAAGGCATCCATCAACCGACACTTGGCCTAATTTACAAGGCATCCATCAACCCCACCAAAATAGATGATGCATATATGCCCCTATTTTCCACCACCAACTGAATATACCAATTGCACTTTTCTATCTTTCGTTTATTTTCCTCTTTTTAATTTCTTTATATTTACATTCCAAATCTACTAGATAAACGTAAAATATTCTCTGCATGTATTATTAAAATTCAACTTTTTTATAAAATGGACCATCAAATTTATGTCACATAATAGTTTATATGTAAACTGATTTAAACTATTAAAAAACATTTTCGACAGTTTACTTGGTTCTCCAAAGTACATACGAACTGTATTTGTCAAAATTACTCTCACTATTTCTTTTATTTTTCATATACACAAACATTAAATACAACGCTCTTTTTGTTAAATCCACAACCAAACAACAGCATAAATTTCACATCTTCACTTCTCTCCCCACACCCAAGACCCACTTGCCAAAATGACGGCCAAGGACTGCGGCGACCACCACGACCACCGCCACCACCTCTACCGCCTTATAGCCTATGCCATCATCACCTTAATCGTCCTCACTGCCATACTCGTCTTCCTCGTATGGGCCATTCTACACCCTTCTAAACCCCAATTCGTTCTCCAAGATGTGTCCGTTTACACCCTCAACATCTCCTCCTCCCCAACCAACATCCTCACCACCGTGATGCAACTTACGATATCGTCCCACAATCCGAATGACCGTATCGGCATTTACTACCCGAAGATGGACATCTACGCCTCCTACCGCGGCCAACAAGTGACTGTCCCCACTTTACTGCCTTCCACATACCAAGGCCATAATGATGTCAATGTGTGGTCTCCGTTTCTGTACGGGAATTCCGTGCCGATCGCGCCAAACTTGGTGGAGGCTTTGAGCGAAGATGGGAATGTTGGGGCGGTTTTGTTTGAGATAAAGGTTGATGGGCTGCTGAAATGGAAGGTTGGGACTTGGATTTCCGGCAAGTACCACTTCAATGTGAACTGTCCTGCTTTTATTAGGTTCCGCTACCCTTACAGTGGGGTTGCTTTGAAATATCAGGTTGTGCAAAGTTGTCATATGGAAATTTAAGTATATTAGTTTATGCAAATTTGTTTTTTTCTCCCTTTAAATATGGATTTTGTTTATATATATATATATATTTTCTCATTTCGGATTTAATACTTTTACTTTTAATTTTCTAGAGTTTATACTTGTAATTTTCATTTCTTTTCACTATAGTCATTTTGTACATTTTCACTTTCTCAAAATTACTTGACTCATAAAGTTTAAAAAAAAACTATTATAATTCATTAACTTTCATTAACAAAAAAAAACTATTATAATTTCTTCTCTAACGCAAATTTTCTGCTGTCATATATTCCACGAGAAAATCAATTTCAAGAGGCTCAGATTCTTGAGAAAACTAATTTGTATATTTGATTGGAGGATATTTGATTTTTCGGATGTTTTAAGTTTGGGAAAAGATTAAAGAGGAGGGTGTAGTTAAAAAATTTTGAGTTCCAAATTTTATTTTCCATGTCAGCCTTACTCTTTCCACGTCATCAACTTGCAACAAAAAAAATTTAAGAAAAAATAATTGAACCTTAATAAAAGTGAAAATAAAAGTTGAGGAGTATAAGTGTTTAGAAATTTTTAAAATATATATATTATTTAGAATTCCTTAAAAAAAAAATACAAGGGACAAAAAGTGAATTTTTCTTTCGAAAAACACCTTAAAATAAATTATGGTTTGTATGCGAAGCACATACTTTGGATCATGTCCAGTGGAAACACTACAACGACATACTTAATTACGTAGTCTCGCTTTCCAGGATTATGGGTACCGATGCGAGTTTTTGTTTTTTAGACTTCATGACTCCTGTCTTGATTTTTCTATCCTATTTTCTAGGGAAATTTATTATTGAACATGTGTGCTGCTTCAAAAACCCTTTAAAATTTAGTTATACGACCTTCTAATTTGTACCTCTCGTGTTAAGTTTAATTAGTTTATCTCAATCATATTAATACTAATATCAATGGTTAATGTCAACTCTTCACACTTTCCGAAACATAATTAAAAAATATTTTTGCACAAAATTCACAATATATTAAGACCATTAAATGAATATTGAATGAACCATGGTTCATAATCATGTAACAGAAAAACGTAAAACACAAGGAAAGGGGAAAATAATTATTGGTCATTTAAGGTTAAGGTAATCTCTGTGAGGAGCCAACAGATGAACATGTGACTTGAGATTTGCTTAATTACTGTTCAAGATATGATTTACCAAAATTAATTAGTATGGTTGAGAAATTTTGTGAATAAAGATATATGACTTAGTTCTGTCTCGAGACCAAAGGTCCATATATAAACGAGAAGGGGTTTGGATTATTCTCGTCATAAAATAAAAGTTTGAAGCAGTCTTTAGCACCATACCAGATTTGTGATGTTAGGTGGGAAGTAATTGGCTAACCACATGGGATGACGCCATAAAAAATTAAGTGTATGGTAATGGAATATTCAGAAGTTACAAATTCAGCTAGGAAAAGTAGTCTTTTTCGCTTTCACTTAAAAAAAACGTAGGGTGCAATTTAAGATTCGATAAAAGAAAGAAAAGATGATTAACCTATCCAACTCCAACCTTTGCTTACCTTTAAGTACAAGCTAGAACCTTTTTTAGTATGTTAAGGTGAAAATGGAAGAAGTTGAATATATCTCTGCCTGCCTAAATAGGAGCAATGGGAAATCAATAATTAGCAAAATAAATTACTTGGTCATTTTATGGTAAATATGCTCAAATAAGAGAGAACATTGCTCCTCTTTTGACTAATAATTTTATGATTCGCAACATGTATTTATTGTTGATGCAAAAAACATATCAGCATCGCCTGTCAAGGGGTCCACCACATGTCGTTCGGCGATTCATCCGGGAATCTGCAAAAACCAAGAACAATCGTGAAAGTTGTAGGCAGGGCACCAGAGTGGTGCCCCACCTAATGCACTCCGACGATCAAATCAGTAGAGTGTTAAGAGAAAAATAGCAGTGTGAAGAATTTCTTACCATTAAATGAAATCATCATATATTTATAATGATTTTCTTTATCTGCCAAACGTCCAGGTTCAGTGTATCTTCTTCCTTATTCTGATAAGAAATTGAGATATTCATGGAGAATATTCTTTGATCAGGATATCTTAGTTCTCATTTTATCCTTTTTAACAACCATTGAGTTTGCCTGATAGATTTGATGTGTGTCCTATCATTTTCTTGTATGACTGATTATTATATCTTATTGGGACAAGAAAATAATATCGGCTATCTCGAGTAGTCACGATCCTAGGTATCAGATTACATCGTCATCCATGTGACCTCGGTAGTGTAAGTATAGGTGTGGTCGTGTACATCGACCTTGTCATGGAGGGTGCCTCGATCATCATGATGACTTTAGTCATGGAGGAGTCCTAGGTTTGGACTTAATATGGGCCCTACCCGAGAAATGAGAGTATTGGACCATGTTGGAAAATATTATTGAGTGAGATTTAGCCCGAGTATTTTTTCTCCCCTACAGTTTGCTCCACTTCTTGAGTCTGGAGCATAGCGATAGAGTCGGGAAGTATGTTGTGGAGGGAGTCATGAGCTTTTACCCAAGACTTTGTCTTTGTACTTAATCGAGTGTTAATCATATGTTAGCATTGAGATCATCAACAGTAGAGTTTATGTCCAAAATATATAAGTATTTGTTGCTAGTTCATGATGGCATATCAAAGCATCTCGTGACTCAGACGAGCTTTCTTCATATTTGTTAATTGACTCTTGGTAAAAATGTCATCATCTTGATTAATGTTAGACTTCTTCATGTAATGATGCGTGTGATTGTGTTGGGACCTGAAGCTCTGTGGTTCAGGTTTGTGCGAGTTGCGCCGAGTAATTGTCGGGATCGAATTCTTATGATTTTCATCTGACAGTCAGGCGACTTAAGATGGATCGGTGGTCATAACAACAAAACTTGCACACCTTCATCAAAGCGTATGGTGAGGACTGGTGTTAAGATTGAATTCCTTTGATCTGGGCAGGTAGTAAGACGTCATTCTGTTGGAATCGCTTCACTATGAGGTTGACTTGACATTGTGACATTATAGAAACTTTCCAAGGGTAGGATTTTTTCTGAAATCCTGCATTGCATTCTCATGTTGATCCATACTTGACCATGTATCTGGTACATTACTTTGGCATCTCATGTTGCGTGGCGGATGATGGAGTTATTACATACCATAGTGTGCATTCCGAGTGTTCTTCTTACCATCCAGAGTTATATTTTCAGAAACTAAGTCGTGACTAGGAACTGAAGGTTTTGATACTTTGGTTATTGACTTTTTTTATAACTCGATAATTGAGTTTTTTGGTCTATCTATGTCATATAGTGATTCAGTTGTCTAAAATTAATAGTGATTTTCTGGTATAGCTTGGTACAACGGGTGTCCTTGAGCTAACCTTGATGAAGATCAAGCGGTTCTTTTCTTGGAGAACGAAGGACTCCTGAGTACCTATAGGGTTATGCCCCAATCATCATGTCTTGGGTTTGACAATATTTTGGACTTATGGAAGGTCTTTAGCTTATATGCCCCCAAGGTATCAAACAATTATATCGCATTGAGCAATGGGTTTGTATTCGGTCTTGTCGTTGAGCTCGTCGTTGCATCTTTCCGTGCTGACATGTCTGCGGGCGTAACTCGTAAGTCATCAATGCTCATGCTCTCTAGCGGTAGGATTTGGAGCCTTCTTTTCCTTATTTATTCAAATTGCATTTGACTAATTATTGACGGTAAGATCCTTTGGAGTCATCTATAGTAGAGTACCAAGATCATTTGTGATTTATGAGATTTTGACTAATCTCGATACCATAGTCATCAGTGTGACTTGGGTGTCATTTTCATAATTGTGATTCTGGGTACCATAGTTATCTAGGTAACTTCGACTACCTTAATCTTCTATGTGACGTGAGTAATATAGTCATATGGGTCACTTAGGGTACATATTCATATATGGGACTAGGGGTACTTAGTCATCTGTGTGGCTTGGGGGTATCATAGTAATTTTTGTGTGACTTCGAGTTCCATAGTATCTAGGTGACGTTGGGTGTTATAATCATCTGTGTGCCTTTGAATCCAACATAGTCATCTGGGTGACTTTGTGTACCTTAGTCATCTGTGTGACTTGGAGTATCATAGTCATTTGTGTGATGTCGAGTGTATTGTCATCTATATGACCGTCGTAGTCATCTGGTGACGTCAGGTACCATGGAGTATTACAATGGTCATTTTACCTTATGTAAGGTATTTTTTACTGGTCATCGCAACGCGTGCACGATGGAAAAGTGAAGACGGCTGGCCTTTTAAAAAATTAATTTTTTAATAAAAATCGAATCTTTTAATAAAACAAAACTTCTGTAACGTCACAGTAACCAAATAAAATTTTTTATTAAAACAATTTTTTCAATCAGTCAAGATCCATTATATATTTATAAGTTAAATCTACGACATACAAGGTTAGGAATCATATACATCTTGTAGTCTATATCAAGTGTCCTTGCAAAAAATGATCGATCCTCCGTTCTCACGAAATCGTTCCAATGATCAGTAGACTACAAATTCCACACCAAAATCTTCCAAGTCAATCATCAACATACTAGGACATGTGCGGGAATGTAGAATATTACAAGACACTTTTTGTGTCTCTAGATGTTCTCAATACATGAGATCTAGAAATTTTCTGAGAAGGACTTTAGTGAGACAATTCTCTAAAATAACGTGATGATTATTCTTTTAGAGATTTGACTAACGTTTAATCACAGAAGAAACTCTCTCTGAGACCAATCGTATTCTCAATTAACCTCTTGATTAACGAACTGATGATCTGATCAACTGATTCTCTCCTCTCCTTTTAACTCTTAAGGCCATTAGAATAATATATGTATATTTTTTAGATAATAGCGTATCAGATTTATAAGGATAAACTAAAATAATATTTATTTATAAAATTACCAATTACAGTGGGACCCACTGTAATTGTGCACAACTATAGAGCCACAGGACACTGAAGTGTGTCGTGAGTCAGCACAGTGCCTCAGGGCACCACTGTAGTGTCATGTGGCACTACAGTGTTGCACACTCACTATTGTAGTGCCACATGACACCATAATGGAATTTTTGTCAGTTTATGATACTTTATCAGAGATTGACATGTGGCGATTACTGTGAATTAAATAATTATTTTAATCAGATAATTATCTAGATATCAGTTAATTCAAAATTAACATATCTGATTATCCATATCAACTAACTTACCTGTTATTTCACAAATAACAGATTTAGTTGATTTAAATTACTACCTAATAATAATTTAATTATCTAATTTCATAAATTAGATTATCGATAATTAAAAAATCAATAATTATATATATATAATTTCTAAAAATTATATTTAAATATATAAATAATTCAATTCATTCATGCTTAATTAATTAATCACACATTTTATCTCATAATTATGTATTTGCCTCAGAATAAAAATTTTTTTTGCAAGTCAGTCATTTTCTCATGTCTTGAAATACTCACACCCTAGACATCGTAGTATAGAGGTGACTTGGGGACTATAGACCTATAATCCTAAGCTCCAATAAACTAAATTATTAATTAAACTCTTTAATTAAATAATCTTATTTATTAATTCTACTATTACTCCATTATAAATATGGAATTGCACTCTTAGAGATTATAGAATATATTTACAGAATATTTCTATGTAGTCCACTGACATAATCATTTCATATAGTTCAGTCCTCCAATTATTGGTTCGTAAATTAGAACTGATCAAAATTATCATTTTACCCCTCTACTTACCTCGTGATACTTAAGTACATCAACCCACTAGTAAATGGTTAATATACAATCTTATTATAAATTTGAACTCAATAATCATTCAGTTTCAAAACTAACACTTAAGGAAACCAATATACGATCCGTTAGGAAAGCTTAGATTCAAAATCTTGTAAGATCATGTTCCTAGTCATCCACATCACTGAATCTCCAAAACAAAAGTCATTAGCCTGATTAAAAAACAGACATTAACGAGTGAATCAAAAGATCCAGTAGACATGCATAGGAGGAGTTCATGACTACTCAGGATTGAGACTAATCTACATATGATCATCGAATTGATGTGTATTAAATCTTTATGATAAACGGCACGTTAATAAAGATAATAATTCATATCGGTCCTACCATATATAATCTTTTTATATAAAGTACACTCACTAAGATGTCTATCCATATCAATTATCCGGATATAGATCTCACGCATTCATAATGCTTAGTGAACCATACTAGCAAGCATTCATTAAATATTCCATACTTTAATATGTTACTGACAATTTTATTCATTATCTATGATCTTAATCTTCTCATACTAATATAAGATCATAGTCTCATTAATGAATATAGAATTTTCAGATATTTATATAAAATTTTTAACAATAATTTAAAAGAACAATTATAAGAAAAATGTAATCCTTTTTAAATTTCATATTCTAATGTCAATACACATGCTTTGAGGGCATAACCCCCAACAATCTCCCACTTGCCCTAAAATATATGTGGCATCTCTATAAATCTCATGCTACGCACGTGACCCTCAAATGACTTCGCAGGAAGTGTCTTTGTAAAAGGATCAGCCAGGTTCTGTTCTAATGTTATCTTCATGACAGTCACATCCCCTCGATGCAAGATCTCTCTTACAAGATGATATTTCCTCTCTATGTGCTTGCCCCTCTTGTAAGTCTTCAGTTCCTTGGAATTTGTTACCGCCCCGTTGTCATCACGATACATGATCAGTGGCATGTCCATATCTGGAACTACTTTTAGTTCAGAATAGAACTTTCTGAGCCATATCGCATCTTTCGCAGTTTGACAAGCCACTATATATTCAGCTTCCATAGTGGAATCTGCAACGCTGGATTTTTTAATACTTGTCATTTATCAGTAGAAATTGAAGGTGGTCTGATCTCATCAGTCATTAATTCCTCAAGAACTACTTTACTACGAGATTTATAGTTTTGCATAGAGTCACGCTCAAGAAAGGTTGCATTTGTTGACATAAACACATTTTGATCATTATGACTGTAAAAGTATCCACCTCTAGTCTCTAAATAATAGCCAACGAATATGCATAGCTCAGACCTTGAGTCTAAATTTCTGGTCTTGGGTCTAAGAACGTGAGCTGGACACTCACATATATGAAAATGACGTGAACTAGGTTTGGAGCCATCTCATAACTCTAAAGGTGTCTTGGTTACAGACTTAGAGGGCACTACATTCATAACACTTTCCTTTAGGCTTGCTGTCTGTCTTGTTCTTCTTGCATTTCGGTGATGTCTAGGCTTTCTTTACTCTTTTGTTCTTACTCTTGTCCTTACCATTGTTCTTCTTCTTTTTATTGTTCTTAACAATATTGGAGGAAGGCTTTTGCTCGACAACATTTGCATCACCCTCTTTGGTCATTCTAAGGTTGAGTGAGTCAAAAGTCTGCAGTTCATTCAACAATTGGGTCTTAGTCGTGAACGCAGAAAAAACTGGTGTGAGCGACTCTAGTATGATGCTAACTTGAGTCCGCTCATCAATGGTCGCCACTTGTACTTCTGCCTTGTGCATTATGTCGTTCATGTTCAAAACATGTTCTCGAACAGAAGTACCCTTCCTCATCTTAGTTGTCATATAGCTCCTAGTAGCCTCATGACGACTTTGATCGGACTACTGCCCAAACATTGCCTGTAAAGATTTCATAATCTTATAGGCAGTGTCTATGATTTCATGCTAGGTTCTCAAGACATCATTCATGCTCATAAGCATGTAGCACTTTGCCTTATTGTTTGATATGATCCAAGCATCGTATTTGTCTCTAACATTCGTAGGGACGTTAACAGCGGGCTCCTCAAGACATTCTCCAATAAGAACGAACTTATGGTTCTCACAAATTAGCATTAAATTCATGTTTGATTTCCAACGTACGAAACTATCACCATTCAATTTTTCAAAAGCAAGTAAAGCAGTAAGAGAGTTGCCCATCGTAGACATAATATTGATAACTGAAATTTAAAACATACATGATTCAATATAATTGATAAATATATAGAATTCGAAAAGTAAACATGATGCATGAATGCAATCATAATAAACACGTAAATTTAACATTTACTAATCACGATAAAACAACCCAACGATTAATGTGCCGCCTTAGGGTCGGTCAGATTAACCTCAGAATGTCTATGAGACATTCTCATCCTTATTAATTAAAATTTAAAATATATCATATTTTCTCTTTTAACAATAAGGTAACGCTTGTTCGGTCAAGCCACAACTATGTACATGAAAGTTTAGTTGGGACTTTGTGAGTGTAACCCATCATTTCAAATTTCATGACTTCATTTAGAATATATCGCCTTAGGATTGGTCAAAACTAAACTACATCACTTTCTCCTATTTTCTTAAGAAGTCCAACATTGGTATTTACACCTCGAAACATTCCTTAAGGGGATGAAAACAAAGTCATCTCGACGTCCTCACTGCACCTCGCGGTGTTGTACTAATATGGAGATCATAGGTTACATTGACGTGTCAACATTCTCCCACTAACTATTTTAGGATAATGTGTTTCTATTTTAACTAATCAATTAATTCTAAATTAATTACTAGTTAAAATAATAATACTATGAATATTTAATTATCAGTTACTCCAATCAAATTGGTCTAAGTTCATTTAACTTTTTGAAGCACCTAAGTCACAATTAGGTGAAGTTAGATTAACTACTTAATTATACTCATCAAACTTTAATGAAAACTATTTTACTAAAGTCGGTTAACCTAAAAGTTACTATACCATTTAGTGTGGTGTGATTACCAAATTTTAACTAATTAAAACCTAGCAGTTTACATGTAATAGATTTCATAAAATAATGCATATAAACATATTAAGACATTCCTAATAAATCATGTTTCTACAGATGAGATGCATGATTGAATAAAACTGTGTAAAATTTTCATGTATGGCATGTGATCGACTAATGCATGAACATGTTATCAAACATAACAATTAAATAACATAATAATGGATCGAGTGACTATTGGATATTTTTAAATTACAACCCTTGAAATAAATAAATAAAATTACAAAGCATATTTCAAGAATACATATTTCTCAAATATTGTCTTCTCCTCCTGATGTCAATCTTCATAATCTTCAAGCTTTGAATAAAACCCTTTTTAATTAGAAAAATTATTTTTCTTAATTAAAATAATTTCTATAATTATCCCTTTTAATATAGTTGACTTTGACTTAGTCAAATAAAACACTTATTTTATTTGGTCAAACTTGGGTCAACCACAATCAACCTACTAATTTTTAATTTTCATTAAATCAAAATTTTAATTTTTAATTTTCATGAATGAAACAGTGTTTTCGTGAATAGATAGTGTTTTCGCATGAACAATAAATTTCTGCCGTTCGTCTTATGCGTTCTTTGTATTCTCGTGTTCGGAATAATTACAATAATATTCATAATAAAATTACAAAAATTCATGCGCCTCAATTCGGTTTACACAAGATCTAGAAAAAATTAAAACAAAGTCTTACCCAATAATCACCATACAATTAACGATCCATTATTTTTCATACATTCAAAAAACATAATCATTCATCATCATATATGTCTCATATTATATGAATAATACCAAAAATCTCATACAGCATTTAACATATAAATATATAAAGACTGTTCTGATACCATTTGCTGGTCGTCGCATCGCGTGCGTGGAAGAAACGTGAAGGCGCGTGGCCTTTTAAAAAATTAAACTTTTAACAAAAATCAAATTTTTTAATAAAACAAAACTTGCGCAACGCCACGATAACTAAATAAAAAATTTTATTGAAAACTCTTTTACAATCAGTTAGGATCCATTATATATTTATAAGTTAAATCTACAACATACAAGGTTGGGAATCATATACCTCTTGTAGTCTATATCAAGTGTCCTTGTAAAAATCGATCGATCCTCCGTTCCTACGAAATTGTTCCAACGATCAGTAGACTCCGAGATCCACACCATGATCTTCCACGTCAATTCTCAGCGCACTTGGACGTTTGTCGACCTGTAGAATATTAGAAGACATTTTTTTGTTTCTACATGTTCTCAATACATGAGATCTAGATATTTTTTAGAAGGACTTTAGTGAGACGATTCTCTAAAAGAACGTGATGATTATTTTTTAGAGATTTGATTAACGTTTAATCACAGAAGAAAATCTCTCTGACACCAACCGTGTTCTCAATTCAACTCTTGATTGATGAACTGATGATCTGATGATCTGATTCTCTCTTCTTCTTTGAACTCTTAAGGCCATTAGAATAATATATCTTATATTTTAGATAATGACATATCAATTTTTTATGGATAAACTGAAATAATATTTATTTATAAAATTACCAATTGTAATAAGACCCACTGTAATTGTGCATAACTACAGTGCCGCATGGCACTACAGTATGCCGTGAGCCAGCACAGTGCCTCATGGAACCACTATAGTGTCATGTGACACTACAGTGTTGCACACTCACTACTGTAGTGCCACATGGCACCATAGAATCCACGTCGATTTCTGATACCATATCAGTGATTGACGCGTGACAATTACTATAAATTAAAAATTTATTTTAATCAGATAATTATTTAGATATTAGTTAATTCAAAATTAACATATCTGATTTTTCCTATCAACTAATTTATCTGTTATTTCACAAATAACAGATTTAGTTTATTTAAATTATTATCTAAAAATTATTTAATTATCAAATTTCATAAATTAGATATTCTGTCGCATTTATCGATAATTAAAAAATTGATAATTATATATATGTGTGTGTGTCTATATATATATAATTTCCCAAATTTATATTTAAATATATAAATAATTCAATTAATTCATTCTTAATTAACTAATCACACATTATCTCATAATTATGTACTTGCCCCAAAATAAAAATTTATTTTACAAGTCAGTCATTTTCTCATGTCCTAAAATATTCAAACTCTAGACAGTGTAGTATAGACGTGAGTTGGAGATCATGGACCTATAATCCTGAACTCCAATAAATCAGATTATTAATTAAACTCTTTAATTAAAAACTCTTATTTATTAATTCCATTATTACTCCACTTTAAATATGAAATTGCACTCTCAGAGATTATAGAATGTATTTACAGAGTATTCTCATGTAACCCACTGACATAATCATTTCATATAGTTCTATCCTCTAATTATTGGTTCGTAAATTAGAACTGATCAAAATTATCATTTTACCCTTCTAATTATCTCTTGATCCTTAAGTACCATTAATCCACTAGTGAATGGCTAATTTGTAATCTTATTATATATTTGAGCTCAATAACCATTCAGTTCCAGAATTAACACTTAAGGGAACCGATATACGATCTGCTAGGAAAACTTAGATTCTAAATCTTATAAGATCATGTCTCTAGCCATCCACATCACTGAATCTCCAAAATAAAAGTCATTAGCCTGATTTACAAACAGACATTAACGAGTGAATCAAAAGATCTAGTAGACATGCATATGAGTTCATGACTACTCAGGATTCATATTGATCTACATATGATCATCAAATTGATGTGTATTCAATCTTTATGATATACGCCATGTTAATAAAGATATTAATTCATATCGGTCTTGTCATATATAATTTTATTATATAAAGTACATTCACTATGATGTATATCCATATCAATGATCCGGATCTAGATCACAAGCATTCATAATGCTTAGTGAACCGTACTAGCAACCATTCATTAAAGATTATAAACTTTAATATGTTGCTGACAATTTTATTCATTGTCTATGATTTTAATCCTTTCGTACTAATATAAGATCATAGTCTCATTAATAAATATATGAATTTTCAGATATTTATATAAATTATTCAACAATAATTTAAAAGAACAATTATAATAAAAATGTAATCATCTTTAAATTTTATATCAAAATGTCAATACACATGCTTTGAGGGCATAACCCTCAACATTTTCTCATATTTGTCTTAAGTAAGTTATGAGGTCTTGGCAACTCTAACCATTATCAAAGTACTTCGTCCCAGCATCTCGTGTATTTAGGTGCCACAAAATATTACCATGGTCTTTACCCTAGTATGGTCTTTTTCCAATCATCTTATGTGATAAGGATGTCTCATTAGGTTGTCGCCTTATATGAGGTCTTTTTGCCCTTCGTAGGGTCTTTTTCCAGATCATTTCAAGTGATAAAGATGCCTCGTTAGGTCGTCACCTTGGTTGAGGTCTTTCATTCGAGGGTTCTATGACCTCGTGTCTTTATCCATCATGTTATCTTCCATGACATCTTTTATACTGCTTTATCCCTCATTCTCTTGGAATTGTGTCATGTCCATCATAAAGTCAATGAGTACTTGAGCATTGATTGCGATCCAGGGTTCATATCTGATGTCGAACTCTCTTATCTCCGGAGAAGTCATCCATGAGACTGAGCATCTCGTGCCCCCACTATAGCGTCAACTAATTGATCTATTGTTGAAAAAAGGAAGTCGTCCATTGGGCATACTTTATTCATATTAGTGAAGTTTACATATAACCTTCATTTTTCGTTCTTCTTCTTTTCTACCATTGTGTTATCTCGCTCTCTCATAGGAGCATTGGCTTAATATGTGGTCTCTTGGTTCTTAATCATGTATGCTCTCTCGTGGGAGCGTTTACATATTTGGTGACCTCTCAGATCTTGATAATTATGTTTGCACTCTTGTGGGAGCATTTTAACTGCATTTGTATATTCCTAGAGAATTTACATTATATTTCTATTTCTTTGTAGGAGCATTTTAACTGCACTTGTATATTCCTAGAGAATTTACATTATATTTCTATTTCTAATTTTTTATCCCCTACTGAGCGGACCAAAACAGTTTATAGACCTCATGCTGAGGCATCGTAAGAATATAATTGAGAAATTTTGAGACTTTTTATTATATCCTAGGATCTCGTAACTTGTAATAAGCTCATGCTTGATATCATAAAGAGTTAAAATGCTCTGAGAATATTCAAAGAATAATAAAATTGAGCATATAAAATAAATAACGTACCTCAAAATTTTAATGGAGATTATCGATATAACTCTTGATTTTGAGATACTATAAAAATTCAGGATAATACATATCAAAGTTGTGTGGTCCACGTCTTGATCCTGAAATTTACACTTATCCAAAAATGATAAATAATATTTACGAAAATAATTACATTATTCTCTTGATATTAAAAACACATCAAATAGTGTTAATTAATTGAAGAGAATTTTTGCAAATAAATTACATGTAGTAATAAACAATACTTATATGAATCTTCCCTTAATAGGCTTTGTGGAGCTGCTGTGGGCCATTTGAAAGTAGAGGCTGGGACTGTGAATAGAAGAGCGTGGGCTGCCTTTGTGGGAAGGCCTGACTCCAAGAGGCACAAAGGCCATAGAAGTGAGGCTTTGGACTTGTGGGCTGGGCTGCGAAGAGCCCAGCGCCAGACTGCGGATCAGGCCAGTGCGCGGGTCCAGGTCGCGCCCGGACTTGGGCTAGCTTCTTGGGCAGCAGGTTTGCACACTCTCTGGGCATGCCTCCCATGGATTAATGGGTAGGTTAACCCGGAACCCTGAAATCGGGTAGAGAAGATGACAGTCACCGCCGGCTGTGCGTGGGAGCACATGCAGCCTCCTCCGCGGCTGTTTCCGGCCGGAAAAAGCTCCAAATCACCGTAAATATGCATCTGAAGCCTTCTACGCATGCTTTGGGGTCCAAAACTTTTCTGTTTTCCGTAGATCTAAGCTTCCATTTTTCGGTAGTGGGAGGGGTTGTTCGCGGCTTCAAATCCGACGGTTATGGGCAGCGCGAAGCGTTCTACGGCGTAGATCCGATGACCTGCAAGACGCCTTCACCGCGGGCTGGTCATCGTCGACCTTGACCGTGCTTCGCGGTTGTCCACGGCTCGCGGCTGCTATAGATTTTCATAATTTTTTTAACGCCATTGGCAACGTTTTGCCACAGAGTGCAGTTGCTCTAGGCATCAACCGTGTTTCCCGGTGACGATCCTTCACTCAAGGTGGCTATGCACCGTTGGGTATTTTCTCTGCTATTATTCTTCATGATATTTTAACCCGTTTTGGATGGTTTCACCGTTTTAGCGAGAATAAAAATGGTGGATAAAATTTGTGAGCAATTTTGAAAAAATGAGAGATATACGTTCCCATAGATGGCGTCAAATTGTTGATGCGAAAACCTGCCAGCAAAGACTGTCAAGGGTCTGCCACGCGTCACTCGATGATTCGTTTATGAGCCTGCAAAAATCAATAATGATCGTGAAAACAGTAGGGAAGCCATCGGGGTGGTGCCCCACCTAACGCACTCTAACTATCAAGTCAGTAGAGTGTTTAGAGAAAAGTAGCACTGTGGAGAATTGATTACCATTAAATGAGGATCATAATATATTTATAACGATTTTCTGTATCAGTCAAACGTCTAGATTCAGTATATCTTCTTCTTTATTCTGATAAGGAATGGAGATATTCATGGAGAATATTCTCTGATCAGGATACTTTGGTTATCATCTTATCCTATTTAACAACCATTGAGATTGTTTAATACATTTGATGTGTGCCTATTTTTTCCTTATATGAGTGATTATTATATCTTATTGTGATAGGAAAATGATATCGGCTATCTCGAGTAGCCGCGATCCTAAGTATGAGATTACATCATCATCTGTGTGACCTCGGTAGTGTAAGTATAGGTGGAGTCGTGTCCATCGATCTGGTCATGGAGGGTGTCTCGATCATCATAGTGACTTCGATCACGGATTAGTCCTTGGTTTGGACTTAATATGGGACATACCCGAGAAATGAGAGTATTGGACCTTGTTCAGAAATATTATTGAGTGGGTTTTAGCCCGGGTGTTTTTTCTCTCCTACACATATAGGCTTAAAAACAATAGCGAATATAAAGGGATGGGGAGAATGAAGAGATAGGAAGGAGTTGTGAAGTTGTGAGGTCATATAATAATGGTCATCCATTACTACTATTATGTATAACACTCCCCTTTGGATGTCTACTATGCAAAATATATGTCTCGTTAAAACGTTACTCGAAAAAAAATCATGTTTGAAAAAGCCTAGTGCAGGAAAAATAGTACATAATTCTTGTATGCACACGTAAATGGATGTTGTCTCATAAAAAACTTGGCCAGGAAAACCTAGTGGGATAAAATCTTAGTCAAGGAAAAAAGAGTGCAGTGCGTATTTACTCTCCCTCATGATAATATCATTTGAAGTCTCTAACCAGACACATTCCATGATGGTGCACAAACTTCTCAAATGTTATAGCGGATAATGAATTTGTAATAAATCTACTAGTTTTTTCTTCGAATAAATTTTTTGAATATCAATATCATCGTTTTTATCAAGATCATTTGTGAAAAAAATTGATGAAATATATTTTATTATATCTTCCTTACTATCCTCCTTTTATTTGAGTTATGAATGCGGCGTTATCTTCTTACAATGTTGTTGAATCATCTTCATATAAGGTCCACACGTCTTCCCAATATGTTGGGTCATCAATCTTAGTAATACATATTCTCGATTTGCTTCATGGATTTGCAAGTATTGCAACATATGATTGGGGAAGTGGCTGATAATATTTGGTTTTAGATCGCCATTAACTAGGAATACCATCACAAGTGAATAAATAACTTGTTTAAGACCGAGCTTTATGTGGTTCAAATAAATACGTTGCATCTGCATAAACAATCAACTCTAGTTTAAATTTATTTTAATAAAATAAACACATATCAATTGTTCTTTGGAGATTACGAAATACATCTTTTACCTCATTTCAATGTCTTCGAGTAGGAGAAGAATTATATCTTGCTAACAAACTTACAACGGATACTATTTTACACTGTGCACTATTCATGAGATCTATTGATTCACCTATTGCACTAAGGATGATACTTCATGAGCAAGAAGATCTATCTTTTTTCACATCAAGTGATCGAACAATCATTGAGGTACTCAATTGATGTGTTTTATTCATATAAAATATTTTAAGGACATTTTCGCTATATGTTAATTGATGAATAATAATATCATCCGTCAAACGCTCAATCTGTAGGCCAAGGCAAAACTTATTTTTTTTTTACTTTTCATTTCAAATTCCTTCTTTTAAGTAATCTATTACTTTTGGAAGTTCTTCAGACGTTTCAATAATGTTTAAGTCATCAACATACATAGCAATAATAGCAAATCCAAACTCTAGTTTCTTTATAAAAATGCATGTGCATCTAGGATCATTTTTATATCCTTCCTTCACTAAATATTAACTGAGATGATCATATAACATGCATCCAAATTGCTTAAATGCATATAAAGATCTATGTATTTTGATTGAATAAATTTATCAAGAACTTGAGTTACATAATTCAAACATCTTAAATCCTTCAATATCAAGTAAACAATATAAATAAGCGGCAACTCTAGTTTCTCATGCATTGATAGACGAATAAAATATCAAAGAGCAATTGCATCCACCATAGTAGAATGTTTGTCCATATCAATACCAGGTTTTCATAGAAAACCTTGCGCTACAAGTCGTGTTTTATATCTTATGACTTCATTTTTCTCATCACAAGTGAATTTTGCTTGAATTTCATTTTTCATTTTGACTAATCATTTCTAGGTTTGCATTCTTCTACAGAATTAAGTTCAAGATCCTCATTTTCTTAACATCAAGTACTACGTTATATGCAAAAATAAAGTCAATGATTACTTCTTTTTGGTTCCATCCTTTCCCCTAGAAACATAACTTATTGAGATATATTCTTTTCATCATTTTTAGGTTCTTAAACCTCTTCTAGGTTTTTATCCCTAGTTAAGTCTAGGGTCTATTCTAGAGTACCCGCTTCCTCAATATTATCACCTGAATTGTTCGCTCCTTTCTTTTTTTTTGAAGATTTTTATATGCTGAACTGGTTGGTCTACCACCCTTCAAGATAAACTCATTAGTGATAGCACTGATGGATCGCCCTACTCAAATATGGATCCGAGCTAGATCATTTGTAGCTGAATCATAAGATTTGATTACTGTTTTTAGGTCAATAAATGCATCTGGCAGTTGATTTACTATAATTTACAAATGAATTATTCTTTGAACTTATAGTTCAACATTCCCTTGTTCGAGGATCCGTTAGAGATAACAATGATGCATTCCATGCCCCTAGTGCTGAAAATCTGTCTCATTAAAATGACAAGTCAGAAAATCTTACCATAGAAATATCACTCGTCGGGATTAAAGATATTTAATAAATTGAAGGAGATTCAAAACCAACATATATTCCAAGCCTTCTTTGAGGCCAACCCATCTTAGTGCTTTGTGGCAGAGCAATTGGGACATATACTGAACAATTGAAGATCCTTAAATGGGATATATTTGGATCACGACCAAAGGCCAGTTGTAGGCAAAGAATTTGTGATAAGATGTTGGTCTAATGCGTACAAGTGCTACTACATGTAAAATGGAATGTCCCTAAATTGAAATATGGAGTTTTATTCTTATAAGTAATGGTCTAGCAATTAGTTTGATGGATTTAATAATTGATTTTGCTTAATCATTTCGTATATGTACATGGGCCAGATATTGGTCAATAGTTACAACTAATATATAACAATCATTAAAAGCTCAGTGTCTGAATTCACCGACATTGCCAAAACAAATTATCTTGATTGCATAATCTGGAAATTCTGCTCGACCAAATTATTTGAGCAAGTACTCTCGTCAAACGTCAGGTTGTGAGTAGATAATAAACACACATGTGATCATCTTGTAGGAGCATCGATTAGTGCCATAAATTATCTAAACAATCAACAAGGTCAGTCAATAGGTCCACCTCAAATACGTAGCAGAAATGTAGGGGATTTAATCTCATCTTTAGTTGTCGATAGTCTAATGGTCAATTTACCCCGAGAATAAGCAGCACATAAGAATTCATTAGATTGAAGAATCTTCTGCTTCTTCAATGGACGTTCATGTGAATTCTCAATGATTGATCACATCATTATTGAGTCAGGTGTCCCCATCGATCATGCTAAATGATGAAGCTATTTGGGTAGATGAACTTCTGGTTCACTATTACATGTACGTCGAACGCACTAATATATGTGTAATATAACCCAGAAGATAATGCAAGTAACTTTTCAAGTAGACTTTTCTTGTTTGAGATAGTAGATGCAATATAGATATATTCTATATTATTCTCACTTTCAGTCTCAATATGACACCGCTAAGACATATATCTTTAAAACTTTATAAGTTTCTTTTTTATTCAGGAGAAAATAACGCATCATTCATGATTAACTTTGTTCTCCCGAGTTATATAATCAGGTTTATAAAATATGATATTGCACTAACTTCACTTCTCCATTATCAAATGCCAAAAATGTTTTATATCTTTATAAATAGTGTGAGTAGTTACACTGTCTACATTCATATTTCTTCATCATTGCACATGGAATCAACTAAAGGATGAAGAATATCTATGATTTCTTCATTGAAAACATAAAACATATTCTCAAATATCAAAATTAAACATGTGTAGAAATATTACATAGAAGCTTTCATATCATATCAAAGTAACACATTAAAAATAAATAAACATGCTAAAAGTGAAAGTAAAAGAAACTTAAATCGTCTTGGACACTTCCATCATCAATCAAGTAATCAAAATTCCCTTCAAGTTTTTTAAATAATTCTGATACATCTAGATGGGTCATCATAGGACCAACCTCAAGATCAAAAGAGTAATGGCCAAAATTAGCCTTTATTTCTTTTCCTCTGTTTTAATGAGGCTTGATAAAGTTCAACAAGGTGCTTGGACATACTATATGTACATGATCAATGTCATTTCATACCACATCTATAACATAAGCTTTTTGCATTCTTTTCATTTTATCTCAGTGCACCGTTGCCTTTGTTTTGTCTCTCCTCATTAATGTTGTTTTTCTTAAAACTTAAGAGTTATTATGACCACTACGATATTGATAATTATGTCATGGTCACATCCTCAGCCTCGTCCACAACCGCGATTGTTAAAAGATATAGCATTAGCTTTAGGGAAGGGAGTAGAATCAGTCAGGTGTGATTCATGATTTTATATCAATAGCTCATTAATTTTTTTCAGCACAGGAAGACGTGAAATCATTTTAGAATATTTTATACAAAGCTCTCTCTGATATTGATGTTGTAGGAGCACATTCTAGGCATGAAAGTAGAGAATACTTTTTCTAGCATATCTTCATCGTTGATTTGTTTCTGCATATGGGTCATTTATCGTGAGGTATCTAATTTTCAGTCCTTCATGAAGATGATGACGAAGAATAATGATCACCTTAAAATGATTCTGTTTTATTTTCCTCTTTAATGTTGTCTCCAAGATCCATAGCGTTTAGATGGATTTTTAAGCATCTAGAATCCATGATAGATTGTGTTTTGCCCTAGCATTAAGGGCCACAAACTCAAGCTTTATAAGATTTAACATGACGAATATTATATTTTATAGTATTCATATGTATTCCATATAACGCAGAACAATATGACACAAACTTTATATCATGAATAACATGTTAATTTAGTTCTACAAACCTTTATAAGATTTAAGGAAAGACATTTTGTGCCAAAAAAAATTAGAGAGAGATTGAAAACTGTCTAATAATTCCACAAATAATAGAAAAATACTATATAATTCCACATGTAAATTTAGTTCTCAAATTTTACCAAATGAATCTTAACACATCAATATAATTATATACCAGATTGCATGTTAGAAATTGATCTAAAAGAATAAATTATGAACTCTCAAAGTCGGCAATATGTAAAATTACAGCGTTGTGCAACTATCAAAGAAAAAATCATTATAAATTGCACAATGTCCAAAGTTCATGAAATTTAACAATTATGAAGTTAACATACACAAGTATGTATAGTAATTCCATATAGAAATCAAATTAAAATTCTTTAAACATAACTTAACCATAATCGATTATATAAAAGTTTTAATCATCAAAGCAACTCTCAACAAATATCATAAAAACTTTCACATATATAACATAGCAAACATAATATATAAGAATAAATAGTACATGATCATATAATTTCTTAGCATATAAAAATGATCGGTCGAATATAAAGAAAACGTTAATATTCATTGTTTTAGTAGTTAGAATACACAAGTCTTTACTTATCAAAATATGATATTTGTTTTTTTTAAGATCGAACAACATAACACTGAGGTTATGAAGATAGTGTAAGTTGAATTCACAACAACATAAAATTTATTCAGTTATGATCACTCATGGTATCTTATCCAGTACTTTCAACTATTAATTCTCTGATTTTAATTTATATTTAAAAAACGATACTTTAGTTTTATTATGTATATAATTACACAGTGGGGTCGAGTGACCCACTGAATTTTTTTTTAAGTTTTTATATATTAATTTTATTTTTAGGTTGTTTTAATCTTGTGACCCCACCAAAATTAAACGGTGATCCCATTGAAAATTTTTACATATAAAAGTCTCCTTTTATTTTATATTTTGTCTTTTAGTCTTACAAATTAACTTATTTGAATGCCCTACCCCTTTTTAATTTCATACAATAAACTTTACATTTTATATATTATGAAATATAGCGTAAAATAAAGGAATTCGACTGAAATTAATTTTCTGACTCCGCCTGAAAAAGTGTCATATCACCCCGACTGTTTTTTTGTCTAAAAGGGTATCTTGACATTTTGTTTTTCTTTTTCAAATTTATATAATAAATTAACTAAACCAAATAAATCATTAATGCAGTAAATAAAAAAAATTTCAACCCCAATTTAATCTAATATTGTAACACATTTTCATACGGAAAAATTATGATTTTGAAAAGAAATATAAATATTTGATAATATTTAAACAACGATTCTAAATTTAATTTTGTCAACACCTACATATAACTTTAAAAAAAATTAATCTAATAATTTGAATTAAATTTAGTAGTTTTCTTATTTAATTAGTTATTAATCTAACATTTTATTTTTTAATATAAGTATCTAATCATCCTTTTTTTCTAATATATATTAATTATCTCTCACTCTATCTATAACTTAACATGATTCTCTCCCCCCCCCCCCCCNCTTAACATGATTCTCTCTCCCCCCCCCTCTATTCATCATTAAATATATATCTCTCTCGAAATCTCCCTCTCCCTCCCTCTCTCTCTCTCCCTCTCTCCCTCTCTCTCTCCCACATATACATACATATTGTAAAGGATTTTTCTGGTTAAGAAAAATCTATTATGAACGAATGATAAAAACAATTATTTAGAGAGAGAATGAGAGAATAAAGAACTCGAAGGCTTAAGTTCGCTTGTATTCAAATGAATTTCAAAGTTGTACATGCTTGTATTTATACACAAAAACTAATAACTACAAAGCAACGAATCCTTCTTTTTTGTTGCTAGCTTTGAGGAGCGGATAGACAATTCCAAGGAATATTTCTTTGAGATCTCTTTTATAACTGTATGACCGATCCTACGATTCACATTCCATCATATTCCTTGATCAATTATGGTCTGGATTTTGTAACGTGTAAAGTGGGAATTTCTGTCTCACGAAACCATATTCATTGATGTTCATGATTACCTTTTTCTGATGTTACATCTTCCCATTTCTGTCTCATGCGCTTCTTGGAAATGCGTGACGCAGCTTTCCAAGTCTATTTTACCAAGTTCGTCGTCACTCTTTTGTCAGCAATTAATGATTGTCCCGTCATCTATCATAACACATTCATGTTTATGTTCCCACGCGCTTCTCGGGAACGCGCGACAGTTGTCAAATTCTTTTTTGGCAAGTTGTGTCTACCCCTTTTTGCCAGTTTTCACTTTCTTTTTGGTCAGTTTTCGTGACGATCCGTTTTAATCATGACTTTTCAGTCACGCCTTTTCAAGGCATCTTTTCACACGCCAACATCTTTTCGCTACGTCTCTCGACATTTATGAAATGCACTGAATTTTCATTATACATCTGTGGCCTATTTAAAGGCCTTCGACTTCACTTTTTCCTCACTTCTTGTCTCCAGTCTTCGTAAGTTTGTTCATTTCTTCTTCTCCTTCTCTGTATTTCCTGTATTTCTTATACACATGGCATATGGTACCATTTTCCAACCCACCATCCCTCTAGTTAGGCCCGAGTCTGAATTTGGACAATTCATGACTGTATACCAAGATGTTTTCCCCCATGCCATTTGTGCCCTAGGAGAAGGAGAGTCATCAGGCGTTCTTTATAAGCCCTCATACGAAATCACCATTCACCCCATGTACATAGCACTAGGTTTCAAGTTTCATGTTTCCCCTTTCTTTCTAGAGTTCTTTTCTCACTATCGTTTAGCCCATTCTTAACTTACCCCAAGTTCATATAGGATAGTTCTCTGTTTTGAGGCTATGAATAGGTGGTGTAACCTAGGCTTAGGCGTAATTGAACTTCAATACATGTACATAATTAAATTCTGAAAAGAGAGTTATTATCTAGCTCCCATACCAAGCAAAAGAGGTCCACTTATAACTGATATTCCCAAAGGGAACAAAGGATGGGAATGGGACGTACTCCTGGTCGGCGGGAATTGGAGAGGTGATGGGCACTGGATAATTCCTAAGAGATGAGAAGTTCTCAGTAAGTCTTTGACCAGAGCTCTTTTCCCCTTTTCTTTTTTCATTTTCTATTTTACTTCCTTTTCTTTCTTGATGTATTTCTGTTTACTAATGTCTCTCTATTTCTTTATGTAATACAGACAGACGAGCCAACAAAAAACCATTCGTGTCATAGGAGCTCAACAGACGGATAACATCTGCTTACCGTTGCTGGGAGAGAAAGTGGTACGAGCTTCTCAATCCAATAAGAGAAGTTGATGTTGCCTTCGCTCCTGCTCTTGCTCCCGTTGCTTCAATTGATGCTCCATCATCGGTTGTTTCAATTCTTATAGGTATTCTCGTTCCCTCTTTCCGTTAAATTTCCCATCCCGTTGTTTCAGGTTCTTTTAAGTCAACGGACTATGAAGAAGAGGAAGAAGAAGAAGAAGAAGAAGAAGAAGAAGAAGAAGAAGAAGAAGAAGCACTCTTTCAAAGAGCTTATGTAGAGATGTTAAAGCGACTTCGCACTATGGTTGGTGATATCAGGGGGAGGAACATGCGCCCGGGAGTGGATACCTCCAGTTCCTTACAGGTTGCTCCCGCTCTCACCGTCTAGAATAAGGGTGGTTTAGTTTTATTAGTAACTCCCCCTCTTCCGGCTCCTCCTCCGCCAGTTATCCAACATGAGTTCGTTCCCGCTGCCACTTCGGATCCCTAAACAAACATTGAGGGGTTCGTTCCTTGGAGGTTGAGGCGCTACCTATTAATCCTCTTATTCCTACCTCAGTCATCTTTTTGAATGATGTCCAATCTGCTTACATAATCACTCGGGGCATTTTGTCTGATGCGGACACCATGACGACCGCAACATGAACGTTGGTGAGCTCATCTGTTCACTAATCACAATTTGGTCAGGTAAGCTCCTTTTTATTTTCCTGTTACTTACAAATTTTTGTTTCATTTTATACATTTTCTCGTTTTCTCATACTTATGCATATTCACTTATTTTCTTCTTTTTTCTAGGCCATTATTCATCATAATGCCCTCCAAGAGCATCACGCTCTTTGTGAACGAGCCTTGATCAACTCCCATAACGAGATGACTGAGAGTCGTGGCTCATTGTTGGACTTCAAGCCGAGATTTAGTAGTTGAAGAAGACTGAGGCCGAGATACATGAGGTCGTTGAGAAGCAGGCTCAAGAACCAGTCGTCGCGAGGGTGGAGAAATTTAAACTTGTAGAATCTCTAAAGGCAACTGAAGAGTCTTTGATAGTAGCTGAGCTTGATAAGGTTCGAGTAATGGAGGAGAAAGAAAAAGAGGTGGGGTTTGGGTACCAATCAAACTTTTATGAAGCCGAACAGGTCATCTATAGCTTGGGTTATAGAGATTGCGTATCAAAGGCTCCTCCCAGAAAACCCCTCTACTACTTGCCTCCCCAAGTTCAGGCTGAGATCAATGGTTCAACCGAGGATGTTGTCGTCAACCCTCCTGAAGCCATTTCCAATCAAACTGAAGTTGTTGCTGTCAACCTTAGTGAAGATGTTGTTGTCATTCCCCCTGCTGAAAAGACAATCGTTATTTCTTTATTTTTTTTTACTTTTTTTTCTGTAATTTCCCTTCATGTTTTGCATTTCTCAAATTTTTTGTAATTTCCATTTCATCAATGAAAAATGACTTTTCTTTTCTTTTTCCAATAACTTTAGAAATTTCACTTCTGTTGAAATCTTTTTTCATTGCATTCCTATTTTCAAAGAGAGCTCTTTTAAGCTTCAATTTTCCTTCGAGAATAACTATGACCCGTTCTTAAAGACTTGCAAATATATAAGCTTCACTTTCCTTGAGAGAACAATTATAATCCATTCTCTAAGGACTTGACAAATTTTAAGCTTCAATTTCCTTTAGAGAACTATGATCTGTTCTCAAAGACTTGCATTTTGAAAACTTTAATCTTCAATTTCCTTTAATGAACGAATGTTTATTGTAGTATGTTCTCAAGAACTTAGGTTCATTATGGAACCATGGCCCCGGCTTTCTTTAGAGAACAAATGCTCATTGTAGTGCAGTCCATCCTCAAGGACTTGGGTTCATTGTAAAACCATGATCCTGGTTTCCTTTAGAGAACATATGTCCATTATAGTGTAGTCCGTTCTTAAAGGCTTAGGTTCATTGTAGAACCATGACCCTGGTTTCCTTTAGAGAACAGATGCCCATTATAGTGCAATCCATTATTAAGGACTTAGGTTCATTGTAGAACCATGACACCGGTTTCCTTTAGAGAACAAATGTCCATTGTAGTGCAGTCCAATCTCAATATTTACTATAATGAGTTTATAATTCAGACAAAATAACTTTTCAGATGCGCAGCACTCCAAGGTTTGACCAAGTCTTGTCCGTCTTCCGTTGTCAAATAATAATATCTGTTGCATCTGATTCCGTTGACAATATATGGACCTTCCCAATTTGGTCCGAGCTTCCCTTCTGTCTGAAAGATTTTCTTCAACATCAGGTCTCCTTTCTAGAATCCTCGTTTCTGAATCTTCTTTTAAAAGTACGTGCTCCTTTTCTAATTGTAGTTGGTTATTTAAATTAGAGCCGTTTCTCACCGTTCTTCCAGAAGATCAAGGTTTTCCTTCATTAATTCCACATCATGGGGCTCGTTCAGACTTGATTTCACAGTTAGACTTCCAATCTCGATAGGTATTACGCTTCTGTTCCATATGCCAAGGCGAATGGGGTCTCGTCTGTTGACTCCCTAGGAGTTATCCTGTACGCCCATAATACCGCTGGCAGCTCTTCTATCCATTTTTCTTTGGCTGATTCTAGCCTTTTTTCATACTTTCAATTATAATTCGATTTGATCTTTCTATTTATCCATTTCCTTGTTGGTAATACGGAGTAGAAAACTGATTGATGATTTTCAAACCTTCACAGAAAGCGCCAACCGTCTTCTCTGTGAACTGAAGTCCGTTGTCAGAGATGAGAACTCGTGGAATCTCGTACCTGCATACGATACTTTTTCCATAAGAACCCCTTCACTTCCTCTTCTCGAATTCTCGCATATGCTTCCGCTTCAATCCTTTCACTTCCCTCATGTTCAATAAGCATGATTATCGTATCGATAATCTTGAATGGTTGTTTCCCTTTGTCTTGAACTTCCTTCTCCGTTTCTCGTTTCTGTACGTCCTTCTGAGCATATTTTTGGAGGTATCCGTCCTTTACCAACTCCTCGATGTAATCATTGAGCTGGAAACAGTCTCTTGTATAATGCCTACAACTCCTGTGAAAGGAACAAAATTTATATATATATATATATATATATATATATATGTATATATGTATAGAGAGAGAGATTTTAAGAGAGGAGTTTTAGGGGAGAGAGATTGGTGGGTTTATAAAAAAATTTAAATTTTTATAAAATTATCATTAAATATGTGATAGGATATAATAAGAAGAAAATGATTCTATATTTGATTTTTATGAAATTTATTATATATATTTTTTATTAATTTTCTAAAATTTAACTACTTTTATATAAACAAGCAACCCAAAAGGCAAAAACTAACAAAATACTTACAAAACCAAGAAAGATGATACTTTCAAAGACTTATTTGATTTTGCGTATTGAAAAACTAAATTGATATAATTACCGCATATTTCATAGGTGAATTTTTTCAATTGACCGAAATGTTGAGTTTTATTGGATAAATTACTGTTAAAAAATATACGTTTTGTTTCTCTATACTTTGGATTTATAGAAGTCACTAATGGATGAGTTCCTGAGAAAACTCTTAATTCCACCCCTGGTTATAACCCTAAACCAGAACATGAGAACATACCATCAGAAAATAACTGCATCTCACTTGAGAACAGACAACTTGCATTTTACTACTCCTAAGAGATACCTTTTCTGATTTTCAAATCCACTGCCCAAGCAGATTTATACTAACTGGTTTGGTTCAGAGATTAATATCAATGTCTAGTGATAAACTAGTTTAATGGAATAAAGGAAGGATAAGTCAAAAATTCGGTATAAAAATTCTAATTATAATTTGCATGAAAATGATGATAAAAACGACAATTTAACGAAAAAAATATCAATGACTTGATCCATTTCAAGAATTGAAACTACAGAATTTCAGTTTCAGAAGTAACCCAAATAGAATATTCACAATCGGCCTTGAGGAAACATGTCTATCTTGTATCCCATATATATGATAGCAGGAAGACGATCATTATATTTATGTATTGAGAGAGAGAGAGAGAGTTGTTACTGCTCTTCAAGTCTCTTCCGCGCCAAACGAGAGAGAGTGTGTTGTTACTGCTCTTTAAGTCTCTTCCGTGCCAAAAAACGTTGCTTAGCAGCAGAAATCGCATCTTCGTTTCTTTTATGATGACCAGGAGGATTTGGTAGTTGTTCACTCGATCCATGTTCAACCGAAGTTTTATCTAGTTTTGATCCTGAAGGTTTTGCATCAGATAACTCGTTGCTCCGGTTTGTAACAGTAGAAGATTCAACTTGATGTTCCATTTTCTCAGACGAGTCCAAAGGTGGGAACTCGGCTGACTTTCCTTCTTCGGTTGGTGTATCTGCGGTCACTACTCCATGAGCTGCTCCAATCTCAGGCTGCTGCTCTGCCATCTTAGTGACTACCTTCACTGATTTCCTCAACTCAGCCTCTTTTGCACCGAAAGCAACATTTTTCCCAAGATTGAAGTAAAACTCACTCAAGTCACTCTTCTTGGTAACCTTATAAAATAGAAACATTAGTTATATTCACTTCACTTATCTTGGATTTTTTTATTTTTTGGGATTTTGGTTGCGTTGTGTGCGTATGTGTTTTTTTTTGGGAGTTTTTTTATAATTTCAACTCAATGTTAACATCCACCTCTCAAATCTATGAAAATGAACAACAGAACCTTTAACTTCTCCAAGAAAAAGAACATGAACTTAAAGGTGTAATAAGAAAAACTCACTGAACCTTTAACTCACCATCTAGGGCCGCAGCACTCCACTGCTTCGCCGGACAGTACGACGCTTGTATTGCTCTCCCATAACACAGTTTTCAAGGTCAAAATTTTTACTTAAGAAAATTCTCGCTATATATTATGATCCTTCTTAGCCCAAGTCCATTTCTAGAATATCAAGATAACAATTATATTGTCCTAGTCTCTTACAGACCATTAAATGGATACCAAGAGACATTTTCTCAACAATAATTAGATGCCAAGAGATTCTCTCTACAATAATTAGTGAAAATCGTACTTGGTGGGTATATTCACAAAAAAACAAAAAAACAAAAAAAAACAGATACAACAAGAGGTTAAAAATCATTTAAGATTTAAATTATGAACTACGGTTTAATTTATGCAATTTGTCAGACAGGTATCAACAAACATAGATGCTAACAGATCATGCATGGCATCATTATAGTATCTTTTTTTTTGTAAGTAAATATGTGTTAGGAAAAACCCCGAGACGGGGTAAATACAACCAAAAGGTCAGCTATGAACACAGAAAATGGAGGCCATTCACCCAATTTTTCTCAAACTCTAACATGGGGAATAAGATGTATATCCAGTCTTTAAGAATGTAAGTGAGATGTAAGAAGACTTTACAAAAAGAATTTTCAATCCCCTCAAAAACTCTAAGATTTCTCTCATGCCAAATAACCCAAAAATGGCATGAATGATAATCGCCCAGCATTTCTTATCCACAAGACCGCTATTAACATCCTGCCAGCAAAAAGCTACTTGCTTGATCGAGCCGGGCACAACCCAACAAATAGAGAGGCTATCCACTAGTTTCCCCCAAACCTCCCAAGAAAAAGGACAGAGAAGAAATAAATATCATCATGCAGTATGTGACAAGTATGGAAAGTAACATAAGATCAACAACTTCAAATGAAAAGTTCCTCTTACATCGTCTTTCTCCTCTCGAAGCTCACGTCGACGCTCTTCCTCCATCCATTTTGCCTGCTCTTCCAGTTTCTTCTTGTAAGCGCTTGTGACAAATTTGTCCTTGTCAGCATAGAGGTGATCCTCTTTGCTTCTTTCCTTCACCAACTTCCTCTCATATATAATATCATTCTGTCGCTTTCGTTCTTCTGCCTTTCTTATCAAATTCTCGATGTACTTTGGCTGCAATAGATAACCATATAATGATAAATGCAAGAAACGGTGACCAGTAAAAGAAATTGACAGCAACCAGTAACAGAAAACTTTACTGCATATCATTGACAAGTAAGCATATATAGTGGTAAGAAATATTATTTCTTTTCTTTTAGTTTTGGTCAGTAAAAGAGTTGCCGTATTATTCGCAGAAAACCCCCGAAGGGACCGCTAGTTGCTAGAATCTACGTTTAGAAAAGCAAGGAGTCCATCCAGAGCATATGATCGGCAAGCTCCCGAAATCTAGCATTGGAACCGACCGACACAGATTCCAACTTAAATTCAGGTATGATCCTAGGGGGCTTTGAACCCATATATTGATGAGAAATAAATAAACTATGAGAAAGATTGTGAAATTGAACTTTATATCCTCATTACTATGGACATATCTTTTCGAAATTGATTCGCACAACCAAATTGTTCATTACCTGCTGAAGATAGCTATTAAACTAGCAACTCGACTTAAAAAAATAGTTTGTTCGAAAGATGGACAAGGCAATTCCAAGTAAGTACTTTTATTAAACAACTAAAAGAATAAGATATTTCATTGCGACCTCATCATAAAGAGTTTAGAATTTTCATAAATACATTACATTTTCACATGCAGTAAGTTGCAAGATCATGGCTAGCATTGAACAATTAGTTTTGCTAATGTCAAATTTTAACCATTTTTTTTTACAAAATCATGCAAAATAAAATCTGGGTTTCAGAAGAAAATTATCACGAACTAAGAAGTCGACTTCAAATCTTAAGAAAATCAAAGAAACTGACAAATCATTCATTCATACTCTTCAAACCGACTTCTCGTCGCCTAATCGACCCACAAACCTTCTAAAGCCTTCAGTGAGTAAATCACAGTTGGATCTTGAAATTTCTGGTCGACACACCTTTAGGATGAAAAATAGAAGAAATACAAGAGATGAAGGTGTAAAGGAATTTTTTCCTCATACAAAAGATGAGGCTTCGATTTCCCGTTCTCGCTAAATATCTGCTATGACGTTTTGACTCCCCTCATTTATTTCTTTTGTCGTTTCCCATTCCCGTACTCAGATTTAATAGCTATTATTTGCAGAATATGCCACCCTTCTTTCCAATTGTGAGGCTCTATAACTTCAACTGTAGGAGAGAGAGAGGGAGCGAGATAAAGAGTGAGAGAGAGGGGGAGAGAGAGAGGGAGCTAGATAGAGAGTGAGAGAGAAGGAGAGAGAGAGAGAGGGAGAGAAAGAAAGGGAGGGTGAGAAAGAGATGGAGCAAGGAGAGAGAGGGAGAGAGAGAGAGAATCTTAGAAAGAGAGAGAGAGCAAGAGTGTGAGAGGCATAGAGGGATAGGAGAGCGAGAGAGAATGGGGGAGATAGTGAGAGAGATAGAGAGACAGAGTGAGATATATATATATTGGCTGCGACGGTCCATTTTTTCCTACAGACTTTCCTTCAATCGAGTGTGTGTCAGTTATCATTTCATTTTTCTTAATTAATTTCTATAACTTTTCGTGTCCGAAGCCAATATAAATTTTTCTTTCCCTTTCATTTTATTCACTTTCTTCCCTTCTTCTTCGTAAATCTTCTATCTTCTCTACTTCTCTTTTCTGTTAGTAATTCCAGTAACCATGAGTCAGGGTGAAGTTGAATTTAAGCCTACTGTTCCTCTAATTAGAAATTCGGTTGAACTTAGCTAGTTTCTTTCTATCTTTCACGACGCCTTTCCTTCTAATGTTGTAGTTGGTTTGGGTGACAGTAAGCACCCAGGACACCCTTGTAGGCCCTCATACCAAATAACCTTAAGCCCAATATACATTGCCTTGGGCCTTAGACTTCCTTTCTCCCAATTTTTCCAAGAGTTCTTCCATTGGTGCGGTCTTGCCCCTTCTCAATTAACTCCCAACACCTATAGGATCCTCCTCAGTTTTGAGGCTTTGAATAGGAGATTTGATTTGGATCTAGGAGTCGACGAATCGATATTCTGTTATGTAATTAAACCCAGAGATGAGATTTACTATCTTTCTAATCGGATTTCAGAAAAGAGAGGGCCAACGGTGACTAGTATTCCCCCGGGTGACAAAAATCGGGAGAGGGATGACCTTGTGATTGGTGAAAATTGGGGCGGTGATGGCCGCTGGAGAATTCTCAGGAACTGGGGGACTTTCACTAAGTAGTCGGAGCCCCATTTCCAAACTCCGTTTCTCGTTAAATCTACCATTGTTACTTGTTCTTTTTTCTTCCTCTTTTTTATGTTGGTTCTCTCTTTCCCTGCAGATAAACTTAAGAATAGGATGCCTTACATAACCCAAGAGATCTGAAGAGAAGCTAATCCTCCCCTTCTGTTGTCGGCACAGAAAGTGGTCTGAGCTCCTAGATCCACGCGGCGACGTCACACTTGTCTGTTCTCAGCCCTCAAATTCATTCGTGCCACTCATTGTTGTGCCATTATCCATTCTACCACGAGATCTTCCTATTTTTTCTTCTTCAGCTCCGTCTTCCACGTCTGCCCCATCGTCTTCTTCCTGTCCAACGAGAGATTCATGTGTCTGTTCTGGCCACTCTTCCCCTAGCGGTTTTGGTTCTGATTCTTCAGAGGAAAACACTTTAATTCAGTGAGTGAAAGAAAACTCAGTATGTCAAAGACACTTCGTACTATGGTGGGTGAAGTTGGGAGGCGAACTCGCCCTAAATCTGACTAGACCAGCTCTTAAAGGGATCATCCCATTTTATGTTCCTTCTAGTTAGAGTGAGGATTTACCCCCCATTTTACTACTCCTCATCCTCTTCTTGTTCCTACTCCAGCTTTGCCAACCACTAGTCAAGATCCAACTTCTGGATCTTAGGGGGCAGTTGGAGGTTCTGGTCCTTGGCGGTTAAAAAAATTCGCTGATATACCATCAACAGTTTGCTTCTTAGATGATGTTCAATCTTCTCACGCTGTTGTCCGTGGGATTAATTCTAAGGCTGATTTGGTTAAAACTCACAACACTAGGGTTGGCAACCTCGTTTCTTATCTTAGTCACGACTTAGTCAGAATATGGTTCCTTGTCTTTTTCCTTCTTTTTGATTATTCCCTTACATTTTTCTTACTAATTTTTTTTCTCTTCAGGCCATTATTCACCATTATGCTCTCCAAGAGCATCATGCTACCCGAGATTTGGCATTGGAGAAGCTCTGAAAGGATGTTTCTCATTCTGCTGGCCTTCACGAATAAGTTGCTCAATTAAAAGAGTCAAATATTGTGCTTGATGAGACAGTGAAGAGGCAAGCGACAAAAGTTGATGGGGTTAAAGCAGAGATTCTGAGTCTGACAGAATATCTGAGGGCTACGGAGGAGGCATTGAAGGTTGCTTAGGAGTGTCTGGCAGCTGTTGAGGCAATCAAAGCTCTCCACGAAAACCTCTCTGCGATGTTCCTGTTGAAGAGCAAAGTGAAACCACCACTTGTGTAGGCCAAGCCGAAATCAACCCTTCTGGAGCTGCTGATGATACTCCCCCTGCAAGAGATGCGTTGACCCTTATTGAGATCTCTTTTGGGGTTCAGAATGAGGATACTGCTTCTCTTTAGAGTCTTTCTGTTTCAATTATAACCTCTTTTTTTTGCTTTTCCTGTACATTCCTTTTCATCAATGTAGAAGCTTTTCAGATTCCTTGATTTTTATCTTACTTCGAAGCTATATCAATTGGAATTATTAATTTATTAAATTTTTTACCTCATATATGTCCATATGTATTGCTTTTGTGTCTTGAAGTGAAGTAGCAACTTTTGGACTTTCATGTTCTTAGCAGGTTTCCTTTGTTTTGCTTTTCAACTAGAGAATTTCTGCTCTGAAGTTCTTTCCTTACTTTTCTTTTTCCTTTTCCTTTCTGAGATTCAGATTTTCGTCCTTATTTTCTACTATGAAGTTCATACTCTTTTTCTTTTTTGAAGTGTCGAAGCTCCTCTATTCTTGGCATTCTGGTTTGAGCTTTCTGGTATGAGCTCAGCTCCTGAAGCTTTTCTGTTATGAATTTCTGAGAGTATGACTTATGAATTGCCCCTTCCAAGGAATTACGCCCTTAGTTCCTTCTGAGAGTAGGACTTATGAATTACCCCTCCCAAGAACTTACGCCTTTAGTTCCTTCTGAGTATAAGACTTATGAATTGCCCCTCCCAAGGACTTACGCCCTTAGTTTATTCTGAGTGAGGTCCTATGAATTTCCTCTCCCAAGGACTTACGTCCTGAGTTCCTTCTGAGAGTATGACTTATGAATTGCCCCTCCCAAAGACTTACACTTTTAGTTCATTCTAAGAGTATGACTTATGAATTGCCCCTCCTAAGTATTTGCGCCCCTAGTTTCTTAATGTGCTTTCTTAGTAGAAGAGTTAGAGGGTTGACACAAGAGATTTTTACGTGGAAAACTTTTGCAGGAAAAAATCACGGGAAAATATTCACTATACAATTATAATTATACAAACTAGTTCTTTAAATGAAATGCATTCTATGGTTTCACCAGGTCTGCTCCTTCCTTCGTATTCAAGTAATAATATATGGTTCCCCCTATGCAACTGATGAAGTATGGTTCTTTCCAAGTTGGCTCAAACTTCCCTTCTGATTGAAAAACTTTTCTTAGGACTAAATCTCCTTTTTGATATTCTCGCTTCTTCATTCTTTTCTGAAAATAGGATCTCCTTTTCTGATTATAATGCGCTACTCTGATTAGGGCAACTTCTATTCACTCCTCCAATTGATTAAGACGTCTTTTATGCTGCTAATTCAATTCTAACTTTACTGTTGGGCTTCCAATTTTGACAGGAAATACAACTTCTGCCCCGAATGCTAAGGTGAACTGTGTTTCTCCAATGACTTTTATAGGAGTAGTTCTATATGTCCAAAAGATGGTCGGTAGGTCCTCTACCCATTTTCCTTTTACGGACTCTAGTCGCTTTCTCATGTTGTCGACTATGATACGATTCGATCTCTCAACATGTATGTTTCCCTGTCGACAAAAGCCTTTAATAATTCTTCCTGTGAACTGCAGTTCGTTATCTAAGACCAATATCTTGGGTATTCCGTATCTATATATTATGTTTTCCACAAAACCCTTTCACTTCTTCTTCTCAGATTCTCGTGAAATCCTCCACTTCTATCCATTTCGTGAAGTAGGTTGTGGCCACTAGTAAGAAGCGCTTCTAAGATGGCGAAATAGGAAGAGGACCAATGATGTCAAGTGCCCACTGCATAAAAGGCCATGGGCTTTCTACTGTATTCAGTTCTCCCGGATCCATTTTGGTGACTGGGGTAAATCGTTGGCATTTTTCACATTTATTTACATTTTGCTAGGCATCTCGATGCATTATAAGCCAGTAATATCCCTCATTTAAGACTTTATGAGCTAGCGATCTTCCTCTAGTGTGGTTCCCACATATTCCTTTATGAATTTCAGCTAAGACATGTTGCGCTTCTTTTTCCTTTAATCATTTTAAGTATGGTCCTGAAAAAGATTTTTTATATAATAATCCATTTATTAATGTGTACTTTGCACTTTGTTGCTGGACTTTTTTCACAAGGAGTGTATCTTCAGGGACTTTTTTGCACTTTGTTTCCCATTGTCACGTTTTTCATCGCCATGATCTTCTTTCTCTACCTCTTGATTTTGCTATTCTCTTTTCACAAATCGGTGCGCGTATCCGTCTTTTATAAGCTCTTCAATATAATCTTTTAGTGAGAAGCAATCTCTAGTGTAATGCCCGTTACTTTTGTGAAAAGAACAATATTTATTCTTATCTTTGTAATTTGGTTCTTTTGCGAGTGGCGCTGACTTTTTCAACCATGGCTTGTCTTTAATTTGTTCAAGGATCTGATTTACTGGGAGGTTCAATGGTGTGTAGACCTTATCCCTTGGATGTACCCTACTCGAGTCTTGCCTTTGGTACTCTGTCATTTCCCGTTTTCCACCTCTTTTGTCATTTTTGTCTATTCAGTTAGTTTTCTTCCTTTCTGATCTGGAATTCTGTTCTCGCTTCTATGATTCTTCCATTTTTTTAGTTTGTTTACTTTCATCTGACTCTTCTTTTCTTCTTCCAATGTAATATAAGTCTGAACCCGTTGGAAAGTCTCTGCCATAGATAAAGGTTTTGTTTTGGACAAGTCTTCAAACAAGGGTGAGTTTGGTCGTAATCCTATTCTGAAAGCTAGTCTGGCCATCCGATCATCACAGTTTTCAACCTTCACCATTTCCTCTTTGAATCTGTAGGTGAACTCCCGTAAAGATTCTCCTTCCTTGATCGTGATCGTGAGAAGGTACTCTATGTCTTATAGTACTGCTCGATATGTGGAGTACTGTTCCAGAAAGATAGAAGACATTACATCAAAGTTAATAATCGAATGGATAGAGAGCGAATGATACCATTTTAAAGTCGTTCCATCCATACTGGTTGGGAACATTCTGCACATTAATTCATACGCATGCTGATATAGTGTCATTATCTGCCTGAAATGACAGAGACGATCGACTGGATATGTTTTCCCTTCGTAACAGGAGCCGCCAGAATCTCTGGCTCAATGGGGTACAAGTAAGAGATTCGAGGTCACTTTTTCAATACTCTCAAGGTTCCTCATCTCCAACATCTTTCGTTCCAGTAATTCTTCTACAGCTTCCTTAGTGATAACTCGGGGATGATGCATCTCTTCTGCAACCTCCTTTTCTCAGTTCCGAGACTGAATTTCCCCTTCTTCTCGTTGCATGTCCTGTTGTTCTCATGGTTTTCTTGTCTTGCCTCTCACTTGTTGTTCTTCAAACAGATGTCATGTTCTTCATTATTTGCTCTTTGGCTGACCTCAGCACGTGTCCAAGCCATCTCTTATTGAAGAGCATGGATATGTTCTTGCATAGCTCTCCATGCATCGCATCTGCGTTCTGTTCTTTCATCTCTCGCATCCCAGTCAGAATTGTCTTTAGTATCTCCATTGGCGGGGTCGATTGATCTGTTTGGCCATTAATGTTTCTGGCTTCATTTTCTTCATCATGGGATGCGTTGGATCTAGTTCTAGGCAAGTTTAGTGTTTTGGGTGGGTTTCTCGAGCGCTTTTTCTCGTCTCTCAATGAAAACACAAAAGATGAGCGATTTTCCTCACACTAGAGAATAATGAGAGCAGAGAAAATAAATATAGAAGTGAGTAATTTTCACTGGTTTGTATTCAATGATTGCAAAGTTCACAATTTGGCTTGTATTTATAGGCTTGTAATACAACCAAATCCTCAAAATACTTAAAGAATAAACATAATATTCTTCGAGATTGAGCTTATCCTTTAAGATTTGAGTCATCTTTTAGATGAATGACTGAGCCTTGCTTATAAGTATTAACAACTTTTTAAATTTAAAATGTTAGATGTAACGTGGTGAATTAGGATGTCGTGATGATCATTGCCATCTTTGCCACAGTGATAATTTTTCCTCCTACCTTGATTGGCTTATTTGGCTTATAGAGCTTCCTATATAACTTTTATACTTCGGCTATTTGACTAGTCCAGTAACTACAGATCAGCTTCTTCATATCTGTCAATATGACAAATTTAACTATTCCCATCATTCTTTCGTGGCATCCGCTTTAATTATCTTTCTTCTTTGCTGACATGGCGGAATATCAAGAATTATTCCTGTTCAGAAGGCATTTGACGAAAACCCATATGGATGTTAAATTCTTTCAAGCTAGGGTTTGGTGGGTTCTTAGAAGTTTTCTAGAAATGACTGTTTTGGTTTAAAACAAATAAGATTTGATGGGATTTTCATATACATAGTAGGTTTGTTAGAATTTCAGGTTCGTGGATCTTGAAAATGGCAGATTTGAGGTTTGAGTCTTTTGAAAATGGTAGATTTGAGGTTTGGGTCTTTTGAAAATGGTAGATTTGAGGATCATTAAGACTTTCATAGGCTTGTGATGTATGGTTAAGGCTTAGGGTAGGATAAAAGATATTATTTTGGCTCAATCTTTACCCATAGTCAAATATGCATTCTAGGAATTAACAAGCTTAATTCAAATCTTCTTGCAACACCCCCAAACTTGTCCTTAAGTTTCTCTTTTCCTTAACGAGTTTTCAGTTAATAGATCACAAACTAGTTGGTCTTAGGGTATTTGGTGTTAAGACACCCATTCGAGCTTAGTCACTTAAGTCCAAGAGGCTACGAAATCAAACTTATACATAATTTTTTTATAAACAAAAACTTCTCACATTCATCCAAATTGCCATAGCTCCAAGCATATTCCTAGAACATTCAAATACTATGAGTAAAAAGGGTTAAAGAGGAGAAACTTTTTATGAGGTTGGAGAGTTGCCATCAGTGATAAAAAAAATGGCTATGTAAGCTCGACATGGATGACTAGGGAAACAATTATGCACAGGTTGGCTCGAAAAGCTCAAACGGCCCAAATATGGCCTAAATCATGTCCTAAGTGAAGTGTAGCCTATAATTTTTCCTTGAACAACAATCAAATTGGTTCTCGAGTTCTTATGAAATCATAATAATTTCTTAAATCACATAAACCTTCTTTAAGCAAAAAAATAATCAAACGCTCAAGGCTAGGTGCTCAATATGCTGGGATTCTCTAGTGTAATGCAAATTAATTCTTGGTTCAAACACACACTGATACACAAATTCTTAATTTTTTCTAAAACCATCAATAATTCAAAACCAATCTCATCATCGGTGTTATTGTTGTCAACAACAAAATGGAAAAAAAATATGAAATATAAATTAAAGTCACTACCCCCAAACCTAAAAACTTTCATTGTCCTCAATGAAAAAAAATATGCAAAAGGGAGTAAGTAGAGAGGACTTCCCTAAATAATGATGACCTATCATCCTCGTCAGCCTCTGCATTGTTCTTGTTGTCTCCAACTGAGAGGAAAGTGGTGCATGAGCCAAATTCGTCCATAATTTGTTTTATATAGAAAAACCTAAAGAAAAACAAAAACAAATAAGCAAAAGAAAATAAAAAACTAAAAAAATGAATTAACAGAAATATAATCGGGTTGCCTCCCGGTAACGTTTGCTTTAATGTCTTCAGCCAGACATAATGATCATCTAGGCTTCGCCCTTTGTCCATTGACTTTAGAATTCCCTTTGTGTCAGAAGTTGACCAACCTAAGACCATTTGTTGCTCTCTCAAAACCCTCAGCAACTTGTCTTCTTGTTCACCATTTAACGAAGCAGAGATGATGACAGGCAAAGTGTATGCTTCTCCCATAAAGGTGTACCGAAGGTGGAGGTCTAACACCGATAGTTTTTCAATGAGTGATAGGTGTCTAGGTTTACCTTCTCTGAATTTTACACTATCCACCTGCAAACAACTTTTTATATCATTGAGTGTTTGATTGCTTTGAAAACACTAAAAATTACCTGATTATCTCAGAGTAAGTTCCCTCTTTTTGCACATTAATTAGAGTTCTTCCCGTAACTAAAAATGGTATACCAAGAATAATTGGAATTTCTTGATTTTCCTCCATGTCAAGAATAATAAAATCAGTTGGGAAGATAAATTTATCCACATTTACCAACCGATCATCTAACTGTAAGGATATCATCGTAGGCTTTGCTTCTCCAAGACCTAGCTTCTTGTAAGCTCAATACGGCATCAAATTTATACCATCCCCAAGATCATATAAAACCTTTTCAAAATATGAATTCTCAATGGTGCAAGGAATAGTTAAACTCGCAGGGTCTTTTAACTCCGAAGGTAATTCATTTTGCAAGATAGCACTGCACTCCTTAGTAAGTGCAACCGTCTCATATCCTCTAGCTTTCTCTTGTTTGAGAGAATATCCTTCATGAATTTGACATATCTCGGCATTTGTTTCAAAGCATCAACAAAATGGATGTTTATATGTAGTTTCCTGAATACATCAAGAAACTTAGAAAACCGCTTGTTCAAATTCTGCTTTTGGAACCGCTGAAGGTATGGAATAGGTGGAATACATGGTGGAGGATTATCAGGAAAGAGCTTTGACTTAGGCTTGCCTTTCTTCTTTTCTGAGCTCTTGGCAAGATCATCACCCATTGACTCAGCTTCTGCTTCAATCGACTGAGAATTTTCAACAATGGCTTTCTGAGGTTATGCTAACTCCTTGCCACTGGAAAGAGTAATGACATTTACTTGTTCTTTTGGATTCCTCTCGGTGTTGCTCGGTAGAGAATCTCGTGGTCTTTATGTGAGTATTTCTGAAAGTTAACCCATATGAAACTCCAAATTCCTTATCGATGCAACTTGCCTCTGAATACTTGTTTCTTGCCTCTGAAGTGCAGCATCTGTTCTTGCCATAAATTGAGTAGTATTAACTATGAGCTGGGCAATAACATCTTCCAGAGAAAATTTAGGTTGGTGAGGCTGAAACTGAGGTTGAGTTGCAACTGGTGGATTAATCACATTCTGACTATTCTTCCACAAGAAATTGAGGTGATTTCTCCATCCTTGATTGTAGGTGTTGGAGAATGGATTATTCATCCTGCTATAATTCTCAACAAAACTAACATGTTCTGATTGTGAATGAGCAAAAGGATTACCGGCTTGACATTCAGTACTAAGATGAGGCCATTGCACAAATTACAAACTTCCTGTGAAGCATGAATAGCACTAGCATTGGCGGTAAAAGAGCTCAATTGCTTGGACATCGTAGCTACTTGAGCAGTTAGAGTGTCGACTTCATGAACTCCATGAGTCTTTCTTGGTACATTACGCTCAGTTGACCATTGATAAGCATTAACAACCATTTCTTCTAGCAAGGCATAAACATCCTCATGTGTTTTACCCATCAAAGCACCTCCTGCTACTGCATCCATTAGCGTACTTGTTGAATTCCACAAACCATTGTAAAAAGTTTGAACTTGCAGCCATCCACCTAGTCCATGATGTGGGCATCCTCTCAACATCTCTTTAAACCTCTCTCATGCTTCATAAAGAGACTCCATATCATGTTGGGTTAATGTGGTGATCTCATTCCTCATTTTGGCTATTTTAGCTGGTGGAAAGAAGTTTGCTAAAAATTTCTCAGAGAGACCATTCCAAGTTGTGATTGATCCAACTGACAGAGAGTTCAACCAACTCTTAGCCTTATCCCGAAGTGAGAATAGAAATAATCTCAGTCTCATTGCATCAGATGAGACATTATTGTGCTTGAATGTCTCACAAATTTCGAGGAAAGTGGCTATGTGAACATTTGGATCATCATTAGGCAGACCACTAAACTGATTTGCTTGCATCATGTGAATGATAGTCGGTTTAATCTCGAAGTTGTTGGCATTAATAACAGGGCGTTGAATGGCTGATGCAACCTCATTGGCAACTGGCATCGCATAATCTCAAATTGCCGGGGTATTTTGGTTGTTCACGACTTCAGTATTTTTTCAAACGTCTTCCATGGTTTCTTGAGGTCTTTTGGAAGCTTCTCTCCTTACTTCTCTATTACGTCGACAAGTTCACTCAATTTCCAAATTAAGGGGAGTCAAATTCTCGCTTCCAAATTTTCCCATACACCTGACACCTCAGAGAACGCCTGAGAATTCAAAAAAAAAAAAAATAAACAACCGTAAATAAAAAAATAAGACTCAAAAGTAAAATTCAAGATATGTAACTCCAATAATAATAAACAAAATCAATCCCCTACAATGACGCCAAAAACTTGTTACGAATTTTCTTTATCGTGCAAGTGTACACTATCGTCGTCAAGTAATAGATTTTTATAAAATAGAGTATCGTCAACATGATTTATTGATATTAATAATTGAAATTAACTAAACCTTAATTCTACTTGAGAATGTTGAAAAGTTGAGATTTTTAATTAAATTAAACTATAACGATCAATATTTGATAAAGATAAAATTTGAATAGTTAAAAACTCTAGGATTTTCGATTTCACCAAACCAAACATGCTCTAAATTTCAATTCTCAACTAATTAATGTTTATTCAGAAATTGAGAGAAAATTTCTCTAATATAATTATCAATCTTTCTCAAGCATCAATAATCATGAATCAAAAATATGAATTATACATATCTGTCAAGATTCAATATAATGAAGCTCATTAAGCACAATAAATTATAGTTGCTACACTAGATTCATAATTATCTCTAACTTATGAAATTCTAATAGTGTTATAAACAAAGAGCATCCAAAATCATGCAATAGTTGGTCAGACAATCACAAACATTAAGAATGGATTATAATACTCAATAGTACTGAATAAACATCGATTGAATTAAAAATTAATATTTATGAACAATCATGGTTTGACTACATCGTAGCCCTAGATTAAAAAATTAGAACATAATGAAATAAGAAACCATTCTACTAATATTCATAAACATAGAGAAGAAGGGATGAAAAACTAGTTTTGAGGATGAAATTGAAGTTGAAAATAGTTTTCGAGTTCGATCTTCTTGTTCTCATCTCCAAAAGTCTTCTACTTTGCCTCTCACGTTCAGAAAACGTCCAAAGACTCTTCTAAGATATTCTATTTATACACTAGGGTTCGTCGAGGATTAGATTTGAGCAAAACAAATCTAAAATCGCGCCAGCGTCATGATGGTGGGAGCCAACGTCACGATGCTGCGTTCTGTATTGCCAGCGTCGCGACTCTGGGAAGCCAGCATCGCGACGCTGGCCCTCCTGCCCAGTTCCATTCTTTTAGCGATATTTCTAAAATTTTGACTTCCAAATCTTTCTAAATAAATCCAAATGTAATTGAATATCAAAGCTACAAGATATAAACAAAAATAAACATAAATCAAACAATAAATCTAAAGGAACTAACAAAAATAAGGCTACAATTATCTAAATTATGAGTGTAAAATACACTCATCACATGGCCATTAAAATAATATCTGTACATACTCTAGATAATGTTGTATCAGATTTTTAGGGATAAATTAAAATATTTAATTATAAAATTACCAATTACAGTGGGCCCCACTGCAATTGTGCACAACTGCAGTGTCATGATGGCACTACAATGTTCCACACTAACTACTGTAGTGCCATGTACTCAACACTGTAGTGTTACATGGCACCACAATAGTTCATATCAATTTCTGTTACCCCATCAGTGACTGACATGTGACAATTACTATGAATTAAATATTTATTTTAATCAGATAATTATCTAAATATCAGTTAATTCAAAATTAACATATTTGATTATCCCTATCAATTAAAGTATCTGTTATTTCACAAATAACATATTTAGTTGATTTAAATACTATCTAATAATAATTTAATTATATAATTTTACAAATTAGATATTATACCTCACTTATCGATAATTTAAAAAAAATCGATAATTATTTATATATATAATTTCTGAAAATTATATTTAAATATATAAATAATTCAATTAATTAATTCTTATTTATTAATTCCATTATTACTCGAGTATAAATATGGAGTTGCACTTTTAGAGATTATAAAATGTATTTACAGAGTATTCTCATGTAGTCCACTAACATAATCATTTCATGTAGTTCGGTCCTCCAATTATTGGTTCATAAATTAACTGGTCAAAATTACTATTTTACTCTTCTAATTACCTCTTGATCTTAAAGTACCATTCATCCACTAGTGAATGGCTAATTTATAATCTTATTATAAATTTAAACTCAATAACCATTCAGTTCGTCAATTAACAATTAATGAAACCAATATACGATCCGTTAGGAAAGTTTTGATTCCAAATCTTGTAAGATCATGTCCCATCCACATCACTAACTCTCCAAAATAAAAGTCACTAACCTGATTAACAAAGAAACTTTAACGAGTGAATCAAAATATCTAGTAGACATGCATAGGAGTTCATGTCAGATTGATCTACATATGATCATCGAATTGATGTGTATTACATTTTTATGATAAACACACATTAATAAAGATATTAATTCACATTGGTCTTGTCATATATAATCTTATTATATAAAGTACATTCACTAAGATATCTATCCACATCAATGATCCAGATATAGATTGCACGCATTCATAATGCTTAGTGAACCATACTAACAACTATTCATTAAAGATTCTATACTTTAATATGTTGCTGACAATTTTATTTATTATTTATGATCTTAATCCTCTCGTACTAATACAAGATCATAGTCTCATTAATGAATATAGAATTTTCAGGTATTTATATAAATTATTCAACAATAATTTAAAAGAACAATTATCAGAAAAATGTGATATTCTTTAAATTTCATATCAAAATGTCGATACACATCCTTTTGGGGCATAAGCCTCAACACAAGGAACTTCCTTGCAGCGACACTGAAAGTGCACTTATCCGGATTAGGCCTCATTAAGTTTTTCCTTAGGACTGAGAAAGCCTCCTCGAGATCTTGGATATGGTTTTCTCATTTTTTTCTTTTTACCAGCATGTCGTCCATGTCTACCTCCATATTTCTTCCAATCTGACCATGGAATAGTTTGTTCACTAACCTTATGTAGCTCTTGCATTTTTCAACCCAAAAGGCATTACCTTATAACAATATATGCCATATTTAGTAACAAAAGAAGTGTTTTCTTGGTCAGGTTAGAACAGTTTCACCTAATTATATCCGCAGTAGGCGTCCATAAAATTGAGTAGCTTATATCTAGATGTGGCATCTACCATTTGATCAATCTAGGACAGCGGATAATCATCTTTTGGACAAGCTTTATTTAGGTCGGTGAAGTTTACACAGATTCTCCCGTTACCATTATTTTTTCGTACCATCACCACATCGGCCAGCCACTCTGGATAGTCAACTTCTTTAATGAATCCGTGTTTAATTAATAGCTTATCTACCTCTTCCTTTACTGCTTTATTTTGTTCTGGTGCAAAACTTCTATTCTTTTGTTTTACTTATTTTACTACTGGATTTGTTTTCAGCCTGTGGCATATAATCTCTTCTGGAATTCCTAACATTTCTTGTGCAGTGATGGCAAAAACATCTTTGTTCCTTCGCAGAAAGTCAATCAACTTATCTTTCTCTACTTGATCGAGGTGGGTGCCGATGTTCGTCATTTTTTGTGTTCCTTCTTCTAAGCACACCAACTCTTTAATTCCCCTGCCTCGTACCTCATGCCGTCTAACCCGTCATCCTTTGATTGCTATTGAATTGATTCTTTTGGCTGTCTGAGGTCTGCTTTTTCTGTACACTTTCTTTCAGGCTTCAGTGCAGCCACATAACATATGCGGGTAGAAGCCTGGTCTTTTGATGGTCTTCATTCCTTCTGGTGAAGGGCACTTTAATACTTGGTAGAAAGTTAACGGTACAACCTTCATCTTATTCAACCACGTTCTTCCCAGAATAGTGTTGTATGGGGATGAAATATCCAGAATCACAAACTCAGTCATATGATTAAAAGGTTCAGCTCTTACAGGGAGAGTAAGGGTCCCCTCCGAGTAACTGATAGCTCCATTAAAACTCATAAACAGTTACATGGTCCCCTGCAGCTTCTGCTCTCCCATTGACATATTTTCTAACGTGGTTAAATACAATACGTTAACCGCGCTTCCATCATCTAATAGAAATCTTCTCAAGAGGCAATTACCAACTTGTATCGAGATGAAAAGCACATCATTATGGTGTCCGTCGTGTTTAAGATCTAGATCATCAAATATCAGCGAGAAATTCCCTTTGTTAGGTAAGCGATTCTTCATGCACTTCTCCAACATTGGTTTCTTGTATTACTACTTCATTTCCTTCCTTGTTGTTCCTTTCTACTCCGTCAGTGCAATGATACTATTGACAATGAGAAGTGGTTGTTTCCCATTGTCACGTTTTTCATTGCCATGATCTTCTTTCTCTACCTCTTGATTTTGCTATTCTCTTTTCACAAATCGGTGCACGTATCCGTCTTTTATAAGCTCTTCAATATAATCTTTGAGTGAGAAGAAATCTCTAGTGTAATGTCCGCTGCTTTTGTGAAAAGAACAATATTTATCCTTATCTTTGTAATTTGGTTCTTTTGCGAGTGGCTGACCTTTTAACCATGGCTTGTCTTTAATTTGTTCAAGGATCTGATTTACTGGGAGGTCCAATGGTGTGTAGACCTTATCCCTTGGATGTACCCTACTCGAGTCTTGCCTTTGGTACTCTGTCATTTCCCGTTTTCCACCGCTTTTGTCATTTTTGTCTGTTCAGTCAGTTTTCTTCCTTTATGATCTAGAATTCTGTTCTCGCTTCTACGATTCTTCCTTTTTTTTTGTTCGTTTACTTTCAACAGACTCTTATTTTCTTCTTCCAATATAATATAAGTCTGAGCCCGTTGGAAAGTCTCTGCCATAGATAAAGATTTTGTTTTGGACAAGTCTTCAAACAAGGGTGAGTTTGGTCCTAATCCTATTCTAAAAGCTAGTCTGGCCATCCGATCATCACAGTTTTCAACCTTCACCATTTAGTCTTTGAATCTGTGGGTGAACTCCCGTAAAGATTCTCCTTCCTTGATCGTGATCGTGAGAAGGTACTCCATGTCTTCTAGTACTGCTCGATATGTGGAGTACTGTTCCAGAAAGATAGAAGACATAACATCAAAGTTAGTAACTGAATGGACAGGGAGCGAATGATACCATTTTAAAGTCGTTCCATCCATACTGGTTGGGAACATTCTGCACATTAAATCATAGTCATGTTGATATAGTGTCATTATCTGTCTGAAATGACGGAGACGATTGACTGGATATGTTTTCCCTTCGTAACACTTGAACTTTGGAGCCACAAATTTCTTGGGTACAGGAGCCGCCAGAATCTCTGGCTCAATGGGGTACAATTAAGAGATTCAAGGTCGCTTTTCCAATACTCACCAGGTTCCTCATCTCCAACATCTTTCGTTCCAGTAATTCTTCTACAGCTTCCTTAGTGATAACTCGGGGATGATGCATCTCTTCTGCAACCTCCTTTTCTCAGTTCCGAGACTGAATTTCCCCTTCTTCTCGTTGCATGTCCTGTTGTTCTCATGGTTTTCTTGTCTTGCCTCTCACTTGTTGTTCTTCAAACAGATGTCATGTTCTTCATTATTTGCTCTTTGGCTGACCTCAGCACGTGTCCAAGCCATCTCTTATTGAAGAGCATGGATATGTTCTTGCATAGCTCTCCATGCATCGCATCTGCGTTCTGTTCTTTCATCTCTCGCATCCCAGTCAGAATTGTCTTTAGTATCTCCATTGGCGGGGTCGATTGATCTGTTTGGCCATTAATGTTTCTGGCTTCATTTTCTTCATCATGGGATGCGTTGGATCTAGTTCTAGGCAAGTTTAGTGTTTTGGGTGGGTTTCTCGAGCGCTTTTTCTCGTCTCTCAATGAAAACACAAAAGATGAGCGATTTTCCTCACACTAGAGAATAATGAGAGTAGAGAAAATAAATATGGAAGTGAGTAATTTTCACTGATTTGTATTCAATGATTCCAACGTTCACAATTTGGCTTGTATTTATAGGTTTGTAATACAACCAAATTCTCAAAATACATAAAGAATAAACATAATATCCTTCGAGATTGAGCTTATCTTCTAAGATTTGCTTCATCTTTTAGATGAATGACTGAGCCTTGCTTATAAGTATTAACAATTTTTTAAATTTAAACTGTTGGATGTAGCGTGGTGAATTAGGATGTCGTGATGATCATTGTCAGCTTTGCCACGGTGATGATTTTTCCTCCTACCTTGATTGGCTTATTTGGCTTATACAGCTTCCTATATAACTTTTATACTTCGGCTATTTGACTAGGCCTGTAACTACATATCAGCTTCTTCAGATCTGTCAACATGACAAATTTAACTATTCCCATCATTCTTTCGTGGCATCCGCTTTAATTATCTTTCTTCTTTGCTGACGTGGCGGAATATCGAGAATTATTCCTGTTCAGAAGGCATTTGACGAAAACCCATATGGATGTTAAATTCTTTCAAGCTAGGGTTTGTTAGAATTTAAGGTTCGTGGATCTTGAAAATGACAGATTTGAGGTTTGAGTCTTTTGAAAATGGTAGATTTGAGGTTTGGGTCTTTTGAAAATGGTAGATTTGAGGTTTTGGTTTTTGAAAATGGTGGATTTTATAGCCAAGGGAGTCGATCGAGATGTACATTTGAGGTTTTGGTCTTCTATATGCCAAATTTTAGCCATGAGAGTCTTAAAAATACTGGATTTTTCCTTCTATTTTGGATATGTATGCCAATTTATCTAAATTACAGACAAAATATGTTTCTGGATTCTCATTAAAAAGAGCGCTAATTTTGTTTCTATAAAAATGGAAGATTTAAGACTTAGAGTGTTCTTGTAGATGATTTAGAGTTCAAATTTTTTGAAATTTTCCTGAAGCTTCCGAATCGAAATATTTCTTTCGGTTCGATTCGATTATTTTCCAACTCATGATTTGGTTTGGTTCATCTTATAACTGAACCGAATATTTCAATTCAGTTTAATTTTTAGTTAATAATTGAAGTGAACCGTAACCATCCTTCTTAAATACAAGAATCTGATCATGTATTTTCAGATAACAGCCCTCGCTTCATTGTTATTCGGTGAAGCGGTGCCTCTTAGCTTCTGGTTTGGGTTACAATTTTGACAGGTATGTGATTTTTATTTTTGTATTTTGCTCTGTTTTTTGGATAGACTTGCATTATGTTGTATTTTTGGTTTGCTATCTTGTTGTGTTTTTTGGATATGTGTTGGGTTAGTGATTGATGTGAGGATGAGGTGGAAATAAAGGATATATTTGGATTGTATTGTAAAGGATGGATTTTGATTATGCTATAGTAACAACTATGTAAGATGTCAAATTATAACATCTTTTATCAATATATAATTTATAAATTCATTTTATAGATGTCGTTTATAAGTAACATTATCACATGTAAAATGGCGCGCACAGAGTAACTTTGTGTATAATTTTCACTGAAAATTGTTTTGCATGACAAAAGCTGAACGGATTGCGCTCGTTTAATTTTTTATGATAATATTTTAAATATTTATCAGGATGTACTCGTTTAATTGGACGTAGTTGCTCGTACATCTAATGAGGGACCAAATTGGTACTAGTAAAATGCCGAAAATACAAACAAGGAATTGATATATATAGTATTCTCAACATGATGAATCTTCTGCATCAATAAGTCTAGTGATTTTCCAACAATAAATGTAGAAAAAGATGAATTATCAGTGTTAAACAGGATCTAAAAAATAACACCAGATAATATAAATAGGATAAAACCTGATTTTTCTATAAGTTTTCTTGGATACTAGGAATTCGGCATGTGCTAGCATGTTTCGACGCTAATGATTACTACCGCACTTGCCTGTAAGTAAATGATGGCCTAAAATTGGTGTTGGTAAACTATCCAAAATATGAACATCAAACTGTTAAATACAATATTACTAGAATATCTGGAAATTTTAATAATATGATAAGTCTTCTGCATTAACAAGTCTAGTGAATCTTTTAACAATTAATGCAGAGATGGATCAATCGTCATCATTTACATGATCATGATAACCATGTCTGAAGTCTGTTATTCATTAAAAATATTTTTTAACATAGAGAGAGCTTTGTTGTATGCATGTTTTTATAACTTTCAAGTCTTGATATAAATAGATGATTTCAATATAATATAAATAAGACAGAAGTCAATGTTTTTGTACGTTTTCTTATTGTACAACATATATGAATATTATGAAATAGATATTAGTTGCTTCTTCAGGTAACTTGTTCAAAACTATTGATAACACATACATAATGAGAGTTGAAACAAATTATAATCATAGTTCTAAACAAGTTACGTGAAGAAGCAACTAATATTTATTTCATAATATTTACATATATTGTACAATAAGAAAACATACAAAAACATTGGCTTCTATTTTATTTATATTATGCGGACATTATATATTTATAACCACTTGAAAATTATGAAAACATGTATACAACAAAGCTAACTCTATATTTGAAAAATATTTACTTATATTTCCTCATGACAACTTCAGACACGGTTATCATGGGCCTGTAGATGATGACGATTCACTTCTCTCTGCATTAATTGTTGAAAGATTCATTGGACTTGTTGATGCATAAGACTCATAATGCGAAGAGATACTGTTAAAATTTTCAGATATTTTAATAATAATGTATTCAACAGTTCCATGTTCATAATATTCAACACTTACTGTATGGGCAGCTACGCTCAATTGAACGGGTGTATCCTGATAAATATTTGAAAGGTTTTCATAAGAGGTATAAAAGTATGGAAAATATGAATAAAGTATTATTTATAACTGCATTGTTTAACATCCACGAATTGGTCCCAACATGTTAAAACCATTGGTTGTAATCTATAAGAAAGATAGGACGATAAAAGAAGTTATAAAATATTACAAATAATGTATTATTTATAACCGTTAACTAAAATTTACGTACCCTTCATCTACGGTTATAAGTTCACAAATTGTAGTATTTTCGCTCACGGTAATAACTAAATTTACAGGTAAAATGTTAAATACAACTATAAGCACATCTGAAAAGTCGTATTATACTTTATATGATAATAATCAAATAACTATTTTAAATTTCTATGTGGAAAATCTGAAAAAAAATATTTAGCAAATAATAAACTATGAATAAATATTATTATTTACCAACTGAATAAGGGGAGTTTACATGTCTTGACATAGCACATAGCACGAAGCGAAACTAGGTGATAATGAATTGATGGTATTTTGTCATCTGATGTTGATGCTCAGGTCACAGTTCTTTCATTAATGATCCATTTATAGGCACTATCAATTGATCATTCCATATATAAAACTTTTCTACCAAAGCCAAAGTAGAATATAAAGTTCTTATATCACGATCAAATATCGTTGCAGGAGTTTTTATCCCCTGATAAAATAAACAATGGCGTAATTAAAATAAGCATTTAATAAATACTTTATTTAAATTTTTTGAAAACGTACTTACCTCCTCATCAGCTAAAACAAGTCTTTATAATGTTAAAATATTGTTCTGAACATTTCTGGATAAGTTTTTCTCGACAATAATAACTTTTACAACCCAGTTTCTCACATTCTGTGTAATTTGGTGTATCATTTTGGTTCCAACATCCACAGCTTTTTTGTATTACATTCTAAAATTAACAATCATATAACTTATATAATCTATTTAAAAAAATATGTTAAATATAATATGAATATTATTCGTTTAAATGGGAATGATGAGTTTGCATCATTAAGAGGTATGAAATGGAATTCTAGGTAGAAAGACTATTTTTCCTTTATAATGTCTAGTAGCTATTTCAGCATCAATCACATTTCATCTGAATCGTCGACATATCAATCTAGTTCTATTAACTAATCCTTCACATGGATTAATATTTTGAAGTAATTGGATTAATATTTCGAGGTAATACAAGTGAACAATTGGATTTTAATAATAATTCATGAGAAGGAAATCTAGTAGGTATCAAAATATTCATAAAAATCATTGAGAATTGTGTCATTATCATTATCTAAAGTTTCATCGAAACTATAATATCTAACTATATCACCAGAAAGACATTCTAAGAGAAGATCATTTATCTCGCTAACATCTTCTTTTTTTGGAGTGAGAATACATCTACTTATCATTGAAATTAAATTAATTGAAAATTCATGTATATATGAAAAACCGCATCTAATAGACAATTTATCGACCATGAATCATTTGTATATGGAATAAGTATTGATTTTGACAGTTCAATATAATCTTCTATCATAGTCTACTCTTTTCCATCACCTATATGTAATAAATATTGAGCAAATGTAAGAACCAATAAAGGTCTCATATTCTTAGTCAAATGAAATTTTTGGAACTTCGACCATAAATATGAACTTACCGAATTGGACTCAATAATTTCACGTCTTAAGCCTTTAGGAATCACTTGAAGCACTTGCCGAAAATCACCTTCTAAGACGATAACTTTTCCACCTAATATTTTACAATTATCATTTAGATCTTGAAGCAATCAATCAAGTGCTTCAATTGTTTTTTACATCGGGGCTTCATCCCAAATAATAATTTTAGTAACTTGTAATAAATGAGCCAAATCTGATTGTTTTGCCACAGAACAATTGATATTTTCTATAACATGCAAATGTCTCTTAAATCTAGAATGAGCGGTGCGATCACCAGGTAAAATAGATGTCGCTACTCCAGAAGAGATTGTTACAAGTGCAATCAAATCCTTCGATCTTATTGTTGCAATAATAGCACAAGGTTTTTCCACTACCACAATATTTATCAATAAAAATGCTCCTCAATTTCATTCAAAGACATTCTCTAATATAGCATCATACGCACCATTCTGTTCAAAATTTAACTATTCGGTTGCATTGATATCTTTTTCATCAACAATAATTTGAAGTTTCTCATCTATTTCTTTGAATTTCTTATCCTTAACGTCGGAATCTATATTCTGATCAAATAATCCAAAACCTTTATTGATCTTCCCATATATTCGAGGAACATATTTATTTATTGCAATACTTTAATTCGTACAATATTTAGAGCAAGCTGCATTCTAGAATAATCTTTTGAAAGTATTTGCTCAAATCTCAACCATAACCTTTTAAGATAAGATGGATTACAATATATTAAAATCTTTGTGAAAAGTTGTCCAAGAGCGTTTGACATTTCATACTCTGATGCCTCTTATAAGCATTAATCTATACAAAGATCTGAATTCAATAGGCCATTCAGCAACGTAGACTCGCAGATTGATGGAGCGAGACTACCATGAATATGTTGGATCAAGTTTTAAAAAATTTGAAAAAAATACCATTGAACTATGAACGTTTCATAGGCGGAATATTAAAATTTTTTACATCAACCAATTTAATCATATTAAATATTAAAACCATACATCCGATTATGCATGCGAAGTTAAACGTATTCAAAAGAGGTAGAAACGATTTACACTTTTTCGTTGTATCGGAGCTTTTATGAATTGGTGGAATCTTTATTAAATGCTTTGTGTTCTTCGATCTTCAAATCTAAGAACTTCAATTAATCGTTGCACCAATAACCACTCGTTGGATTTCGAAGTATATCTCGTAAGGGCATCGTTAGGAATTGAGTGTGGGCTCTCAAAATAACTTAGGAAGAAAAATTTCTTTTCTTCCTCTATGAATTCGACGGTAACAGAAGGAGAGGGGGAGGGAAACCTTTTTATTAGGGTTATGCCCAATACCTTTAGGGAAGCAACCTTAATGTTATCCCTTATATAATAATTATGAAATTTTCACATATACCCACTATATGTGTAATTTCTGAAATTCACACACACAATCTATAATTGTCAAAATCGGCATCTCCCATTAAAGTCAATATTGTGTCTAAATTTATCAACCCAAAATTGATAAATTTAAATTGATCTCCATCAATTAATTAATTAATCTTATTTACTAATTATTCAATAATTAAAAAATAATAAGTTAATTAATTTGAACATTAATTAATTACTCTTCACAGATTAAGTGACAACATCATTCACATATGAGTTCAGAAAATACACCTTAGAGGATCAGAGAAATAACTAAATACTCATAAATAGTTACTACATCCTACTTTATAGACATAATTCCAATACAATAGTGGGTTGATAATCAAATAGGGCTTTTTATGTGGTTTAGTAACAGACGCAAATAATATCGTTAACCTTCCATTGGATTAACCATAGCTATTCGACTAACAGAATCATGTTTTCTCCTGGGAGCTAAATTTTTTATCTCTTTCATTCCATACAGAATGCTTTGAAAGCTCTTTGTATAACAACCTTCTACATGCTAATTAATATTATTCATATTATAAAATCCAGCTAACATTGTTCTTGAGCGAAATTCATAACTCAACACATTAATCAAATCATCATTTTTTCTAAATGACATAAATTGTTTGTACGACAAGTGTAATTAGAGATTTATAATTGCAGGATTAACTTCATTTAACACGAATGATATATTCTCTAAATAGTTTCAGGTAGGGAGAACCATCTTACATTTTGAAATGAATTAACTTCATTAATATAAGAGGATTTGTCTACGGTTAATGGACCAAAAGCAATTTGATTGTGCCCGTAACACCCCCAAACTTGTTGAACTAAGTCTGAATTTTTTTTATATATCTTGTTTATAGTTATAAGTTGATGGTACTTTTAAATTTAAGAAATAGTTTTTCTAATTAACTCTAAAATATTATATGATTTATGAGTTCTGATTTTATAAAATCTTAACAAGCTGAAATAGAATAACAACCATGGTAATTTCTTATTAGTATAAATTAATATGTTTGCATGAGCGATATATAATACTGAACTAAAACTATGTTTAAAAAATTGAATTCTCAATAAAAATAAGAAATATTGTAACAAAACTTTCCCATTATGGTTACACATACAATATAGAAAAGTCCATAAAACACATAGATCATTCTACTGTATCTCCTTGATACCAATATCAGACTAATCTTATCGGGATCAGAAATCTCTCATTTTAAATCTAAGTCATCTATTTAAAAAAAGGACGACCGGAATTTAATCTAACAAAGAGATAAAATAGAAAAAAATAAAATAAATAATTAAAAAAACTATCTTGTCATATCCGTAATGTCAAAGTAACCGTAACCGTCTGATTTTCAATATAAATGATCACGACTTCATAAAGGGATCTATTTTCAATCTAAGATGAAAAAGAAAGTTGTAATGATCACAGGTGTAATCATATATTCCGGTACGGTCTAACTTTACGTCAAACAAATCACTGAAAGAGTGACGTCAACAACACAAATTGCAAAAGAAAGTTGCCAAGACAAGCTGCAAGCTGGCTTTGCTAACAGCCGACATGTGGCCTTTGGCCTCCAAATGATCCTTCACAAACTTTCAAACTACCAGAGATTACACAAATACCCTCCGCCAGTCCTAGCCGTTGCAGACCTTTTTTAATGTCTGTCTGTGTCATGCCAATGCTCGCCTACTCGTCGTTAGAATTCTTGAGGGTATAAGTGTCAATTCACGTATTTCATCTCCCTCTCTCACTGTAGATTTGCCCTCCATGGGTCAATCCAAAACCACCAAATCCCCAACTCATTTGCTCTCTCACTTTCTCACTCTCTGTCAATCAAAGTTACTCTCTTGTTCATAGGGTTGGGCTTGAACTCTAGTAACCATGGCTTCGTCTTCCTCTGATCCTGGTTTGAAGCATGAAGTTGGCGGTAGCAGCAGTGGGGGTGATGGTGGAGGAGGAGCAGATGCTTCGGAGGCTGTGATAGGTAACGATCAGCTTTTGTTTTACAGAGGGTTGAAGAAAGCCAAGAAAGAACGAGGCTGTACGGCCAAAGAGCGCATCAGCAAAATGCCTCCTTGTGCTGCTGGAAAACGAAGCTCCATTTACCGCGGAGTCACCAGGTACTTCGGAACCAAGTCGAGCTTAGTTATGTGTTTGGTTACTGAGTAAATGAAGGTATCAGACGAAGCTAGTTTTTGATTAACGAAGAATTGACTATCTGATTGTTGATTTGGTTACTGAAAATATGTAGATAATGATTTCAATTGAAGTTTAATTTTCTCATTCGCTCACTCAGCATATCCAGAAAAGACGAATCTTCTACTTATGATACTTAGTGTTGAAATTCTACATTTGAGTGACTTTGAGTATACTGGTTTACGAGACAGATTTAGGGGCTCACTTAGTGCACACATATTTGAGTGGTTTTCGTATATGTGTAGGTTTCTTACCTCTTGCGGATCTTTTTGAATTATACTGTTACCGATCAAATAAAATTTCAAAATTTTCATGGCAGGTTTAATGCTGTGAAACTGGAATAACATTCCAGTTACTAGATTAGAGGAAGGAGAAAGTGTAACTTGGGTAGACAACTACAATTTTAAGCTTTTAGGGACCTAGGGTTGTGATTAGCTATATAGTGTTATGTTATCCTTTGACGCATTCTAAGGATCTAGAGTCCCCTCGTTGAATTTTACCCAAAATGTGGTTATAGAAGGCAAGGAACTCGCTAGATGTTGAGATGGCGGGCGGCGGTGCCTCTGTTTATTTGAGTGAAGAACTGCGATTAGAAAAATTTCCATGAAACAATTATATGTGATGAGGCTACCATAGTGAATGAATTTTTTAGAGTGGAGATTTAACTTAAGTATTTCTTCTTACTCGGTCCAGGAATTTGTCCCCATGCTATCGTATGTCTATGTAATGTAAGGTAGGTATAGTTGGCTGCTTTTTCCAAATAATCATAAGTTATAACAATCTAATGTAGTCTATCTTCTTTTATTCGGTTAGTTTGATAAATATCTTGAAACATACTAGGGATGCTTCTTTTTCTTTCTTCTTTTGATGATTTGGCTCTTACTACGTGAACTGATTTTAATTTCAACATTTATGATTCTAGGCATAGATGGACAGGTCGTTATGAAGCTCATCTTTGGGATAAAAGCACCTGGAACCAGAACCAGAACAAGAAGGGGAAGCAAGGTCTCTCTTTTTCTTTTTATCTCTCTCTCAGAAGCAGAACGAGAACAACATATTTGTTCATAATTGCTGACTCTATCCTAAATTCTTTTTGGGTGCACGGAATGCCTTGTATATGATTCATTAATCCAGTTTACTTGGGTAAGGTGGCTTTTTACATTTCTCACTTTCTATTAGTCTCAACCAACTTCCTTTCTTTTTTAGTAGTTGTTCTAATTGTATAACATATTTTATAGGAGCATATGATGATGAGGAGGCTGCAGCCAGGGCGTATGATCTTGCTGCCTTAAAATATTGGGGACCTGGAACGCTCATTAATTTTCCAGTGAGACAATTAAGGGGTTATTACATTTTGCCAGACATAAGAATTATCTATGTTCTTACTTCTCACATGTATTTTATTTGACACTTGCTTTTTTTTTTTTCCTCTTTTTATGCATTAGAATACAGACTTCTAAAAATAGCATCTGGGTTTCTTCCCCGCCCTGAATTTGAAATGCCCAAAACAATTTTTTTAATTACTTAATCACAACATGAATTTTAGAGTATAATTAATCAAAATGTAGGTAAAGAAACTTTTGTGTTAGTATTTTTTCTACTGCGTAACTGACGTCATATGAATTGACAAGTATGGCCACATGCTGCAGGTAACTGATTATACGAGGGACCTTGAAGAGATGCAGAATGTCTCGAGAGAGGAATACCTTGCATCTCTACGAAGGTATGCATATTATTTGGAGATAACATCTTATATTTAACAGAAGTGCTTATGTTTTTATGCTGTCTGCAGAAAGAGCAGTGGGTTCTCAAGAGGAATCTCTAAATATCGTGGTCTTTCAAGGTATGTTTTTCTCTTAACATGCAGTGGTTTATGATGCCATGCGTGGATGCTCTCCAATTTGGAAGTCTTTATCAGCATGATTCCCAATTGCACGTCTCATTCATTTTATCCTTCTGATTTATGTTCTATATTTGCTGCTCTTTCAAAGCAGTCGATGGGAGCCATCATTTGGCCGAATGACCGGATCCGAGTACTTCAATTCCATAAACTATGGTAAGTTCATAATTGGAGCCTAGTTAGTTTGAGAAGATAAAAATTATTATAGACATTCCTAGTTAATTTGCCTAAAAGTGACTTTTTAGTTTCTTTTTTGTTTATTTAAAAGGTTGTCTTGGTTCGGAAATTTATTTTAGATTGGAGATAGATACTAATATAAGCTATTTTAGACTGCTGAATTTAGTTTGGGGCTTATTTTCTTTGTACAGGGGGTTTTGCATGTTTTGGGGGAACTGGTGTCCGTTTGGCATTTTGATTTCAAGTAGGAATAGCATAGCTATTTGGCCCCTTCAAATTGGTTTCTATTCTCAGTCAATGATGCTTATAAATCTGTATTCCTGGAGAATGCCCCTTGTATGTATGCCAATAGTGTTTCGGTATTAGTATAAACATTTATTCACCCAAAAAAATTGCTTCAAAGTGCCACATAGGCTAAAAGAGGGTTGTACCCCAACAAAATATTTTACAATCTCATCCCATTTCAAGTTACAGGAGATGATCCAGCAGCAGAAAGTGAATATCTAGGAAGCTTCTGCATTGAAAGAAAGATTGACTTAACAAATTATATCAGGTGGTGGGGACCCAACAAAACTCGTCAGGCAGAGGCTTCGTCAAAGTCATCTGATGAAGCCAAACATGGAGAGGTCGACAGTGAACTTAAAACGTTGGAATGGGCAATCAAGCATACAGAGCCATATGAAATGCCTCGTTTGGGCACTTTACATGAAGGGAACAAGCCTAAAGGCTCAAAGGTCTCTGCTTTAAGCATCCTTTCGCGCTCAGCTGCCTACAAGAGCTTGCAAGAGAAAGCATTGGAAAAGCAAGAAAACAAAATTGAAAATGATGAGAATGAAAACAAAAACATCGTTAACAAAATGGACCATGAGAAGGCATTTGAGAAATCCACAAGTCATGATGGTGATAATGAGACATTTGGAGTTGGATTAGGAATGAGTGGAGGATTGGCTCTTGAAAGAAATGTGTTCCCATTGGCTCCTTTCCTCTCTGCACCCCATCTGACCAGCTACAGTAGCGTTGATCATTTGGTAGATCCCATTCTCTGGACATCTCTTGTTCCTGTTCTTCCTCCTGAGCTTTCTCATACAGCCGAGGTTGGTGTTTCTTTTTCGTCAAAAGCCGAGGTTTGTATGCTTGGTATTACTTTTTGGTTGAGATCGGAAATGACCACAGAATTGAATAGTATAAGAGAAATGACAATAGTTTGCAATATTGCATTATAAGTCATGTCACGGTTATCCTGTTCCATTCCAATCTTCTAGGGTTTGAAACAAGAAAAGGGGGACCGGATTGCAAGAACGTGCTTCTCTTTTACTTGTCTCAATCTTCTGAATAATGTTGAGATAGATTTGAATATAATCATGCGCCATAATTTTAAAGCAAATGCACCATTTCTCACTACTCGTTCTAATTAATTTCAATGCTTGAAGAAGATTTCTTTCCTTATCATATTCAGAAATGTTCAGCTTATAAGAAACTCAACACTACATGCAGGTTCCAAAGACTGAGACCAATCCAACTTACACTTTATTCCGACCTGAGGAATGAAGGAAGTCCCTTTTCCTCTACGATATATATGGTCAGGGGCAGACACTGTGGGATCTCGATTGGTTGTTCCGCACTGTTGAATACCAAACAACTTTCAGAAGCAAATCGAGCGAGTTAGCGGGATTTGTCTTAGAGAAGCCTTTAAATACACTTTACAGGTATGTATGACTCTACATATACCAAACATAGGAAGGAAAAATGTACATTGAGATTAACATGTTTCAAGTTGAGATTTGGTTTTGGATTCTGTCACAGTTTTCATATTGTAAGCATGAATATAGGAAAGAACACTTCTTTTTCCAACAAAACTGGCCGATCACTTTGGCATAACTTGTTTAAGCAAGAATTAAGGAAAAAATTGAAGTTTAAGAAATAGTAAATGAAGAACTCTGTTCAAAAATAATAAATATTTTTTGCTTTTAGAAGAACAAAAGGATGACAGGCTGATCCAACAACGGACATATTATTTTTTGCTATATTTTCGCATATTTAAGAAGAATAAACTAGCTCATTAGCTCATTTTAGCATTGTGACATTTTCAGAGTTTGTCCAGTCCTACTTCTAAGGGAAAAATCTGATCGTGCTTCAACATTCACAATAGCTTTAGCCAAAATATGCCCTTCGATTCCTAGTATTTCATCCTTGAAAAAGCTTTCTATCTTCTTACTTACTTTTTGCGCTTTTCTGACTTCATTTATTTAAAAATACCATGTCTAGCTTTAGTGTTGATATGATCGCACTCAAATGCTATGCCTAGCTAGGATCCTTGGTTAATTATACCACGTCTAAGGGAAAAAGCTATCATTTATTTAAAAATACCATGTCTCCCCAGTTTCTAGTATTTCTGATGAGACATTTGAATTGGAATAGCAAGCCAGACCGATATGAGCAGAGTAAGATTTTGTTTCTCGTCCAGGACTTCCTAGCACACCTGCACGCCTTGTAATCACTTATGTTATATCATTGATAGTAGGAGGAAGAGAAGAGAAGAGAGTGTAAAAGATCTTGAAAATCAGAAAGAACTTTTACATATGCACTAGAATCTGCTAACATAGATTTATTTTTACAGTATTCAATGCCTATTATCAAAATTATCCCCCGAAACACTTATTTGTCATTGAAAAATGCAAGATGTACAAAATTATACTGATCAATTTTGAGAAAATTAAAAACATAACAACTAGTTACTGATCAAATTTGAGAAAATTAGACATAATAACTGACTATGAAACTAAATATAAAGAGTTATAGGGATTAAAAGTGTATTTTCTCCTGATTAAATTGCCTTTGGCTTTGGATGAGCTTTTATTTGCATGACTGAGATAGTAAAATGCTTGCATTTTGACTAATTTCAACTCTCTCTCTTCTTCTCCTTCTCACCATCAACCTCCAACCTCACCCCAAACAACATAGGCCTTTCATCAACCTCCACTTGATTTACTTTCTCCAAATGTGAATACATATTCACCAAATCAAGTAACTCCTTGCACTTGTTTTTCATGCTTGTAAGTTGGAAACTAAGAGACCCATTTTCTTTCTTGAGCTTTTTGTTCTCATCAACAAGTGAAGTGTATTCTAAAGATGATGAAGTAGAAGATGTGTTCTGGTCTTCATCATCTAACTCGATGATCAATGGTGTAGGTTTGTTTGGTGATTTCTTATGGTGCTTGTTTGGATTTGTTGCCCATGTTTTTCTTCTGCGTATTTCGTAGAGTACTTCCTTTCCACCCTTCTGAAACTTGTCGTTCGAAAACTCCCATCTGCTTGTCGCAACTTTACGGAACCCCTGTTTAAATCACGACGCATGTGAAATTAAATGATCAAACGTGACGGGAATGAAATTCCAATACTCTATTCATTTTCATGTTCATCTGTGAAACACTAACTTCATTTTCAAAATACTTCCCACACTATCTACCATTTCACTGATATTGTGTATGCATTGAAAAAGTATATCATCTGAATAAGAATTATATGTAACATACATGTGTGTGTCCGACATGAGAGAGTCGTGGTCAATTTGGAGATTCAAATTGATAACGTTTTTAAGGGCTTCGATCTTTCAAAAGTTGTTTTTTAAGACAGTTTTAGTAAGGAAATGTTGTGTTAAAATTTAACAGCTTGAATACAAGAGGTTTATATCAGCCAAGTCAAGCTAATTATGAGTTATATTCTTTAGGTTTATAGAGTGATTTAGTTTCTCTAGAGAGTGATTTTAAAGTTCCATTTTTAACGATTTAGAATTCAAATTCAAATATCAAGTACAGCCCATCTTTTCAGAGGTCATAGACCTTTGAAATTTGGTTAAATTTAAGTGTGGAAACATTGACTTAATGCAATTCGCAATACTAATTGTGGTTTAGACAATGTTTTTGACTCAGTTCTGATTTTGACTATTAAATATTTACAAAGAAAATCTATGAAGTTTCCTTACATTAAGCCGTTTTCCTATCTACCATAATTCGACATCAAATCCAACAAACACATAGTACATACCATAGTACACATAATACATACCTAAACAAACCAACACATAGTACAGAGTACATAGTACATACCATATGTTATTTAGTAACCACTTTTTTAGTTAAAAAGAGACATTTTTTTATTTTAAAAAATGACCACTCTTTTTAATGAGTTGATGAAGCTAAGACGACCGGTTGTGAAGAAATCAATGATCATTTAGAAAATTTTTGAATAATAATTGAATCTTATATATTGATATTAGGTTAAATCTTAAAAAGATTATTTAAAAACAAATTTCCAAGATTTCACTGTCATGTTTTGTTCTTCCAAGTTTTTTTTTTTGCTTATTATGTTCATCCATTTTGATCAACTAAAGGCATATACCCAACAAACTCTCTAACAAAGATAGCCATAATGAATTGGCTTCTTCTTCTTCTTCTTTTTTTCCAAAGAGAACAAGAAAATGAAAAATAGAAATTATATCCCAAAACAAACTTTCTATATCAATGAGCAAAGCTAGAGAAATTTAAGTTTTTTTTTTTTCATTTTTTCAGAAATTTATGTTGAGAGTTATATATGTTTAGACATATATACTTACGTATGTATTAAGCTGCCGGACAAAGCTAGAGAAGTTGCTGTGCTTGAAGAGTTTAGGGAGGAGGTCTTTAGCGAACTCGGCCGGCTGCCACACGACGAACCCCGTCCCGTTCTCGTTCCACGATATCACGTCGTCGGTAGCGGATTCCTCCACCAACATGTAGGTTTTAAGCAAGAAAGGTGGTGGATTAGACTTCTTCACATACTCTAACAATCTCTTTTCACACACACCAGCTTCCATCATTTAAATTTTGAGAGAGAAAATTAAATAAAATAAAAAATAGACTTAAAATCAGAATAAGAAGATGAAGAAGATGATCAAGACGAGAAGAGAAGAAGTGCAGTTAAGAACTCCCATCCCCAACAATAGAAACCCATCACCACTCCACAGTTCATTAGAGAATTGCAATTTCTTCTCCTTCTCTTCAGCTCTCCTCTCTCTTTCTCTCTCTCTCTCTCTATAAAGAAAATTTTTCTTTATACCTTATTATATAGTGAAACAAATCATGGGATAGACATATATATATTATATACACACACATGTAAATATGTAAATATATAAATATGTATGTGTATGTGTGTGTACATATTATTTTTACTAGTTGGTTAAGAATATTGTTAGTGATTAGGAGTACCAATTTATGGAGGGATGGATTACGTTTTGAGGCGGTCAAATAAGATTACATATTGAAGGATTAAGAAAATATTAATTTTCAACCCTTAAAGTTTGTGCTGGCTCTCATTTTAGTCATTAAAGTTCCGTCCTAAAACTTACAAATCATCTACAAGCATATCTTGACGATTATTTGCTAATGATTTATAAGTTGAATGATCAAATTTTAGGACGGAACTGCTAGAATTGAATATTTAGAGATTGAATTGACAGAAAAGAGTTGAAAAGAAAAATTAGAAAAAATGTAAGAGGAATCAGAAGAAAATGCAAGAAAATTGCTAAAATATAGTGGTAAGACTCATTCTATTACACTAGTTTTCTGTCCTTCCATGTTCAAATTCTTGGTAATTACCTTTCCTTAATCATTTTCAAAGTCTAAACAAAACTTTAAAGAATGGATAAATAGATTCAAACCACTAACCTAACATCACATGTGTTTCTCATATATTTTGAGTTGGGGAAACACAAATGTGTTTTTCTTATTTTCCATAGAAAATTGGGCTTTTTGACTATCTAATTTGTAGGACCTACCCACCAAATTCATGTTGGACTAACAAAGGATGGAACTTCCAAGTAGTTCATGTTTTATGGGACCCCACTTCTAAGGAAGACGAAAACTACAAAAATGACAGAAAAATAGGTCATCTTGCTGAAAATTTACGTTGTAAATATTTTTAATAGTCATTTATTTAGCTGTAGTATATAACTTATTTTAATTTTTCGGCTTATTGATTACTTTTTTGATGTATTTTTCACATTTATGAGTTTATTAATAGAATTCATGAACCGGATACATAAATTATTACTAGAGCGGCCAACTTCCCAATTAAGCTTCCAATGACACATGTAAAGCGTTATTATAACTTTTACTTGTAGTAAATACAGTGTTCATTCCTTTTGCAAAAGGAGAAATATGCAATTTTGCAATTACAAAATTTAGCCAACTACTTAAAAACTGCCTTTCTTACAATTTATGTGCAATGGGAATGCGAATGCTTTTTTGGTTAAAACACGTGTGCATGTTTTTCTTTGTATTTTTTTTATTGTCAAGTAGCTTTTCTTCTATTTAAATAACTTGGGTGGTTAATTAGTACAAACATGAAGGCTGAAAGATTTTAGCCATTGGATTAACTGCTCCAAACATTCTGTTATCCTATATATGGACTACATCACTATTTAACTTTGATCGATCTATCTAATTGTGAGTGATCCTGAGGACCACCACGGCTTCTCTCTTGTTGAGAATTCATACATCTCTTATTAGTATATGGACAACTATCTCTAGAATACAAGTTTAGAGAAAGAACAACGAGACTGGCTCTTTCATTTTGGGGTGGCGGCGGGATTACCATTCAACCATTTTTTTCATATTGTTTTAGAGGTCTAGAGAAAGTTGTAAGATGAGTTTAGTAGAAATGGTAAATTCTTACATTCACATCACGAGAAGTTCAACTCATCTTAATTACTCACTATTCTCAAACTCGTGACTTAATAAAAAAGGGGAAAATAAAAAATGTACGATATTGTTAACAAATAAATAATTTTAAATGTAAAAAAAAAATAGAAGTAGCAGTCGTGTATAAGGTTTTATTACTAATTTATATATTTTTTTATCAATATCATTACTTCAATAATACTGAAAAATTATTATTTTTCACATTACATGATGACATGTATGTAGCTTTTTAATTTTTAAATTTAAGATAATATTTAGTCTCTCTTTTAAAAATATAAATAAAATATTATATTTCAAGATCAATGAGAATAAATTATAAAAATAAAATAAAATTTTCAGTATTCTAATATTTGACTGGAGTTGTGCTTTGATTATGAACGGAATATGAACTGGAATATGGAGTGGCTCATTTCACGAAAATAAGGAGTCCAAGTTGGAATGTAATGTTAGAAGAAATTCACCAGGGATTTAAGCATGGAGGAAAGCTCTAATTAATTAAATCTAGTAGTTGGGCAGCTGAGCTTTCTTGACTAATTTTACTTTTCAATATTTGTTACTTTCTTTTAAATTATTAAATAATATTTCCATTTTTTCTTTTTGATTTTGTCCATATACGACCCTCCACCAACCATTCTCACAGGATATGTATTCCTGTTTTGAATTCCATAATTTCACATTAGCTTTTTGCAAAATTTAATTGTAATAGTACTATGGGAAAAACTCATTGGATCCATTGAATATACCTTTTGGAAAAAATTGAATGTATCCATCTGAATCGTCATATATATATTTATATACTTTCGTTCTCAAACCGGTAACATCTCAAATGATATTGTAAATATAAGAAATCTATGTTGTCAAATTTCATAACACGTCACTTGTTGAATCGGGTAATGTATCTGAAAACGAGAAAGTAAATCAATCGCAAAAGTCTAACCTTTTGATACTAATGTAGTGTTTAGCTATCTACGGCTGCCTTGACGATCAAAGTCGGTAAAAATATTTTGGAAGATAAAGCTAGTGAGAGCGAGGAATACAATACCCTTTCTTGGAGGTGATTAGTAATTTACATTGTTTTTAGATTTGAGTTACAAACCATAAGTGTGCAGTTAATTTTTTTATATTAGAATGTATTTTGAAATACAATAGCTAATAATTTTGTCCACCGATAAAATTGTTTTATGAAGTAACGTGAATTAGTTTGTAGAATTCATATTTCTTTTTTATTTTAATTACCCGTAAATATGTAAGTGATTTAATGCAAAATGAGCACTGAGTAAAAAAATTGATAATGTGACGGAAACTATAAAACATACCCTCCGTGACGTTTTTCAAATAAAGTTAACACTAAATTACACGTGATAATTATGGGGTTAACGGAAGTTAGCGCTTGTTGCTTACAAGTTTGAACTTTAACTTTTATATGTTTTCACTTATTTTTATAGGGATGAGAGAGAGTCTTTCAGAGGGAAGAAAGTGAGATGAAATTAGGGTTTGAATGTTTTAGATGACAATGACACTTGACACTTGGTCGATTTACTTTTAGGGAAACATGCTATTGGATGCAAGTGGCTGTTCACAGTTAAAGTCAATCCGGATGGGTCAGTTGCTCGATTGAAAGCCCGTCTTGTCGTTGAGGGATATGCTCAAACCTATGGAGTGGACTATTTTGACACTTTTTTTTCCGGTTGCTAAATTGACGTATGTTCGGTTGTTTATTTCTTTGGCAGCTACTCATCATTGGCCTTTGCATCAACTAGACATCAAGAATGCTTTTCTTCATGGTGACCTTCAGGAGGAGATGTATATGGAGCAACCTCCTGGTTTTGCACGGACAGTGGCATAAGAACAAGGGGCACAACTGAACTTGAGGCCTGAGAGCAGGCAAGCGTGACATCACCACGCGGGTCTAGGAGATCAGTCCACCTTCTATGCTGGCAACGGAAAATGAGGATTAACTTCTCTGCAGTCTCCTGGGTTATGTAAGGCTTCCTGTTCTTAAGTTTATCTGCAGAGAAAGAGAAGACCAACATTAGGAAAAGAAAAGAAAGAGATAGAGAGAGAACAAAAATCGAAACGTTTGAGCAGACTCCTAGTGAGAATGAAAATCAATATCAAAGCAGATCCCTAATGAGAATGGAAATCAAAGCGTCAGAGCGGACCCCTTGCGAGAACAGAAATCGAAGCGTCAAAGCAGACTCCTAGCAAGAATGAAAATCAAAGCGTCAGAGCAGGCCCCTAGTGAGAATGGAAATCGGTTCAGAGCAGACTCTTAGCGAGAACAGAAATTAGAACGTCTGAACAGACTATTGATGTGAATAGGAGAATGAAGCGACAGAAGAGAAAGCTCACACAACCATCAAACGCACGTCATTTGATAAGGTAATTATTATTATTGTTAAGTTTTGTAAGTCATTATTATTGCAGGTCCTAATGAATCTAGTATTTGAAGATCGAGAAATCAAATCATTACACTTGAATGAAGAGAGACTCCATCAAGTGTAGTGGGCGCAAATGAACATAAATAATTATCGGTGTTCGGCCACATCAGGGGAGGAAAAATAATTAAAGCAAATGCCACAGAAGCAATATGGGAATAGTTGAATTTATCATGTTGGCAGATCTAAATAAGTTGATATAGAGCTACTCGCCTAACCAAGGTAGCTGAAGTATAAAAGTCATAGAAGAAGTCACGGAAGCCAAAGAAGCCAATCGAGAGAATCATCACCATGGTAAAGCTGGTAACAATCACTACAACTGTCAGATTTGCCACCCTACGCCAAATGATTCAAATTTAAAAAGTTGTTAATACTGATAAACAAGACTCAGTTATTCACCTAAAAGGTGAAGCAAATCATGGAAGATAAACTCAATCTCCAAGAATATTTTGTTTATTCTCGCTTTATTTCGGGAATTAAGTTGTATTACAAGCCTATAAATACATGTCAAATTGTAAACTGAAAGATCATCGAATACAAGCCATTACAAAGTGCTTACTCTCTTGTTTATTTTTTCTACTCTTGATATTTTCTATTTTAGAGGAAAAAATTCATTTACATGAGTGGCATGCAACTTCCAAATCGTGTTTAATGTCAAGAGTAAACATGTGCTTCATCGTCCTCTCGCATGAAGTACGACCTTCTGCTCCAGCTATATATGTAACAAGTAAGCAAATGCTATTGAAGAAAATCTCGTGGCTGTTGATTCTGAAAATGGAAGGAACTAGTTGCTTGACACAGGTGCCACTCAACACATTTCAAATGACAAGAGTTTGTTTAAACTTAAAAGAGTATAGATGATGATGACCCTTCTTTGGTTATGGGAAACTCCTCTACTGCGAAAGTTGTAGGAAAGAGTAATGTAGAACTAACATTTACATCTGAATTAAAGATTATAACGCTCCTTGAGGTTCTACATGCTCCAGAAATCTGGAAGAATTTAGTATCTAGAGGTCTTTTGTTTAAACATGGTTTTAAACTTGTATTCGAGTGTGATACACTTGTGCTGTCAAAACATGGTATATTTGTCTGCAAAGGTTATGCCATGAGTGGAATGTTCAAATTGAATCTAATAAATAATAATGGTGTTTCTATTTATATGTTTGAATCTTATTCTCTTTGGCATGCTAGATTAGGTCATATGTTAATTATAATTCTACACATGGGTTTTCATCTATCTTGTATGCGTGATGGTAAAAGTAAATGAGAAATTCATGCTAAGAAAAAGTTAACTAGAAAGCCATTCTAGCAAAACCACATCAATTGGTCCATTCAAGACATTTGCGATTTGAGAGGAAATTTGACTAGAGGTGGAGGGTGTTATCTCATAACTTTTATAGATGACTTTTCAAGATGCCGTTATATTTATTTATTAAAATCTAGAGTTGAAGCCTTAGAGAAATTCAAGATTTTTAAATCTCAAGTTGAAAATTTCCATGAATGCAAAATCAAGGTTTTAAGAAATGCAGAGGAGGAGGGAGGAAGGACTTACTTTTTGCTCTGAACAAAAATGGTGTAGCTGAAAGAAAAAATAGGATACGAATAGACATGATAAACGCTATGCAAGATTATGCTTGTTTGCCCTATAGTTTATGCGGTGAAACTATTCATACTGCTTGCCATATATTGAACAAAGCACATTCAAAAAAAGAAAACCAACTCTAAGTTATTTGAGAATGTGGGAGCGTCTAACAGATGTCAGGCTACTGATAATAAAAGAACAACATACTCCATCTAACCGTGCTTTTCTTGTTATGTTTTTTATTTCTACATTTTTTCATATATGATCCCACATAATCTTCTTCAACATATTTTTCTTGATTTGAAAGAGCTTATTCAAGATCCTCTTGAGACGCGTATTCTTTTTCTCTTTAATTTTGATTTTCTTCTAATTTCAGAGTTTTTCATTAGATGCTATAAAAAATTTCTTTTTTTCTTTCCAATAAAGTTTTTATTTTCACTCAAAGTTTCATTTTTTACATTCTAATTTAAAAGAAGTAATTTGATTGGTATGATCCACGGGTTAATCTTATATGCATTATAAAGACTCACAAATTCTGAGAAGAACCAAAGTTCCATATTCGATATAGAAACATTTTAAATTTCAAAATAAATTTTAACTTAAATTTCAAAATAAATTTTAAATAAATTTTAAATTTTAAAAAATTCGTTTATGTATTGAGATTTTAAATTCTAAAACGATTAATGTCATCATTCATTTGAAATAAAACTTTGATGCTTATAGATATATCTAAACAAACCTTATAATGTGATCAATATAATCCTAATGTGAACATAAAACATTAAGTTCCGTGCAAAAATCATAACACAAAGTATGCAGGAAGAAATTCTAATACTAATCATTTAATCGAAAAAGTTAGAGCATAATATACCATATAATTATACTAACTAGAATACTTACCTAAAATGTCAGGTCTTACAATGATAGAGTAACATAATCATGGAGGACTATATGATTGTTCTTAAATGATATAATCATTGAACAATTTATATTCTACTTCGGTTGATTTTGGGACATAGAGTTAATTTCATAACACATTTTAACCTTTTTACTTAAGAATGATTTATTTTAACTTTAGTTAGAATTTCTTAATAAACAACTATTGAGAAATATACTACTATTCTTATTATATTTTCATTCTTGCATGATATGGATTGATTATATATTAAACAAGATGATGTAGTAAACAATAAGTATCTCCAAATCTTATATATATAATTTGGTATGGACATCTAACATTTCGACAAGTGTCCATATTAAACTTGCACCATGTGTCCTTATAATTATTATTATAATAAAATCATCATCATCATCATCATCATCATCATCATCATCATCATCATCATCATCATCATCATCATCATCATCATCATCTATTTATTTAATTAATAACACGCATATAAAATAATAATATATTTCTATGATAAATCATTAGATGATTTCATCAAATATTACAAAAAAAAATATAAAATGTATTACTAAGTGATCTTCATTACCTGAATGGTCATGCTATGAATGATGTCATTTTTTTAAAAAACCTTAGAAAGAAGAACAAAACAGAGAGGGAAAGATGAAGAAGAAAGAAGCAGATGAAGAACAATACATTGATTTCTCACTCTAAATCAGAAGAGAACGAAACTTATACAAAAGCAGATCTCTCTTCCTAAAGAGAGGAACAGACCAAAAAACCCCAACAATAACAATACAAAAATATAAAATATTTACAATAAACCATTTATGTTAACAATTTTACATTCTAAAACTCTTTGCATTTCAGTTCCTCTCCCATCACAAATATTGATAATTTATTTAAGAAAAATAATACTAATTATTTATTACTCAATGAGGCATTGAAGTTCATCATTATTATACCCTGTCAATACTTAGAATCAGTAACATTATCATCTTCTCTTGCCTATTCATTTTTCACGTTGAACAGTTCACTTATAATTTTATTTATTTAAATCGGTCTCTTTTCTATGAATCAAACTCACACTATTTAAAATCAATCTTTCACCAACAATAGTTGTTCCTTTTTGTAAAATTCCCCCCTAAATATGTTTTTCCTAATTTCATTATCATTCTTTTTTAAATTGAAGAAGTTTTTGCAACCAGTTTAAATCTATTATAATATTTTAACTTCATCTCTTGTTGCAGAAATGATTCTCATACCGGGGTCAAGGGTATCAAGTATTAGGTACAAATTTTTTTTATTAATTTTTAATTTTGTATGCATTTGAAGTTGAAAATAGTTTTGAAAAATAGATCAACAAATAATAATGTTAACTATTATTTTATAAGTAAATTGACTCCATATCAATATATGAAATTGAATCTATGAGCATTTTAGATCATGCAAATAATATTAGGAAAAACAGACAATTAATTGATTAGTGCACCAAGATTTTCAATATCGTAAGATTATTATGAATTGTTGCTCTACAATTTTAATACTAAATTATGTACATTTCAGATTTTGCTATACCGTGCGTAGCACAGACTTTTAATTAGTTATTCTATAATCACCTTCAGAGATTCAAACAAAGAAGTAAAGATTTATCATTATAAAATTATTGTCTGAAATCATGAAAATATTGAAGTCGAAGGAATTGAAATGTGGCATGCCAAAATGCAATAGTGTTTATACTGGTGTACAGACTAAAGGATGATTGTCTCCTAAGATACAATACTTCTTCACAAGATTAAACAACACTATAACAATCTTGCACTAGCGAACTAAATTTTGAATGCATATATCATAGAATTTAATAATAAGGCTGTTGACAGAGTTTCTACATAGTTTTAGAATTGGGAAATCACTCTTTATGTTATAGGGGAATGATCTATTTATGGGCATCATGGTATCATTTTAGATAAAGTTATGTCTTTAATGTATCATCAAAGTCTGCTAGATCACTACCTTTAATATGGGTGGTCAAAATCACATCCATACATCGACATTTACTTATTTGACAAGTTACAATTATCTAAAGAACTTTTTGGAAATTTCTCAGGGGTTAACACCTATTAGGTATATAGGTCAAAGCAACTCTTTATCAATGATATTCTCAAATAGCATCACACCATCAGTTTCTCTTGGAACACATAAAAGACTTGTTCCAATTCATTTAATTTATGATATGTGCTAGCTCATTATCATATATGTTCGACAATCCTCCCTATAAAAAGTCAAAAGAGGAAAGAGGAAAAACAAAGTGTGCAGTTGGTCTAAATAAAAAATAATTAATTCTAAAGCATTGTTTGAAATCCTTATTTATAAAAACTTTTCAGTGAGTTTGGTCTGCCCATAAAATGTCATCTCACAAAAAACACAGAATGAGCTAATGCTCAGTAAGCACAGGGGTATCTGTAGAGGGTATACATAGGGCTATACAATTTTTTCCTCGCCCATGAAAAAGAACATGCGGAGGTCACATGTAGTCTCTTCTATATGTTTTTAGAACGAAGTGACAGTGGGAGCAGCGCTTAAAAAAATTAAACGTAGAGGGTATTAGTGTAAGAAATTTGAAAGTGAGTGGAGAGTTTGATATAGATATCAAAGGTTAGAAGGTTCTAGTGTATTTAGCCCTAAAATCTATAGTCAAAGGATCGTCATACATTACTTGCTGATCTAATTTACCTCAAAATATGAGAACAACAATAAATAACAATGAAAATATCAAACTCCACACACTAGTGTGGTGTCTAAATAAATATATTCTAACGATCATGTTAGAAAAGCGTTTGAGCAAAGTAATAATAAAGTGAGCAAGGGAGATTGGTTGCCTTTTTAGAGAAGCCATTAATGATGATCTAGACATTTAGGAAACAAGCTACTTATCTTAGAACATTCCCTATTATTTCTCGGATTATAGAGGCATTTTAGGGATCTTCGTTTGATACATTGAATTGGCCAATCTTCTGATCATGTCTTAAGGAGTTTCTTTACAGGGAGACTCTTATTTGTCACCTCGTAGGGGGTTTCCTTATAATAACAGTCAGCTAAGAAGTTTTCATGTTTTAGCAGCGAACTTCTTTATCACTGATGAACCTTTTTCTTCTAGTGTTTGTGGCATGTTGGGGATTCCACGACCCCTGCTATGGTTCAATCGTGACACCGTTTAGAAGTGTTGACGCGGGCGTGTGAATGAAAGGTTGACGCTGATCCCAACACGACACATGATTCTGGTCTAAGGCCATCCCAATTAACACCCTCATACTAGGCGAGATTAGGCCCAAGTTGATTTGGAGTCTCTACAATACCATTTTCAAAACATGGGGTCCGATATCAATGTCAAAAAAGAAGGCAAATATGAATATAGATGCGACCATATCTATACTATACTCTATCAGTTGAAATCTCTTAATCCAACTGAAAATCCTTAATTCTCAACTTGTAAATGACACAAAATATTGAAATTAACTTACACCCATAAAACTTTGACCCATTGAATATTTATATGGGTAAACTTTCAAATAAACAACACTACTCAATAAACTACCAAAATATGTATCATTGGTCATCAATGTCTTATTTCTGTTAAATTTTTAACACCAGAAATTGTTCTGTCAAGTGTTATACTATGGAAAAAACATCTTAATCAATAATCTGCTCTAAAACCTTTAGCAGGGTAACTTTGGACATTAAAATTTGATGAAATTAAAACACACATTATTTTTAGAGTATAGAAAATAAAATTCATAGTTTAAAAAGTTAATGGATGATAAAATTGAATTTAACACAAAGAAAAAGGAGATCCCTATCTCACCTTATATTTTTGTCATAGTTATGGAGGCCTTCACTGGGATTCTTCAACATACATCCTCCCTACCTTAACTTCAGTTCCACTAGAAGTGTAAAGTAGGGGTGTTCACGGTTCGATTCGGTCGATTTTTGGACGAAAAATCAAACCGAACCGAAACTTCGGTTCGACGATAAAATCGAACCGAACCGTAAATATTAAAAGAACCAAGCTGAACCAAACCGTGAGATTTCGGTTCAGCTCGGTATTATTAATTAAAAATAATGATTTAAATACTTTTTAAATGATATTATTGAAAAAAATATATATCAAATTAAAGTTTTGCTTCAGTTCGGTTTTATAAGAAATTATATATAAAAAATAAAAAAATAATATAAATTTAAAGTTTCGGTTCGGTTCAGTTCAAAAATCACCAAAAATTCAAACTGAACCGAAACTTCAGTTGGGCGATTTTCCCGAACCGAACCGAACATACATAAAGAACCGACTATTTTTTGTTCGGTTCAACCAGTTTAGTTTGGTTTTGAACACTCTTATCGTGAAACGCTCAAGCTTGTCAATCTTTGTTTTGCTGATGACTTCCTTATTAAGGACAATATTGATCTCTCATTCTCTCTCATAGGTTTAAAACCCAATTAAACCAAGAGTCAATGCTTCTCTATTGGGGTGTTCTGAGCACACTCAACATCATTACAGTGATATCCTAGGGTTCTGGCATGCTTCCCTTCCAGTCAGATACTTGGATATGCCTCTAATCTCCACTAGACTGGGAAAATGATGGCATCACCTTATTTGTTAGAATCACCAACAGAGTGAAATCATTGGAAGAAAAATGTCTGGCTTTTGTTGGTGATTGCACCTCATTAAATCTGTCCTCCTAGTAATCCCAGGCTACTGGACTGGTTTTTTTATATGACCTAAACAAGTCATCAGAGATATAGAGAGTGTCTCAATAAGGTATCTTTGGAGTGAAAATGTCATGAAACATGTAAGGTCCAAGGTAAACTGGTATGATGTTTGCCTTCCTAAGGAAAATGGATGCCTAGGTTTGAAGGATTTGAGTACTCGGAACAGCTGCTATTGATAAACACTTATAGTTTCTTACCACCAATCCTAAAGGATTTATTTGGAGCAGATGGTGTCATCAAGGAGGGGCCTATCTTCGTAGTTAAGGCTCATAATGATTGCTCCTAGATATAGATGAAAATTTTGAAAGCCAGAAGTTGGTTCACTAAATATTTCCAGGCTAATAGTGGAGATGATTCTCAAATCGATCTTCGGTGTGAACTCTGACGCCACATTGGGATATTGATCAACAAGTTTGGAATAGGTATAACTCTTGACACAAACATGCCTATCTCTACTATGATTAGCAACATTATCCCCAATGGTCAGTGGGGATGGCTTGCTACAAACACTATTGCCTGAAAGGAAATCAAGGTTGCCTCAACTAACATCTCTACCCATGTGGTTGATAGACATGATAGTTGGATTTGGAAGCCTTCAAGTGATAATAGTTGCTCTATCTCCTCAACTTATAATGTGTTAACATCTCATGTTCACACTGTTCGGTTCTCTTGTAACATTCTTAAACACAATTTTCTTACTTGGCTTACCTACAAGAACCGACTAGCAACCAAATAAAGACAAGCTCGTTGCTTAGGGTATCACCCAAGATTAAAATTCTCTTCTTTGAATTAATCAGGTAGAGAACATAGACCACTTTATTTGTTTACTATCATTTCTCTTAGGTTATTTGGCAAACTATTACTTAAAAATGTAATTTTAACTGCCAATCTATAGGTGGGAATCACATGGTTGAGTGACTAGTTCATATAACAAGAAAATAAACTCAGGTAGAAATAGCATTCAACTATTTTGTTAGATGATGCTCCGTGAGTTTTGAGGATTTTTGAGTATTATATAGCATATTTGAAAAAAAATAATTAAAATACTATACTTTTGAAACAAATTCTAAAAGCAAGATGGAAAGGTACAGCTAAAACGGAAGCATCTTTGCAAACGACGCCTTCGTGTTGGCGTGGCCACAAATGAGACCACGTAGAATGTGTCTTTTGTAACGATGTCTTCATAAAAGTAGAAGGCATCTTTCTAAAAGACGCCTTCAATAATAGTAGAATGCGTCTTTTATAAAGACGCCTTCAACGATACCTTTATAACCTCGCAATACAGACAGAGAGCAGAGTTGTTTCGCGAACAAAATGCCCGTTAACAGAAACCCCTTAGCCCGCCGTCGTTCGTCATCGATTGTGGCCGGAGTTTTCTTACTTTTCTCCGGCATTACACCCTCTCACTCTTATCTCACTCTCATTCACAAAAAAATTCACATCTCTCAAATTACTAGCAAGAACTTCTCAAACTCTAGGTATATTTTTAACTCCTTTGATCTCTTAAATTTGTTCTTCAAATCTTAAAATTATTCATTTTTTATGAATGCTGTATGAATATATGTCATCAATTTTGTGATATCTCTCTTTAATATCTCTCAAACCCTAGATTTTCATGTGTTTTGAGTTCTCAAATTTTAGATGCATTTTCTCAATTATGTGATGCTTAAACTCTTAATTTGTAAGATTTTATTTATGAATGGGTTGATATATTATGAAATTGTAGTTATTAAATTTGAATTTATAGATTAATTTGTAAAATTTTTAGATCTAGTTCTGAAATTGTTGTGTATTGCTTAGTAGGTTGACAAATGGGGGAAAACTTATGGTAGTTTTATGTTACATGAATGGTAATATCGTAATCTGTGCAAATGGAGTTTCTTAGGATCAACTTTCAATGAGGGGAATTATAATTTATAAGAAGATTACTTTTAACGAGCTATATAATATTTTATTTGAAGTTTTGTCAATTGACCGTCTACTTTGGAACTTGAACATAGTTAATCATTACCCACTTACTCTTGGGGCTGGGTCATTTAACTATGTGAAATTTCTGATACAGAATGATAACGATGCTTATGTGATATTTACAAATGTGCTTCAAATTCCTCCGTCAAATATAATTGAGTTATATTTAACCAAAAATGCTAGAGATGTAGGAGGTCCCAGCATAAACTTGTATAGTGACAATATGTGTGGTGGAGTTGAGGTACATGACAATGCAACAATTTCTTCTCCATTCCATGACAATGACTTGTATCCTACAGTCCAAGAAAATATACCTAGTAGTAGTTATTTGCCACATGAAGATGCAAATGCTCATGAATTTTATGTGAATCCATCTAGCCCTCCACGTAGCTTCTTCTTGGCAGAGTTTGAAGAGATAAATGCTTGTAATGTTATTGATGAAGATGATGACCAAGTTGAAGAGGATGATGTTGTGAACCCCTCAACTGAAATACTCTAACATGAACTCTCTTCACCATTCCTTACTCAGTTGGATTGGGATGCCGTAAATGCAAAGTAGATCAGATTCCCATCCAACTTATTAGGAAATGGAATGAAACAAATGAATTATACAAATGTTTACATTTTGAAAGTAAGGCAGACCTTAAGTATGCTTTAAAAAGATACTCGATACTCATACATCAACATTTTAGTGTGATAGAGTCATTGCCAAACATTTGAGTTATAAAATGTAAGAAGTTTAATGAAGGTTGTCAATGGAAAGTTCATGCGTGTCGTCGAAAATCACATAATATGTTTGAAATAACTCAATATACCGAACCTCACACATGTGTCTATCCAATATTACCACAAGACCATTCGCAGTTGGACTCAACATTGATTGCACAAGAGTTGCAGGGTGTCGTGAAACGAGATCCAACGCCATCTATTGCAGCACTTCATCATATGGTAAAAAATAAATTTAGATACGCTGTGCATTATAGAAAAGTATGGGAAACTAAACGAAAAGTAATTGTTAAAGTGTTTGGTGATTGGGATCAATTTTACCAGCAACTACCAATATTGTTGAATATGCTTGTGAAGTTGAATCCTGGGACTGTAGTTGATAACGAAACCATGAATAGTTGGTCATGGTTTTTGTATTGCTTGACGTGTTACGTTACACAAGGGGAAAGACTTGTGTTAATATCTGATGGACATGCTGGTATAAAAGCTGCAACACATAATCAATAACGTGGGTGGTCAGAACTATTAGGCCATCATCGATATCGTTTAAGGCATGTTGCGAGTAACTTTAATGACAAATACAAGAACAAAGCTCTAAAAAATTTAGTATTTAGAGTGGGAATGCAACATCAGCAAAGAAAGTTTGAACTCTGGATGGATGAAATGAAGAAAATAAACGGTTGATGTATGCACTTCTTTGATAATATTGAAAAGGAAAAATGGACTCTAACATTCGATGGTGGATACCGATATGGTTGGATGACAACAAACGTTGCAGAATCCTTTAACGGTGTACTAAAGGAGCTCGCATGTTACCAGTTATGGCTTTGATTGAGCTTACATTTTATCGCAGCGTGAATTGGTTTGAAAAGTAGAGAAGTGAAGCTAGAGACGCCTTACCACGAGGTGAAATGTTTACTGCTTATGCTGTTGAGAAGATGAAAACTTAGGAAGCCAGGGCTAGTTCACATGGATCACAATTTTTTACCGTGCTAATGAGAGGTGAGAGGTTCGAGGTTCTCACTGGTCAACATCAGAATCACATGTACAAAGAATGAAACATACAATATGTGAATTTAAAGGAATTGACATGTACTTGCAACAAGTTGCAATCATCTGGCGTCCTATGTTCCCATTTGTTAGCAGTGTGCGCACATGCTTATATTGACAGCTCTCAATTCATTGAGCATTATTACCGCTAGTCAGGGCTTGCTGAGTGTTATAAGACACAATTCAACCCTCTTCCACATGAACATTATTGGGAAGTTCCTAACTTTTGAATAGTGCACCCTGATACAACTAGGAGGCGGGAGAAAGGTAGACCCAAGCCAACCCGTATATGAAATGAGATGGATTGGAAAGAGCCAAGTACTCATAGTAAATGTGGACTTTGTCGACAAGAGGGACATAACCATTGAAATTGTCCTTCTCGTAATGGAGGACAATCTTCAAATGACTCATAATATTTGACTTAGTACATTTTTATGTAATTCAATGTAATATTTGACTCAATACATTTTTATGTAATTCAATGTAATATTTGACGTAGTACATTTTTATGTAATTCAATGTAATATTTGACTTAGTAAATTTTTACGTAATTCAATATAATCATTGTATTTTGAACGACACTCATTTTCAGGATATCATGGAGCCTAGACCACAAGATAGCTCGGTGTTGTATTTACAGGATCAACATAGATCCCAACATGTTTGGGACCAGGGGGATTCTCGTACTTTACATTGTCGCCGACATACTACAACTGTTCATCAGAACATGCCACTCCATAGATGTATTATTCCATATTTGATACGTGCTGGATTTTATGGAGTTGCGAGGGTTGGGTTTATCGCTCTCGACGATGAGTGTCCATCTTTTTTGGAGAGATGACGTCCTGAAACACACACATTTCATATGGCACGATGATGAGTGTATTATTACTCTATAAGATATGAAAATATATTTAGGACTTCCAGTTGATGGGATGTCAGTAACGGGTAGTGCACATCGAGGTTGGTCAAGGATACGTGAATATTTGTTAGGATTTCGACCAAGTCCACGTGATTTACAAGGATCACGTTTACTTATGACGCGTTTGACTGCACATTTCCCCCATTATTTGATGATGATGACGAGCTTTATGTGCAACGTTATGCACGTGCATATATTCTACAACTTATCGGAGGTTCTCTTTTTTGTGATATGTCAATCATTAAGGTGCATTTGATGTTCTTGCATTTACTAAAAGATTTTGTTGATGCCGGTTAGTATAGTTAGGGTAGTGCATGACCTGCATGGTTGTATAAGGAGATGTGCAAAGCCAGCCATGAAAATGCTTATGATATTGCTGGTCCACTAGTATTACTGCAAGTATGGGCATGAGACCGATTTTCACATTTGGCACCAGTGAGGTTGCAATGGGGGAGACATGATAATGTCGGGGAAGATGGACTTCCAATTCCACCTCCTTCTTTGGGTATACGGCAAGTCAACTCATTTGATTACTATATATGTATGTTATCATTTGCATGTATTTAACTATGCAATTTATCTCATATATGGAGAGATGTTTTTAGTCTCACAGAGAGCTCCGCACATGTTCTTGACGTGTATCAATTTGCATTAGACAGATAAACTCCAGATCAGGTAATACTATACTTTTTATTTATAACATAGGTAATACTCGGGTTTTGTCATATTATTTATATTATGGCTTTTATAGGTTATATGATAACCTTATAATGATATTATTCATACACTTCCTGAATACTGTATCATGCATGGAGATCTATGGCGGTCTATCTCTCCCTTAATTTGCTTTCATATAGTGGAATGACATCGGCCGGATCGTGTTCTAAGACAATTTGGTATAATTCAACATGTGCCCGAGCCATGTGATACCGAAAATGGTTGCATGACATCGACTTAAGGGGGAGAAATGAACTAAATTGGGACATCCAACATCATGTACACATTGAGAGATTGGATGAGTGTCGGACACACATTGCTGAGGGGCACATGGATGAACATGGATATGATAGCTCATACATGTTATGGTATCAGAGAATTACACGACAATACATAACTCAACAAGGAGCGTTATATGATTTAATGGTAATTTTTTTATTAATTTATGTAATTAATAGGCTTATATGGTCATTTAATAAGTAACTTATATAATATCTTTTATCTATGCAGACAGAGAGTCTGGACAATATTAATAATTTGACACTTGATGATACTGAGCCGTCTTGGATAATGCCTCGAACTCGTAATGTGTGTGAGACAGCCGCACAAGCAATAAGACAAGTGAATGCGGCTTATCAAGCTCCTTTGTCTCGAAGGCATGAAGTGCACATCTCATCTCAAAGAAGTCAACAAGAATCACACATACCTCGAGACGAACCATTTATATCTCAGCAAGAGTCATACATGCCGCTAGTCTTTTATACATTTGAAGGTGAGTTAATGACTCAACTTGGTTCTACTTTTGAACCATTTGAGTAGTGCTCCTAGAGGAGGATGTAGAGGACGTGCCTGAAACTCGCTTAGAGGAGGACGAGCTAGTGATCTTGGAGGAGGAGATAGAAGACGTGCCTAAAACTCGCTTATTGTGGATGAAGACCCATATATTGTGGATGAAGACCCATATATTGTGGAGGAAGACTTGTCGCCGCTTATTGTAGAGGAAGAAAGTGTAGCAGTAACTATTATGGAGGAAGGTCTATCATCACAAGTAACTCAACTACAAACATATGAAAAACGTCCAAGAAGAATGAGAAGACGACCACCGTGTGGAACATGATTGATTTATATTTTTTGTATTTGGATTTTTGTAGAATAATAAAATGTAAAGTCATAAAATTTGTTAAAAAATGTATGCTGTTCATCGAGAATGTGTGATAAAGTTATAAAATGTTCTGCATGATGAATGATTTTTGTATGCAGGTTGCGTTGATGATTTTTGTATGTAGGTGGGAGCATCTGCACTAAAGACGTCTTTTGTAAAGATTTTTACCAACTTGAAGTCATCTTTATAAAAAAAACACCTTCCGACATGATCATTTTCACCTTAATATTAGAAATAATTTTAAAACTAAATTATTTTTAAAATTTATTTTAAAAACTACATTAAACCCAAAAATTAACAGAATTTTGATCTGTTATGGTGTGAGGGCTGGAGTATTGTCCCTTATAATGTATCTTGTGGGCTAATATATTTTGATTTATAAAAATGAGGGACGCATGGGGTTAGTACTTGCACCTAGAGAGCGTGCGCTACACACCCATAGGAATCGAACAGTATCAGTATTTTTTGGGGACAAACAACAGTGTAAGGTGGTAGTTAACTGCGTCTTGGTTTAAGACAACCCCCAAAAGAAGCATATTTGTATGGTCTGAAACGAAATGGCTGCGTCTGCGAAGATAGGAATTGGAACTGGAATTGGGACCGTTCCAACTCACCGAGTTTCCTCCGCCATGTCTACTCTCTCCAACTCTGTTCCTCCTCCTCTTCCTCACAGCCTTATCTTCCTAAAGACCTTTTCTACTCCCCCTCGCATCAGCTTTCACTCCCCTCGTACTCGTCCTTCTCTTCGTCTTCGAGCTTCCTCCGATGCCCCCTCTCCCGCCTCAGGTTCTCGCACAGCATAACACTCTCTCCCTCTCTATGTTTATCTATGTAAATAGTTTGTTGCTTAGTCACATATTTGCACTGCGACTTAAATGTTTGTGTAATGTCATATAACATCTATGCCGAAATTTAGGCTGTATTTTCTATGCCAATCAGGAAATATTATGTGTATTTACTGGTTTTAGAAATGGAAACTTCAATGCCGTGGTAACCGGGGTCTGATTCTTTGTGTTAATTACAAAATAACCCACATTGTTTGATTTTAGTCTATTATCTTATAATTAATGTGAACTTAATAAATTGAGGTATAATTTTTAATAGCGAGGAGTACGATAAGACTAATAGTTAGTTAGCTTCTTAGCAGTTAGAGTTGGTTAGCTTTTAGTCTAGTTATGATTGATAACTCTATATCTACTGGTTTTCGAAGGCTGTTATGCTTAATAAGAATGATATGAATTTTACTTCTTGCTTCTTTCTCGCTGTCATCTTCTTTTTCCTTCTTCACTGTTCTCACAGGTCACTTTCTTGACCTCCATTTTTATTATGCTGTTGAAGGGAATGCCCGGGTTTATTATTTTTTCCTTGTTTTACTCAGTAGCCGTGAAAATTAAAAGCTATTTGAACGTGAGTTGATTTTTTCTTTCCTTTTGCAGCAAGAAGTGTTGAGAATGTGGTAATCATAGGTTCAGGTCCCGCCGGATACACTGCAGCAATATATGCAGCTCGTGCCAATCTGAAGCCTGTTGTGTTTGAGGGATATCAAGTAGGTGGTGTTCCAGGGGGACAGTTGATGACAACCACTGAAGTAGAGAACTTCCCTGGGTTTCCAGATGGGATTACTGGTCCGGATTTGATGGACAGGTGAATAACTAAAAGATATATGTCGCCTTTCTACTGTTCATTTCTTTTTGTTGTCATTGTATGTGTAGATAATAAGATAGCTTTGAGATAGCACTACATTAACTATAAGTAACTATCTTCACACCTTATTGGATAGGATGCGGCGGCAAGCGGAGCGCTGGGGAGCAGAATTGTTTCAAGAAGATGTAGAATTACTTGATGTGAAAAATAGTCCTTTTACTGTGCAAAGTAGTGAACGTAAGGTGATATATTTATTTGAGCCTGTTTTTCAATTCAAATGAAGTAGAAACTGCACAAAGTTGATTGTCCCATCATCAAAATGCATGAACCATTTTTATGTTGATTAAAAGTGTTTGTTTTATGGATTTGGTGTCTCTTGCAAACCTCTTATTTTAGATTAAAATAAAGATACTTATTGCATCTGCCATTTATTATATACTTATTCTGGTGATTTTGAACTGTACTTATAAATTTTGATGATTGTATAAATATATTATTTGGGATATGGGATCTGGGTCCTAACTCCCAATGACCAGATAAATTCAGGTAGTCTATTTATTTTAGTGATGGTATTTCATTGTGGATTACTAAATTATTGTTTGTGTTGTTGTAAAAGCTAGGTTACTAGTTACCTGTTTACACTGATAGAGAATGGCGCTCCTTTTCTGTCATGGTGACGAACTTACTAGTTGTCCTCCTTCAGGCTACCAATTCATAGATCATATTTTGATTTACTTACCTGAATCATGTTTATTCTCATAATTTTCTTGCTTCTATTTCCCTTGCAGGTGAAGAGCCATAGTGTGATTTTTGCTACAGGTGCTACTGCAAAAAGGCTTGGGTTACCCCGTGAAGATGAATTTTGGAGTAGGGGAATTAGTGCTTGTGCCATTTGTGATGGAGCATCACCCTTGTTTAAGGGTCAAGTTCTTGCTGTGGTGGGAGGGGGTGATACAGCCACAGAGGAAGCCTTGTACCTAACTAAGTATGCTCGTCATGTACATTTACTTGTACGTAGAGACCAACTAAGAGCCTCCAGAGCAATGCAAGATAGGTAAATTATGGTGATCAGTGATCCTGTTCAATTGTTATAAGTAGTTATGGCACTCTCACTACCTTATGCATGTACTGCTTGGTCTTATTAATTGTATATCTATTCATAATATTGGATTTATGAGTGCTCTTCAAGTGAAGCTTCTCTTTTAAGTTAATAATTACTAACCTTTTACCTCAGCACCAATTTTACTGTGTAGTTTTATATCATCTTCTCCCTTTGTGGTGGATCTTCACTAGCATGGTTGTTACCATTGTTATTGTGTTGTTATTCTTCTTCTGAAATCAATATTATTATCAACATCGTACATAATATATAGTAAAAGTTTGAGGAAATATTCGAGTCAACAAATTACTCCACTTCCTCTGTATAGTATGTCAATTGCTGCTTTATTTTCTTTTGTTTTTCCTTGGGTGGAAGGAGAACCTTTGGGCTTTCTTTTTTCTCTATAGGACAATGAACTAAGTAGAAGAATAAAATGTGCACAACCGAGAATTGAGCAAGCAGTCCACCTAAGAGGCGATGTAAGTGAAAAAAATGGATAGAACAATGTAGTACAAAAGGTCCTCTAGTTTAGCTAAAAGAGGAATTTTCTGGTTCTCTTTAAACCTATAATTTAGCATACAACTATTGGAGTGAGACAGTGATATATGGATTAACATCAATGTTTTGAATCTAAACTCCAACTTGCTATGGTTCCTTGACTTGACAGATATTCGGTCATTAGTAGTTTAGCTGTTGATAATGGTCGCTCTATAGTTTTTACTTTCTTTTGCATTTGTTTTCTTCTTCTTCATCTTTCTTTATGGTTTTTTCTTTGTTCGTTTGGGGGGGAGGGGGCTGCGGGGAGGCCTTGAGTCTTATATATTTTAATCCGTTTTCTTATTTCTCAATTGATTTTTGTATGCTGGAGAATTATATACTAATGAAACAGTTTGTATGTGAGTTTTCAACTCCCTGAATGTTTGTTTAACAGGTTGATTATCACGAATGTTTCAGAGTGTACAACAGTCCAAATATCACCGTGCACTTCAATACAGAGACCGTGGACATTGTAAGCAATACAAAAGGGCAAATGTCTGGCATTTTAATTCAAAATGTTGATACTGGGGAGGAATCTGTGCTGGATGCAAAAGGTTTATTTTATGGAATAGGTCATTCACCGAACAGCCAGTTGCTGAAAGGCCAAGTTGAGCTTGATTCCTCCGGCTATGTGTTAGTTCAGGAGGGTAGTGCAAAAACTTCAGTGGAAGGCGTGTTTGCTGCTGGGGATGTACAGGTAATCCTCTCTTAACTCACCTTGTTATTACATATTTACTCTTGTGTTGGTTCAGGACCTGTGATCATTCTTTATGCATTAGCTGCCTTGACTTGTGGTAAACTTTTTTTTTCAATAATACCAAAAAAAACATTTTTTTTTCAATAATACAAAAAAAACCTTTTTTTTTTTCAATAATATATGTGCTGCTTAGAATTATAGTGAGCAATTTGTCTTTTGGATCATTAAATGTTGGATAGTGAGGAGGAAGTGGTATTGTGTAAGAAATCATGTGGAATTGAACTTCAGGGTTTACTATCAAGAGCATTTTCTCATATAGCTTGTGAAAAGTGTTGTAAATTGGTCATGTTTTTTGTGTCAATGAGGTTGTTTAACGTCTGAATCAATCTAGCATCATGCCATGACCCAAAAAAATTAAAATATGTAATGCATGAAAATAAGAACTTGTCTAATATGAATGATAAATTCTTGGTCAACATATAAATCTAATAGTTCCAATCATGAAGTTGTATATTTCCGGTACATAGTTTTATTCGATTTCCTTATAATGTTGGGATGCAAGTTTCATATTGAAATTTGAGGAATCTAGCATCTGTTATTTAGTTATCATGATTCCAAATCCGTAACATCATTGTATTCTTGAACATATTTCTCTGTACTGAAGAATTTTTATTGGCATATGATCCTGGTATGATTGATGGAAAGATGATTCTGCTGCCTTGGAAACTCCGTGACTGTTACAGATTCTTGTGAATGGTGATCATGTTTCATTTTGACATTGTAGGATCACGAATGGAGGCAGGCAATCACTGCTGCTGGATCTGGATGTATTGCTGCTTTATCAGTTGAGAGATATCTTGTGAGCAAAGATCTCCTTGTTGAGTTCCATCAGGTAATAGAAGTCAACTCCAAGACCTCCCCAAAAAAATTTAGAATTGAACTCCATGTACAAATTCTAACTGCTTCCAGTCAAAATTATACACGGTCTCATGGTTTTTATTTCTATTAAAGAGTTATTCCACTTCTCGACGTGTTAAATATTGTCAAATTCTGAATGAACATAGGTGACCATAATAAGCAAAGACACGACATCTGTATCAGTTTTCAACAGTATTTTGCGTTTCACAATCTAAACTCTTTTCTTATGAATTCATTTCCTCAAAGCTAAGAAGTATGATTGCACACGCTATCCCTGTTGACATCATATTGGTGAGCCGTGTACAATAATATCCGTTGAAGATTATTAATAATGCACGCAAATGGCATTAAAATTACCGTTCTTTTGTCTTTCTTTTCTTGATAGTTAACTGAAAATTTGAACCCAATTCTCACGTTAATTAGTAGGTAATTTTCCTTCATATGCCACAAGTTCTCGATGTCAGCTATTTGTTGAAATTACTGTCCTATGTATAGCATAATGTCTGGAAATTTAAGCCATCACCAATTTTATGTGACCTTTCATAGCATGACATGATATATATATATATATGTGCAACTTTTCATAGTTGATGCAAAGTCTCATCTTTCACATATTTACCTCGCACAGCCTGCAACAGAAGAGGTTAAAAAGGAAGCGACAGACAGGGATGTTCAAGAAGGTTTTGACATCACACTTACAAAGCACAGGGGCCAGGTAACTAATTATACCTTCTTTAATATGCTCAAAGTTTATAATAATCATGTGGATGTTACTTGATGTTATCCAATTATCCTAATGTATCCTAGTGCAAATGCTGAATTTTTTGTCCTCTTGTTCTGATTTTTCAGTATGCTTTGCGTAAATTGTACCACGAAAGTCCAAGGCTGATATGTGTACTTTATACGTCCCCTACATGTGGTCCATGTAGAACTTTGAAGCCGATTCTCAGTAAGGTGTGAAAGTTCAACTTCTCTTATTACGCATCTCAATCCTAGTGTTTTTGATGAATAACTATGAATTTTCAAACTTGATTTGCTTGTGGCACTACTTTCCTAGAATATATTACAAGAGAAAATTTTCCTCCATCTCTAGCTTTGTATTATATTATGGTGTAGAAGTTCTGGTTCAACTTACAAACTAAAATATAATACATTGAAAGTAATATAGATCTTGCTGAAGATTATACCAAAATGTGGGAGAAACAATATACAAAGTTTAATTTCACCTATTTAGATGGTTCTTCAATTTGAATCTTACTCCAACAGTAGTAGTATTAAACTAAATCCTCCCTTTTTAGTTGTCTTCTTTATTACTGAGTATGAGGTATTAGATGGGCTAACCAGAAAGACGTGATAGGTGGTTGATGAATTTGATCAAAACGTGCATTTCGTTGAAATTGATATTGAAGAAGATCAAGAAATAGCAGAAGCAGCTGGAATTATGGGTACTCCATGTGTTCAATTTTTCAAAAATAAGGAGATGCTCAGGTGGGTTTTCTTTTTCTTTTCTACCTTGCATAATCTCTCTGCTTTCTCTTTGCATTCAAATCTTTGTATCGACTGTCCTTGCTGACAAAGACCACGGTACTCCGTATGTGCATGAAAAATGACACAGACCTCCTTTATTTTAATATTTCGTTGACAAAGACGTTTTTCTTCTTCACGCTGATGCCGTTAAAATAAATTTTGATACCAGATTTATCATTATTTTTTTGACTGTGGGTGTTGAACCAGAACCATCTTCGTTTCTTCTAAAACCTTTTTTAGACTCCAACCCATCTTCTTCTTCCTACTCAGGTCAGGTTTTATGTCTGGGTTTAATTATTAGTCGGGTCGGGTCAATACGATGATGATATTATGATCTCTTCATAGAGAAACTAATTGTCTTTTAACTGGTGACATTTTCCAAACTAAAGGAGTTTCCATGTCATTTAAGCATACAATAGAGGGGTTTGATGATTTTCCATTAGTCCTCTATGAAGATCTTGGGGTAAATATAACCAACCTGCTGGTCATAGCTGCAACTAACTTGTCTGCTTTTTGTGTAGGACTGTGTCGGGTGTGAAGATGAAGAGTGAATACAGAGAATTCATCGAAGCAAATAAATGAAAATGTCAAACAGTTTCGTATTCGGCAAATGCTGGAGATCCAATTTTGTAACATTCAAGCTGGCAAATTTGATAATGCCTCAATTTTTTTACAAGTATGTCTTGTAATGATCAAAGTCACTATAGATTGTACATGGAGAGTTGTTCCCTTGCATTGCTAATTGATACTGATTGATTCTCCAAACTCAAATATCCAAAGATACTATCGCTCAGTTAACAGACTATTCATAGGCTAAACTTGGTCTCCATTCCTGCGCTCAGAAATGGAAGAATTCTGTTTACGGAGTAACAGTAATATAGATACTAAAATCAGTTGCCACGCGTTGTTATGATATATGTGGATGAACAAAGAGAAAACAGATCAGAATACTAATAATGCGCTGTCTAGTCAATTGAGACAATTGAACTCCAAACTAAGGAAAATTTTATCTTGTCAAGAAAAAATAAGAGAGCCATGTTGGGTCATTATGATTTTTCAATTGTTTTTAGAGTAATCTGAACTACATAAAGTCCAATAAGTAATAAGTTATATTTTTTTTAAGTTTACCAAATACATAATGAGTTTCACTGAATACGTATTGGGGTTCATTAAATATGTACTGAAATTCATTAAATATGTACAAATTAACAGCTTTTGGAGGGGTTCACCAAATGCACACAAGGGTTCATCAAATATGTACATGAGTTCACCAAATATGTACAAAGTCAATTTTACACATATTTGGTGAACCCCAATACATATTTGATGAACCTTAGTACGTATTTGGTGAACACTAGTACATATTTAGTGAACCCCTCCAAGAATTATTAATTTGTATGTATTTGGTGAAACCAATACGTATTTGGTAAACACGAGTATATATTTTGTGAACTTTCCAAGATTTATTAATTTGTACGTATTTGGTCAACTCCAGTACATATTTGGTGAAACTCAATACGCATTTGATGAACACCAGTACATATTTAGTGAACCCCTCCAAGATTTATTAATCTGTACGTATTTGGTGAATTCCAATACATATTTGGTGAACACTTAGTTATTAGGGTTTACCAAACATGTACAAATTAATAAATCGTAGACGGGTTCACCAAATACGTACTGGGTTTCACCAAATATGTACATGTGTTTATCAAATACGTATTAAGGTTCATCAAATACGTATAGATTAATAATTTTTGTAGGGGTTCACCAAATGCGTACTGGGGTTAACCAAATGCGTACTGGTGTTTACCAAATATGTATTGAGGTTCACCAAATACGTATTGGGGTTCGCCAAATACATATTGGGGTTCACCAAATATGTATAAAATTGACTATGTACGTATCTGGTGAACCCATGTACATATTTGGTGAACCCATGTACATATTTAGTGAATCCATGTACATATTTAGTGAACCTCTATACATATTTGGTGAACCCTTCCAAAAATTATTAATTTATACGTATTTGGTGAATCCATGTACATATTTTGTGAACCCTTGTATGTATTTGATGAACTCAATAAAAATGAATTTTAAATTTTGGTGAACCCCTGAAGAATTTGTTATACCCCACTACGAATTCAGTGAACACCTAAAACTTAATTGACATACCTAATATGCGAATCACCTATTTTTAGCTCTTAAGTGCAATTCTGAAGGTGATAATCGCATCAAAGCCAAACACTAGTTTTATGCCTCCAATCGTCTGTTCATTTCTAAACGTCATGTATAAATAAACGATCGTCAGTCTCCCTCTCAGTTGTCATTTTTTGCCCTAATCACCTCTTAGATGGCTCTAATCGTCATTCTTCACAATCAACATTAAAATTTATATTTTTATAATTATTTACCGTACACCGGGCCTCAATGCCGGTGGGTTTAATGTCTATTCCGGCGGTTTTAGTGTCTATTGCGGCGGTTTTAGTATCTTTTACTGCAGTTTAGTCTATTACAATAGTTGTAGAATTTATTACGGCGGTTTTAGTGTCTATAACGGCGGGTTTAGTATTTATTTTCACACACTTTATCATTTTCATACATTTAGCAATTTTCATACACTTGTTTTTTTTTTCACACGCACGTAGCACTTTTCATTCACTTAGTAATTTTCTCATACTTTGTCATTTTTATGTACTTATTTTGATACACTTAGTTATTCTCATGACTTAGTCATATTTTCACACTTAGGCATACATATTAATTTCACATAATTATGCATTCAATGTACTTGTAAATTCTAGATCTCTCTTTCACTCTTATAAAATTATGCCTTGCATTTATATTTTTTACACATTTAGTCATTTTTACACACTTAGTTATATTCACACACTTGGTCATTTTACACACTTAGCTATATTCACACACTTAGTCATTTTACACACTTACCTATATTCACACACTTAGTTATTTCAAACATTTAGTCATTTCCATAAACTTGTTTATTTTCACACTTAACCATTTTCACACACTGAACCATTTTCATAGTTGGTTCAATACCGACGATTTCATATACTTGGAAAATTTTACACTTAGTCATTTCACACACTCAGTCATTTTCATATACCAAGTCATTTTCATAGTCTTAACTATTTTCACACACTTGATCATTTCACACATTTTCATATTCTTGTCATTTTCATGTAGTTGTTATGAAACACTTGGTCATTTTTACACACTTAGTCACCTATGCACTTAGCCATATTCACTTATTAAGTGAAATTAGATTTTAGTCTTTACCGGCGGTTTCTTTTCCATACCGGCAATTTTTGGTTCTATACTGGCGATTTTTTCTATACTTAACCATTTTTACTTTTTAGCCATGTACACTTAGCAATTTTTTAACCCTTTATTTTGTCACTTGTCATATACTTAGTCATTTTTAAATATTTAACCATTATACACATTTAGTAATTTTCATGCACTTAACTATTTCCATACAGTTAACAATTTTCACACTTGGTTCTACACTTAGCCAGTTTTGCAACTTAGCCACATACACATGGAAATTTTCATTCACTTAGTAATTTTCTAACCCTTAGCCATTTATATGTACTTGTTTTGTCATGTAGTCATGTTTTCATGCACTTAAACATTTTCATACACTTAGATATTTTCTTGCACTTAACTATATTCACACACTTGGTTATATTCACACTTGGCCATTTTTTCATTTTGGCCCCGTACATTTCACAATTTTTATTCACTTAATATTTTTTTAACCCTTTGCCACTTTAATGGATATTTTTTTGTCACTTAGTCATAAACTTAGTCATTTTTAAACACTTAACCATTATACATATTTAGTAAGTTCATACACTTGACCAATTTAATCATTTTCACACGCTTAGTCATTTTCACAAACTTGCTTTTGATGCACTTGGCTATTGCCACACTTTGACATTTTTGTGTATTTATTTTGATGCACTTAGCCATATTTTCATGCACTTAGCCACTTTTTACACACTTAATTCATCAACACATAAAATATTCAATTCAGATTCTCTTTAAAAAAACATCTCATTCATTAGTATTACTACATATGAATATTTATTTTTTTTGTTACAAATCTCTTCTAAACACTCTAAATAACTACACAAATATTTTCACATAGCACGATACATCCTTACTACAGATATAACCTAATTTGAAACCTCCTTCTATTTTTTAACGAATATTTTCAACTGCATCATTTTTACCCCCAGGATCAAGTTGCAAGGCATTTATCATCTCTGATGTACTCTTCTCTTATGTACTATTCATAGAGGTCCTTCAATTTCTTCAACTTCTCTTCAATATATATATTGTCACCCACCATTGCTACAAATTATAATATATTTATAAAGGAATCATTTGGCCAGAAGAAAAAAAATCACAGTTGACTGTAATACAACCAACTTGAATAAACATCAATGCGCATATGCCAGCCAAAACAAAGTTTATGATAAAACATTTAAGCTTCTCGTTTATCATCAAATACAAAAGAAAGAAATTTATATATTAAGCATTAATATAGGACTTGAAATTGGTGGAAATGATTGATTCTACAAAAAGAAAAAGAGGGAGAGCTAAAATCAAAACAAATAAATAAAAACTAGACAAATTAAAATGAACCCAACATGGACTCAACATTCACCAACATATTATGGACTTTTAATTACTCTGATACCCCTGTTTTCAATATCATGTGAGACAACCAAAGCATAAATGATCAAATTTATATAAAACTCATTTGTGTTCTGTGATGGTCTAAAGTTTTCCCAAATGTACATAGAAAAATGAAGTGTAGCAGGGGTCTACCTTAACAAATAGGAATGAAAAATGACACATGAAAAACTTCTCTCTCAATAGTCGTATGTAAATTAAATCATAGAAAACATTTTTTTTTAATTACATATCAGATGTACTGTTTACATGCGCAATAATCCATACAATATACTTGAGTAGCATCAACAGGTAGATAGAAGAAATCAAATAATTCTAGAGCCATAGAATTGTAGATAAGTATGTAAATAGTGTATATACTTATCAGATGTACCATTTATAGACTAGAATAATATAGGCAGATGAAGGAAATGACCTCTGATGTGTGCCCTTCGAAAACAACAAATTTTTTTTAATGTCTTTGAAGCTAGAAAATGCTTTACCAAGCTTTGATGAACTTGGTGTTCACGGAAAATATCTTGAACTACTAAATAGTGCAATATTGGGGAACCGCAAACAAGCACAGTTAATAATGATCCAAATGATGTTTGAATGAGAAAACCCAACCTATAAAATGAATTTTTTAGATAGCTTAATGCAAAATAAAAGTCATTTGAAAATTGAATGAGAACACCCAACTTGCAAAATGAGACACTACACCCTTCCTAGTTTACCAGTTTAATGTCTGTAAAAATCATTGAACACTACCATGGAATTAAAGCTCCACATAGTCATTCAAAATATAAAAAAAAATCCAACAATTATCGTAAGGAACTAGAAACAACGCAAAGAGACTTGAGGTAAAACTCACATTTCACGCCTCAGAGTATCATATCTTCGAAAATGGAGTATCTATGGAAGTTTATTTGCTTTTCCAATGATATCAACCACATCATATGTAATTGTAACACCAATGCTTGAACCCGTTCTTGTTGGTTTTACCTGGATTGCTCAAAGAATTTAAATAAGATCTTTTGGATTACATAGCAAAATATAGTATACCACAAAGGTGCATTACAACATCGAAGTTCACAACCTCTAAAACATGTCACTTATCAGAACTTTCTAGATTCAAGATCAAGTTGAGTTCTTGCAGACCACTTTGAGAGTTTAGATTTGCACACATTGCCACTCTAAAATAACTATTCCCATGTTACTGACAACAAATATTTCATCCGTAAAATTAAAAAATAAGAAGAAATTACAAGTTAAAGCTTTACCCAAATGCTTCCTCAGCCATTAAAACTCCATCTTCCTCACATCCACCATCTATGTTAAACCAAAGAAAAAAATAACATGTAAGTCACAGAAGAAAGGAAAGAAAGAAAATACCCAAAACATGTTTTACAATTTGCATCCCAAGCCAAATAAAGCAACTAAAACAAAATGCTCAAAACCATATATTAATCTCGCTCATGGCATTTCCCTTCCGATTCTCTCTGCAAATCTGTAGATCGAAGAAGGTGAGACCGAATTTGAGATTTGGGTGCTTGGTCAAGGCAACGACGACCTTCATGGTGCCAGCGACTTCTTGGCGACGACAACAACTCTAAGTCGAAACACATTGTCTTTAGTGTAACAAATAGATAGTTGTAATGTGCATAAATAGAGCTATGTTTTAAAAAATCATAAAGGGACCACAATATAAGAATATAAAAAATAATCATTGGCACGCTTTAAGAAAATAGAGAGAATACCAGCGCTCTAAAAATTTTTGGCGCCCTGCATCACTTGCTCTAAATTTCAGTAGTCTATATATGTGTGTGATAAATCTAATATATAATGTGATAAATCTAGTATACTATATATATATATATATATTTATATATTTATAGTATATACCATATAAACTTCATGAAAATTATTTTTAAGAATTCATTGGCGTGTGGGTAATAGCTCTGGTGCCTAATTTTTTTAAAAATCTGGGTGACTATTTTTTCATCTTTGACTATGTTTTATTTTTTCTTTTAAAAGTGATATATTCTTGATATTTGTACATGAGGGTTGACGACCTCAACGTTGATTACCCGTAAAGTGTAACTCTTACAGCGTATCGGGAGTGTCTCCACTAAGGATGTACCATGGAGTATTACCGCTGAGGTGCACCCCTTGGGGTGCCGCTATCGAGTTGCACCCTTTGGGGTGCCGCCACCGAGTTGCACCCCATAGGGTGCCGCCACTGAGATGCATCCCTTGAGGTGCTGCCACTAAGGTACCTATAGGGGTCGTCCCCATGACAGCACCATAGGGTGTCATCCCCTATGGTAGCACCATTGATGTCACCCTCATGGGTGTACCATGGAGGTGCATTGATCACTCTCTATAATGCAACTTATAGACACACCACTACACTATCACGACGAGTCATCATATCACAAACCATCAAGTCAAGTGACAAAGACTTGGGTGGATGTATGGTTGCCTAGGAACGTTCAGGAGGCTATGAACTGGTAGGATTAGGGGCGAGGTTACGTTGTACTAGGTGGGGGACATACCTCCTCGGTCCGACCACTCTAGACATTGAGGGTGTGCTACCCTCCCACCTTGGGGAGGGTTTTATTTTAGAGAACCTTATAGAGGAGGCGTTGGGTGAACACCGTCGTCGCGCCTCACCGGCTAGGCGTGTTCTTCCTAGATCATGGTCATTACACAAAGAACCACATGGTACCACCCGATTGGCTCATGTGTAATCCTCATCTTACTCACCTACGCATGATCAGTCAACTTAGGTGGCACGATTTGATTAGCGGGCTTGCAACTAATCAAGGGATAAGTTACAATGGCCCCCCTCCTTTTGATCACCTATAAAAGGAGGACTCCTCCTTCATTTGGGAGGATTGGAAATTTAGAGAGAGAAGCTTCCACTTTAGAGAGAGAAGCTCTCATTTTTAGATTGAGAAACTTCCACTTCTAGAGAAAGAGAGCAAACATTTGTCACCGCTCTTGAGTTTCTAGAGTGCTCCCCCTTTACCTCCCGACGTCCTCCCCCACGTTCTCAGGCGTTGTTCCGGTCACGAGCTAGGACTAGACTACTCCTGCACCTCACCCACGTGACACCCTTGCATCTACAATGTTTTGTTGATATAGTTCTTATTGATTTAAAATAGAATCACCTCTCAAAACATGTTGTATGAGTTGGACTCTTCTTGGGCTATCCACAGTGGACTCAAGTTCGTGGTGTTGATTTGGGTCAGGCTTAGTACCAAGTCGAATGGGTTTCTAGTGGTTGTGCTCAATCTCGTCAACTGAATTTGGTATTTTTAGGCAAATGTATCATTTGAAAATTTATTTTATCAAATAACCGATACTAATAATAATTAGGAAAATAACCCTTTTACAAAAAAATTAACAAAATTATAAACTACATTTACCATAATACCCATCAACTACATTTATTTTAATATCATTTATTCTACTTAATACCTAAACTAAATATTTTTCAATCTTAAATTACTGGAAATAGATTTACCCATTTTAGGTTACTTCAAAAATTAAATGATTGAATTGTTATATATAAATATAAATAATAAATATTCTAATTATTTTCGTAATTACCTATTTAATTATAAATAATAAGTTTCTACTATTATTTCTACAATTTAATTATATTAATAAATTTAGGTATATTTATACACACACATCTAATTGTAAGATTACATATTTTAAATATTATTGTATACTTTTATTATTGTCGTAGTACAAAAAATATATATTGATCGATACTACTAAATATTTTGTTAATAATATTTTTAATATAACTTATGTAAATAATTATTAGAGTAATGATAAAACGTTTAATTAATTTACTAAAATAATTACTATATATTCATAAATAGTAATGAAAATATTTATGTAAATAATTATTACAATCCATATAAATATATTGATTTCCTTATTTAAACAAAAGTCTTTAAATGTATTGCGAAAAAAAACTGTAATATATTTACTTTGAATTTAATTATGTTTATGTCTTTTATTAGTAAGCATATATTTGTCTAAAAATCACTATAATTCCCCTAAAAATTAAGGAATAGTTCAATCGTTAAAATAATATGCATTTAATAAAAAATTTATAGATTTCAAAACAAAAAATATGTCTAGGATTAAAGATATAATACTCTGAATTTATATTTATTTGTATATATATATTTGCCTATAATTAATGAAAATAATTACCTAATTTACGTTATTCCTATTTTATTATATGATCTCATGTATATATTGACCATTTATTGATTTTTGTCATAAATAAGTGTTAATCAGATTTTTGGGTACTACAGTTAATAAGATTTTATTATATATCTCATATATATATTTTTTGTCTTGCCAAGTTTTGTTATCTCACCAATTTCATTTTTATTTAGATAAGAAAATCTAAAAAAAATTGAAATTTATTAAAGAACAGCTCGGTTATGATTTTTTATTTATAAATGATATACAAATACTTTAGCCATTTATTCAATACTAGTTAAAACTCACGTGCTTCGCACGTGTTGGATAAGATTATTTGATTTTACATTGAAAATATAATGATCATTTCATCATTATTATAGTTATCGAATTATTCTAATTTTTATAACAAGCTTCATCTATTAAAATATTAATTGAGGATAATTTTTTACCTTTCTTTTCAGATATTTATTTTATTAAAAATGTATAATAGCATTTACATATATTAGAGGGGGTTTCACAAAAAAAAAATTAAACTTTTTTCTAAAATATTAATGTAAAAATGGTATGGAATAAAATAAATTTTCAATTTATAAAAGAATAAATGAAAAAAAAATGAGAAATACTTATTATCATATATCTAAATGTGATTTAATGGCTGAAAAGTTATTAGAACTAAATATTTTTCTAAATTATTTATGTTAATTTAATATAATGTTTAATGTATAAAGAATTAATGACAAAAGTGAGAAATACTTATTTTATCCTATATCTAAATAGAGTTTAAAGGGTGAAAAGGGAAATAAAAATTTCTCCTTCTCTAAGCCCCTTTTAATATAGTAATATATAATAAATATATTAATTGTTAAAATGTATCATTTTATTTATTATTGAACAATTAATAGTAATTATCTTGCATAATGGTGGAATGAGAATATAAAATTATGATCAAACTAACTTAATTATTAGCTTAATTATTTTTGAAAATGACTAAAAAACTATAAAATTCTATAAAATAGTTAAATGCTATAATTTCTGAATGAATTTTGGCACCTTTGCATAGTTCAAATCTGAGCCCATATTGATATGGACAATAAATTATTTACATTATCATAACTAATTCTAATTGCTTTTATTGATTGATATTCAGATATTTTAAGGACCAAGAAACATTAAAAGACAATATTTAACATAATCATATCTGTATAAGATTAGCAAATAATATTCCCTCCAAAAATTATTTATGATCCTCAGTAGAGCACGTCTTTAGGATCATATTTCGTACAACATTTTTTTTTAATTTTCCTTCTCAATAATGTCTTTGGATCATATAACAGATGTACATATTTTATCATTCCTATATATTATACCTTGTATTGGTTTTGGATTAAGAGCTTAAACAAATATCTTTCTTAGCTTGCTTTGTTTAAGCTTAATTATCTTGTATTATCTTAACTGTGCAATAAAAAAATATCTCAAAATATCTTCGCATTACAAAGTTAGTGTCATTCTCCATGAATATCAAAGGGGAATAATAGTGCTTAATTATAATTAATTGTCTAAAATAAAATCATGACTCATGATTTCCCCATGTGCTTTTGATTTGCTTATGTTTTCCTATACAATTTATAATTAGAGTTAGTTTTGGTGGAAAAGTAGACCACGTAGTACGTAGTTGTTGCTGTTGTTCTTACTTGATCAGTTAAAATATATAATTATCATTTCTGAATTTATTCAATTTGATCTCTCTTTATTTTTATAACAATTAAATGTATTCCCTTGTAAAAGAAACTGATCTATCTTACTATTCATAAAAAATGATCTTATCTTACTTGCTTATAGTCAATAATCGTTTATTATATTAAGTTTCATTCAACGAAATTGATGTTAAATATTGGAAGGAAATCATGACGAGACAATATTTAACTAATAATTATTTTTAATATACAATGTCAAAGAATTAATAATCTAAAAGGTCTATGATTTTACGGTTTAAAAAAAAAACAGACCGTTTGAAAAGTAAAATGGGTTTTTGCCTAAACTAATATCTAAAAAATTCGTTTTACTAAAACATACTCCATGGCTAATTTTCATTGAACTGGATTTCCTTAATTTTTCTTTCCCTTATATCATTCTTACACCAATCCAATCAAATGATAAATCATTTTTAAACATTTATTCACTCTCTTTCTTCACCTACTCTCTCTCTCTCACACATATTTATCTCAAATAGAAACAATGAACATCACTTTACTCCCTCCATCAATGACTATCTCTTCAACTCTATCTTCATTCTCATTCTTCACCACCTCTATCTTTTTCACTTCTTCTAATAAAAAATGGGTATTTATGTGAAAATTAGATATTTTGTTGAAGACTTGAAAAATATTTCGATGAGAAAAAATGGATATTTAAGGAGAAAAGCTGGGTATTTTGTTAGAAACTTGAAAAAAAATTTTGATGAGAAAACTAGTTATTAAAGGAGAAAAAATGGGTATTTCGTTGTAGGACTTTAAAATTTTTTCAAGCGAACCCTTCTTATAGCCTACATGATGGTTACAAATGTCCTTGTAATCGTGTAGTTTACATGATAATTACAAGATGTCTCTGTAATCATCTTGTAGTCTACATGACGGGTACATGATGATCTTGAATCCGTCTTGTAGACTACAAGATGGTTATAAGAAGAGTTCATGATCATCATGTACCCGTCGTGTAGATTACAAGATGATTAAGTGGACATCTTGTAACCATCATGTAGACTATAAGAATTGTACACGATCATCATGCACCCGTCATGTAGACTACAAGATGACTACATGGATATCATGTACCCGTTTTGTAGACTACTAGATGATTACAGGAACATCTTGTAACTATCATGTAGACTACAAGAAGATTTCACGATCATCATGTATTCGTCATATAGACTATGAGATGATTATAAGAACATCTTGTAACCATCATGTAGGGTTCATGATGGTTATAAGAAGGGTTCATGATGGTTACAAGATGATTACGAGGTGATTACAAGAAGGGTTCATGATAGTTACAAGATGATTACATGGATATCTTGTAACTATCATGTAGACTACGAGAAGGGTTCACGATCATCATGTACCCGTCATACAGACTGCAAGATGATTACACAATTACACAGACATCTTGTAACCATCATGTAGACTACAAGAAAGGTTCACGATCATCATGTACCCATTATGTAGACTACAAGATGATTACATGGACATCTTGTATCCATAATGTAGACTATAAGAAGGGTTCAAGATCATCATATTCCCGTCATGTAGATTACAAGATGATTACAGGGATACCCCGTAACCATCATGTCAAATACAATAAAGGTTCGTTTGAACATTTTTTTCAAGTTCCCCAATGAAATATCCATTTTTCTCCTTAAATACCCATTGTTTCTCGTCAATTTTTTTAATCTTTCAACGAAATATCTATTTTTCACCTAAATATCTATTTTTTATTATTAAACTTTTTTAACAGAGAAAGTGAAAAAGATAGAGGAGGTGAAGAAAGAGAATGGAGATGGAGTTGGAGAGGTAGACATTGATGGAGGGGTAAAGTGAGGTTCATTATTTTTATTTGAGATAAAGAGAGGAGAGAGTATGTGAAGGAAGAGAATGAAGAAGGGTTGAAAAATGATTTGACATTTGATTGGATGTGTGTAAAAATGATATAAAGGGAAGAAGAAAAGAAAAATTAAGGAAAATGTGTGTCAGATATCTAGTTCAGTCAAAATTAGACTTGAGATATGTTTTAGTAAAACGAGTTTTCCATAGGTCACCTAAGTAAAATTACATAAATGCGGGAAGTTTTTGAAATCATTAAAGGGTATTTGGTCTAGACCAGTAGTTTTTATAATTTTAGTTTTTATATGTTAAGAATCATAAGACTACTGTGAGACTCGATCTGAACAAGTCGTCGTTTTTGCCTTAGGCATTTTTTTTTGTTCTGATTTTTTAAGATGTAAGACTTATTTTACATAAAAGGATAAAAAGTTTTTTCACCAGCCAAAAGGGTTTTATTCTTTTGAAAAAATCTGTTGACCCAATTTTGTCTGTTTCAAAAGCTCCTTTTATATGAAAAACCCAATCATTTTAAACTATAATAATACTTCTATCATATATACTACTTTTACAACTTCAATCAAAGAACAATGAAGGTGAATCTTTGTACTTACGCCTAGCGAACTCCCTGGCCAGATCTATGTAACTTTTCTTTGAAATCTAAAATTATTTGTAAAAAATGCCAATGAAATAAATTAAGTTAAATATGTGAGTTGGTCCAGTAGTTAATCATGCATACCACATCCATGAGGTCATAAGTTTACTTCATATATTGTATTTTTCAATCATGTAGAATTTCTAATTTGACAAAAAATACATAAATAATGGATTCATTCACCATGCATGATGGATATATAAGCTCGAATGAAATAGAAAATCATAACTAAACAAACGAAAACTTGAACATCATGATCAAGATGAGGAAATAAAGCACCAATAAAACAAATATATGTGTATGTTTTATATGTGACATTATCCCTCAAATGCTGGAAATTTGGCCAAGGCACTAAACTGTAAATGCTATAAAAAGATTCAAAAAAGCACTAAACAACCCACCAAAAATTAGATGCGGAAGTGGGATTGTGCAACCCTATTATAGTCACTCCACAGATGTTTTTTTCGAAATGGGAAAGAGGATGGTGACTGGTGAGGGTCTAAACCCCATATAATAATCCTTAACTTGTTAATAATTGTAATTTATCTCATGAGTGGATAATTGAATTACTTCCAAAAGGAAGGAAGGCAATCAATGATAACAAGCTGAGGAGTGAATTGAAGTAGTACCCCAAACTTAATGATGTCTGATTTACCAAGAAAGTATATCTATACCAAACATAATTATCATAAGTTTTCATCAATTATTTTATAAATTATTATGCATAATTAAACATATTAATCACATTTTACTATCAATTTAATTGTTACCAATTCAATTATCATTATGATTCAAGACTTCACATATCAAATAGTCTGCGAACTGGCCTTAATCCACTATGTGTAGGTCGATGTGACACATCTTTAAAATATATATTAAAAAGAAATAATTTGAACTCGGAAATAAATTGCTTGAAATAAATGAACAACAAATTAATTGATCAAGCAATAATATAACAAACAAAATAATGATGACGATGAATATAAAGAACATAAATTAAACATACAAGAAAATAAATACGTAAAAATAGTGCACATAAATAAATAGAATAGGGTACAAGAAATTAAATATGTAAGAGTAGTGCACATAAATAAATAGAATAGAGAAGACAGTGATTCAATACATTATATTTTTACTTGTTTTGGGAAAACTTATTTCATACATCCATACTTTAAGGATCCCTCCTCGATCGAGATATAATGTCAATGTTTGATTGGCATCATATTTCGCATGATCTTCTTATGGGTGAAGACCCAAAACCTTTACAAGATGTGTCATTGGGGTAATTGGAGTTATTACCACTGTTTCAATATGGATATTTGCGATATGTACTGCATTTTCTATGTCAATCCCAAGTTGACGACAAATCATTAATTTGAATAAGCAAATTTATAGACGTAGCATGCGTTTAACTCAAAGAAAATTGCTTATTAAATCAGTGAGGCAGCGTGCGTCCATTGGTTCGAACTCACGACTTGATATATTGCTTATGTTTTTGCTAGTTCAAGGTCATGATTAAAACTATCTATAGTTCTTCTTCGTTAGAGAATCAGTTGAGGATCCAAATAAGTGTTTCCTCCTTTGGATAAATGATAACAGTTCAGCATGCCAATTAATTTAGTCATCGTGACCAAAAAGAAGTTGTCTGTGCTCTCGCACGCACGCACATGCAGTACAAGATTAAAATGAAGCTTTGTTTTCGTATTACCAGAAAGAAATTGGGGAAAATAAATGGCTAAATCATGTTTTTTGCTGTTGAATTTTGACTCATTTTTAATTAATTTGATCTTTAAAGTTTGTTTTATTTATTCAAGTCCTAGAACTTTGAACATGGTTTCATGAACTTTTAACATCATTTTCATTGAAGGTTCTATCATCTAATTGAGAGTAAAATGTTACATAAATAATAACAAGAATGATTTTATTATAGAAATAATAGGCAAAAATGACCCTTGAAAGATATTAGATGCAAATATTGAAGGAAACCTTAGAAAGTATTACAGGATAGAAGAGAAGGAGGAAGAAGATCAAGAAGGGAAGAAGCAGTTGAAGAAAGATACATCGATACTAACTAAACCCAGACGAGAACCCGACTTATACAAGAAGCATACCTCTCTTTCTAAAGAGAGGAAAAGACTAAAAACACCCCTAACAATAACAATAGAAAATATAAAGTATTTACAATAAACCTTTTATGCTAACACCCCTCAAATTTGTCCGGGGATCAAGGATAAGTTTACCTTTGAGACACGAGAAATGATGAGTGGAAAGGGGTTTTGTAAATAAATCAACTAGTTGTTGTTGTGAGGGGACATGTTTAACAATGAGGTCCTTTCTTACTACTCTTTCTCGAACGAAGTGAAAATCTATCTCCACGTGTTTTGTACGAGCATGTAAAACCGAGTTCGAGGCTAGAGAGATGGCAAAGATATTATCACAGTATAACGTTGGAGGTTGAGATTGATAGACATGGAAATCTTTAAGGATTTGTCTAACCCACCTTAATTCACCAATTGTGTTAGCCAAAGCCTTATAGTCAGCTTATGTAGAAGACCGAGCCACAATAGCTTATTTTTTTGCACTCTAAGAGACAGCATTGTTGCCAAAAAATAACAAAGCCAGACATTGATCTCCTATCAGAGGGATCACCAGCCCAAATCACTAAATGCCTGCAAATGAGGAGAGCCAAGTGTAAATAGAAGACCATGATCAATAGTAGCATTATGATATCAAAATATGCGTTTAACGTCAACAAAATGAGTAGTAGTGGGTGAGTGCATGAATTGACACACTCTATTTACTGTAAAGCTTATATCAGGATGAGTAAACGTTAAATACTGCAAAAACCCAACAAGACTATGGTATAAAGTGACATCAGATAGATGGGATCCAATATGACTATAGAGATGAGACTTAGAAGAGCAAGGAGGCTGACATGACTTTGCATTAAGCATACCAACCTTCAAAAGTAAGTCTCTAGCATACCTAAGCTGGTTGATGAAGATACCACTAGAGTTTCGAGTAATTTCTAAACCTAAAAAATACTTGAGTGTACCAAGATCGGTCATATCAAAGGAACATTGCAACTGAGAAACAAGTAGATCAATAAAGACAATATGTGTGCCACTAATGATAATGTCATCAACATACAATAAAATGTAAGTAAGAGAAGTAGAAGTAGCACAGACAAAGAGATAATTGTCAGCATGAAAGCAAAAAAACCAAGAGAAAGAAGATGAATAGTGAACTTCTAAAACCAGGCCCGTGGTGCCTTGTTTAAACCATACAAGGACTTGTGTAACTTACACACAAAATCAGGGTGTTGTTTATTAACAAACTCTTGAGGTTGACACATAAATTTTCTCAGTTAAAGAGCCATGTAAAAAGGCATTCTTGACATCAAGTTACCGTAATGGCCAATTATAAGTAGCAGCTAAGGAAAAGAGAATCAAAATAGTAGGTCTTTTAATCACATGACTAAAGGTTTATCATAGTCCAACCCAGCTTGTTGGTCCCTTGGCAACTAATCTAGCTTTGTACCTAGAAATGGTGCCATCAGCGTTGTATTTAAGTTTGTAGACTCATTTACAACCTACTATGTTTTTAGTGGGGGGCATGGGAACAAGTGTCCATGTTCTTTGAGATTGAAGGGCATCATATTCAGTTTTCATGGCTTGGACCCATTCTGTAATTTTAGAAGCAGTAGTAAAATATGTTGGTTCAGAAAGTAAAGAAACAGGTAATATAATAGAAGCAACCAAAGCTTTTCTTTTATAAATTCTAGATTTAGATCTGGTTTGCATAGGATGGACATATTATGTATTAGTGTGTGTAGATGAACCTGAAGCATGTTGAGTAGAAACATGCAAATCAATAGACATGGCAACTGAAATATCAGGAAAATGATGAGAAAGATGCACAATATGTCTGTCAGAAGGAAAATTAGTAGTGTGAGGCATAATAGTGTTTAAAACAGAAGGTATGTGAGACAGAGAGAGGGAAGCATGATCATAATTATGCACAATAGAAATAGGAAATTCAGTTACAGTAGAAGTAGGGACAACAGTGGGCAAATCAGAATGCATAATAAAAGGTGCAGCAGAAGGCAGAATAGTGTGCAAACCAGTATGGGGAGGAAGTAAAGTATTAACATGAGTAGTGTTATTAGCCCTAGAAACAGCAGCACTAATGTCTAAAGTATTCACATCATCAACAACATGATTAACGTTTCTATCAGACAAATAACCAGTTGAAAGATCTAAAATATCCACATTATCAACACAGGGTGAACCAACAGATAACACAGTAGCAGATGAGTATATTGGAACATGAACAATAAGACCAAGAAAGGGAAGAAGAGAAGCATACTTGGTAGCCGAAGAATCAGAAGTAAGAATCTGGGAGGGAGGTTGCACATTCTATGCAGAAGAAGCAAAAGGGAAGCACTGATCATAAAAAAATACATGTCTAGAAATATAACATTTTTTATAGCCAAGATCATAATATAGAAAGCCTTTTTGATCACTAGCACAGCGTAGGAAAACACAGTGAACAGATTTAGGGCATAATTTATGCTGCATGTAGGGTCTCAAGCTAGGATAACAAGAACAACTGAGAACCCTTAGATGCTTATAATCAAAAAATTTACCAAATAATGTTTCAAAAGGTGATGCGTTATGTAAGATAGAGCTAGGCATATGATTAATTAAATAAATAGAAGCAGCAAAGGCAAAGTTTTAGAAGGATGGAGGTAAAGAGGCATGGTGTATCATGGTGAGACCAGTCTCAACCAGATATTTGTATTTCCTTTTAGCAACTCCATTTTGCTTAGGAGTATAGGGACAAGTCTATTGATGGGCAATACCATTTTCAGGTAGAAAGGACTAAAATTGAAGACTAGTGTACTCACCACCCCCATCTATGTGAAAGGTTTTAATTTTAGTTGAGAACATGTTCTCAACAAGGGCTTTAAACCTTTTAAAAATAACAAACACATCTAATTTATGAGCAATAGGAAATAACCAAGTGTACCTAGATATATCATCAATAAATATAATATAAAATTTATGTCCAAGTAAGGAAGCAAAAGGGGAAGGCCCTCCCACATCACTGTGAATAAGAGTTTAGGGAGATGAAAAAATAGAGTTAGATAAAGAAAAAAGAATTCTAGTCATCTTATTCTCAATACAACTAGTACAAATAGATTTGGCGGAAGTAGAGGAATTACATGGTAAATGTGCTTTATTCAAAATCTGTCTAGTAATAGTGTGTGTAGGATATCCTAACCTAGAGTGTCAAAGTAAATCAAAGGTTTTAGCATCAAGCAAAGAAACACTTGAGGTAGGTGAGCATGATGGAAATGGATAAAGACCATTGGTACTAGACCCTTTATGTAGTATTTGGCCTGTAGTTTGTCCTGAATCCAGAAAAAGTAAGCATCAAATATAAACATACAGTTATTATTAAGACAAAATTTGTGAACAGAAAGTAGATTGAAAGATAAAGTAGGAACATATAAAACTTGATTTAAGGAAAAAGAAGAGGAAGAAGTATGAATGTTACCAGAACCAGTGTGAGTAATTGGCATGGACTGCCCATTTCCAATGGAAATATTATCTACCCCATGATATTCAGAAGTGGAGAACATGTTATTGAGATCGGGTGTAAAATGAGAATTACAACCCGTATCAGTCAACCATACTTGAGAGTTAGTGGGTTGAGAATGTTGAGACATGGCTGTCATGGCTGCTAGATTGAGGGTGGGTTTCTACCTTGATAGGAGAAGTTGAGTCTATGGTAACAATCAACAGCATTATGCCCCATCTTTTGGCATATCTGACATTGGATTTTACCATTGTGGAGTAACTTTGAGTATCTTGATTGTTGTTAGTGTTGTTCCTGAAGGACTAATTACTCTGTGAATGGGGAGCTCTAAGAACTGACGGTAAAGATTGGGAATTTCAATTAGGAGTCCTACCTCCTTGAGTTAAATTGAACCTACCACAACCTCTATTACCTCTGTAGTTTCATGAACTTCTACCTCGATTAGAAAAGGATGCAAGTAGAGCTGTATTCAGAAAGATTGAATCTTGACGCCTTTGTTGAGTTTCTAAGAAATGTTCTTCAGACTTAAGGACATGTAATTCTTCTAAAGCAAAAGGTTTTGCCCGAGTTAAGTGATGTTCTTATGGAGTTATACTCAGCATGTAGACCATTAAGTGTGTAAATTAGGAGATCCTCATCATCTACACAAATAAAAACAACAGCCAATTTATCCTTTACCTTTTTAATCCTTTGAATGTAAGAGTCTATGCTTTTAGAAGATTTCTTTGTGACATATTACAAGTCTGATTTAAGTTGGAGAATGTTCGTCTTTGACACAGAGGAGAACCTGCGCTCGATTGAATCTTATAACTCATTCGATGTTTTACACCCAACGACATAAGATAGGGCAGCAGGTGAGAGGGTAGCATTGATCAAGGTCATAAACGCTTGATCTTGTGCCACCCACTGGTCAAAACAAGGATTTCTTGACTTAGAATCATCGTTGTTCTTGATGCATGGAGGAGGAAAGCGATGAGATCCATCTGCATAACCATATACCATGTGGCTTTCAGTATCGCCGAGATCTGATACTTCCATAACACAAAATTGCTTGAGTCTAATTTGATTGAAATCAGATTACAGATATTAGAGAGAAGGAAAATGGGCGAGGGAGAAGGAGTTTCCGAAACAGAAGAGGAATTAAGGCAACGTTTTGAGTAGAGGTTGAAGAAGGAATTTGGGAGTTAGTTTGAGAATTGGCTTGAGACCCAATTCCAGTAGTAGTGGTTTCCTGGCTTTCTGAAGAGGGATTTTCAGTTTCTGCCATGGATCCTTGACGTGAGTCAAATTGGCTGTGATACCATGCAGGAAAATTTAGAAAGTATTACAGAATAGAAGAGAAGGATGAAGAAGATCAAGAAGGGAAGAAGCAGTTGAAGAAAGATACATCAATACTTACTAAACCCAGAAGAGAACCCAACTTGTACAAGAAGCAGACCTCTCTTTCTAAAGAGAGAAAAAGACCAAAAACACCCCTAACAATAATAATAGAAAATATAAAGTATTTACAATAAACCCTTTATGTTAACAAATATAACACTTTAACTAATATTATATAGTGAGTGAAATACTAAATTTCAAAAATATCCTTATTATATCTAAAAGAAACTAACTCATGCAAAACTTTAGAAATTGTCATGCATATTAAAAATATAAATGTTATTTTTGCATGTAAAACTTTAAAAATGGGTTATACACTACGATCTCAGAAATAATAAAATAATTAACTTATAGGAGAAAATAGATGTGAGTTTAGACAATATGTGTTTCTTTATATTTGCAATCATTTCTTAAGTCCTCGAGTATGTATTTCTTTGATATGTGTTTTCAAGTATCATAAAGTATTTCAAACAAAAGTTAATTAACACATTATTTTCAACTTAGAAGGAAAAAAGAGTAGTAGAGAGTTAGACAGCTGACAAAATTAATTGTTATTGATGAGCTTGGAACTGGTCTACAAGGATTGTTAAGCTGTCATCCAGGCGGAAAGGTGAGCGACATATATGGAAGAAGAACATTGCTTTATACACTGAACGAGACAACTATGGAGTATTTTGACAACACAATGAAACAAACGACCAAAATGAAAGACAACTGTAAAAAACTTAGTCAAATCAGTTTCCACAACTATTTCTCACCTCTTATCCCTAATTATCTGTTAAATTCAGCTATAGTAATTCTTTTGTAAATGGTTGATTAATGAGTCTATGAATATAGGTAATGTAAACGCCGATGATTCATTCAAACACTTGAATACAATTAACTCTACTATTTTTTACTCTCTTGACTCTTTACTCTCGTTTATCTTTATCAATAGTAATCATATACAAATGTGATATAGGGCTTGGATCCATTGATAAACAAACATGTTTTGCCTTTATTGCGCGCTTTTCTAATTGTCGTAAAAAGAATTTATGTTCCCTCTATCACACGGTGGCTTTCATGAGTCTCTTTAAATTGACTCTCTTTAGCTATATTTTATTTATACACGTAGTTTCGAAATCGTTGATATATCGTAACCTATAGCGAGGTTTTACAACGTGAACAAAAAGGAAAAAATCTATCCTCCATTATTGACCTTTCATCCTGTAGTCATGAGGCTACTCCACAAACTAGTCAGGGAGCACTGCTCACACTTCACCTGCAATACACTCTACCATACCTAAAATGGGACCGAAACATGAACTTATCATCCCAGATGGAGACTAATAATAGGTTTAACCGCAACAAACAACTATAGATAAAAACTCAGTTTAGCTATGTCATAAACTCATTCTAGAAGGATAAGACAAGTAAAAGAATATGAGTTATTTGTAATTCTATACCTTTCCCACATTTTTAAGGATTTTTATACCATTTTCTCAAAATTCAGAATCCTACACCTCTGACTTACCACAATTAACATCAAGCCAAATTAACTTTCTATTTCCTTATTTTTTATTTCCCTTCCCCATGCAAAAATCACATCAACCTATACCCACTCCCCCACACTCTAAGCTCTCATTCTTCTATTTAACAAACACGATTCTTCTTCTTCTCTTCTTCTACTTCTCTTCATTTTCGACCAGACTGAGAGACGGTGGCGATGGATTCAACGGTTTGATCATTTTCACTGAAGCTCTAGAGTATTGTAATGGGGCGGAGTGTCTCATTTTGACCAGTAGGGAAACGATGTCGTCCTACGATCCAGCTTTGGTTCACAGTCATGACCTTAGACTTTGAGTACCTCCGAGGCTCCATGGATGTCGTTCATTCGGTTCTTAGACACGCTTCCTGCCCAGAAAACATCTTTTTTTTTCACTTCATTGTGGCAAAGTTCGATCGGATGAGTCCTCGGGTCCTTACCCGGATCGTCCGTTGCACTTTCCCTTCTCCCAATTTCAAGCTCTACATCTTCAGGGAAGACAGTGTAACAAATCTAATATGGTGAAACTGCACCCTGGTCATTTTGATTCTGAACTTTTCTACACTTCTTTGGATTATAAGTTTTTTGTTGATTGGATATGTTTGTTGATTGGGATTCAAGTATTTATAAAATGATTAGAGGTTCAATATTGATTACTGTGTGAATGGTGTCATCTTCTATATCTTGATTGTTCACTAACGGGAGACAAAATGACTACTTGAAGGGTTCAAGTAGTCATAAAATACTACTTGAACCATTTAAGTAGTCACATGTATTCTGTATAAACTAACGGCAACAAATAATTTAGCTACTTGAAGAGTTCAAATAATTTTTTTTGACTATTTGAACCCTTCAAGTAGTCACATGCTTTCTGTATAAATCACTGCATGAATTAAAATGACTACTTGAACCCTACTTGAAGGGTTCAAGTAGTCATAAAATACTACTTAAATTCTACAAGTAGTTACATGCTCTCCGTATAAACCGACGACAACAAACAATTTGACTCCTTGAAGAGTTCAAGTAATATATTTTGACTACTTGAACCCTTCAAGTAGTCACACGCTCTCTGTATAAATCAATGCATGGAACAAAATGACTATTTGAAGTGTTCAAGTAGTAAAAATTTATTTATGACCACTTGAAGGGTTCAAGTCATTATTTTTTTGTCAGTCAATTACCCATACACCATATGACAATTTAATAATATTTAATTCTTATTCTTTTTCTTTATGTTTCAACGAAGTTTTTTTTCCACTTAAAAGGGTTCAAGTTTTTTTTTTCCACTTAAAAGGGTTCAAGTCACCTGGTGTAGGGAAAAAATAACTACTTGAACCCTTCAAGTAATTATTTTTTTTGTCCGTCAACACATACACCAGGTGACTACTTGAAGGGTTCAAGTAGTTATTTTTTACTACTTAAAACCTTCAAGCAGTTATTTATGACTACTTGAAGGGTTCAAGTAGTTATTTTTTACTACTTAAAACTTTCAAGCAGTTATTTATGACTACTTGAAGGGTTCAAGTAGTTATTTTTTTTCAGTCCATTACCCATACACCAGGTGACTATTAGAAAAAAATTTATTTTTTATTTAAAAAAACAAATTTTTAGTTAATGAAAAAATTGGACCGTCCGCATCACTACTTGAACTCTTCAAATAGTGGCGAGCTTACTGGACAACAGACTTCAAGAGAACAAAAAAATTACTTGAAGGGTTCAAGTAGTAAAAAATGACTACTTGAACCCTTCAAGTAGTCACATGTTCACTGAAAAATTAACTGCGGGAATTAAACTAACTACTTGAAGGGTTCAAGTAATCAAATTATTTGTTGTCGCCAGTTTTATATAGAGACATGTAACTACATGAAGGGTTCAAGTAGTATTTTATGACTACTTGATCCCTTCAAGTAGTCATTTTGTTTCATGCAATGATTTATATAGAGAACATGTAACTACTTAAAGGGTTCAAGTAATAAAAATACTACTTGAACCTTTCAAGTAATCATTTTTATCTCCTGTTAGTGAGCAATATAGATACAAAAATTGACACCATCCACGCAGTAATCAATCTTGAACCCCTCATCGGCCATGCTCGATTTCGAAGAGCTTTTTTGCCCTCGACTCCACCTCCAATGTACACTAAAATCTACAAACTTACACCGATTACAGTACTTTAGAGCTTAAGTGAAAATGGTCAAATTGTTAAATCCATCACCACCGTCACTTAGTCTGGTCGGAAACGAAGAGAAGTAGAAGAAGAGAAAAAGCAAAAGAATGACGTTTTGTTGAATAGAAGGAGAGCTTAGAGTGTGGGGGAGTGAGTATAGGTTGATGTGATTTTTGCATGGGAAAGGTAAATAAATGATGAGGAAACAGAAAGTTAATTTAACTTGACATTGATTATGGTGGGTGAGAGGTGATAATTTTGAATTTTGAGAAATAAGTATAAAATTCCTTAAACAATGTAAAAATGTATGAAATTACAAATAACCTAAAGAATATTGTACATATTTTACTTGAATAACTTAGAGAGTCACCAACTACATGCATATGCATCAAAGCAATTACATGTGTGTGAGAGCGTGGATTTAATAAGTTAATTAATTAATTAAGTACTCTTTTCTCTCTCAATAAGGCCAACAACAATGATTGAATATCACATGCATTCCTCCTTTTTTGGGTCGCTCTTGCATGCCGGCCGGCATGGATGTTAGTAGTTTGTGTGTTCCTCACACGATACTCGGTGATTGTAGTTTTTGTCATTCTCGCATGTACTTGGTGAATTTACACGTATTTAATGAATCTTCTATTTATAAACTCTCACATATATTTAATGAACTCTTACACATATTTAATGAATCTGACATCTACACCGACCTACCATCATAGAATTTCTTTTTTTTTTTATGTTTAACTAATTAAATTTACACCTCCAAACTTTCAATAAATTTCACATTCAAAATTACTTCACAAACAACTAAAAATTACATTCTATCTTCCTTTAACACCTCTTCTTTTTTTTGGGTAAAATATTTGATTTTTTTTCTTCTTCATATTCTTAGAAGAAAAATACTGAGTTCAGGACCTCCATTACCGTCAGGGTTCATCATGTAGAAAGCTTCCGAGTCACGGCTACCCACAACTCGTTCAAACCTAGCTCTCATATACAGCAACTCACCCGCCCCCTCCGACCCTGACCTCTTCCGACCATCTTCCACGACAGGAATGACTCCGGCTCCGACGGATACTCTCTGCACCATCCTCAGCACGTGACAGTAATCCATCTCCCCACTCGAACGAGACACGGCGTAACCGCACTTCCTCCCATTGCAATACATCGTCCACGTCGGCTCTTGAAACAGCTTCCTCCCCTTCCCGACCCGACCAGAACCTGTATCCTTCTCGCACTCCAGAGCTATGCGGACGAGTCCCGACGACATCTCTTTGACGAGCGAAGACGTAGTCATGGCAAGCTCCAGAACCAGAAGCGGATCGGACCTCGGGTCAAGCTGGACAGCAAAGCTGACGTGGCCTCGACGGTGGCCGAAGAGAGTGCCAGTGACTTTACGGCCGAGAGAGGGAGTGGCGATGGAGAGATGGGTTGTGATGGAGAGCCATTTGCAAGTGGGAATGGGGAGAGATGGGAGAGAGAGAAAGTTGAGAAGGGAGTGGAGGAGAGAGGAGAGCTTTTTGGTAGGATTCTTCGATTTAGAGGAGAAGAGAGTGGAGATTGGGGATTGTTTAGGGACGAGAAGTTTATCGGAGATGGAATCGGGTTGTAGTGTTTGGGGCGGAAGAGCGGATACGGATCTGATATGGTGGCCGGAAGGGATGACTTTTGATTTTGTGGTGCTGGTTCTGGCGGTGGTGCTGCTGCTTGATCTTTGAAGGCTCATGGCCATCGCGTGTGTGTATGAGAGAGGAAAGAGTTAGTTATGAGGAGGGTAGGTAGAGAGAGAGAGAGAGAGAGAGAGAGAGGGGGGGGGGGGGGGGGGGGGGGGGGGGGGGGGGGGGGGGGGGGGGGGGGGGGGGGGGGGGGGGGGGGGGGGGGGGGGGGGGGGGTTTGGAAGGGGTGAAAACGGGGGAAGGAAAAGGAAGTAAAGAGGCCGACAAAGGGTAATGATGCTGTTCCAAAGTGGAAGACATATAAAGGGAGGCTATGGAGGCTTGTGGTTATACGGTGAATGTTTAATGATGTTTCATCTTTTCTTTCTAAGACTTTTAGTTTATTTCTATTGGATTGAGAGTCACCAAAGGACAAATTTTCGGTATTTTGGATTATCGAGTTTGTAGTCTTTATTGTAAGTCATCATTACCATACTAGTTGCATGTCATAAAATATTATTTTATTTATATTTTAAAGAGAGATAATAAGTTGGTTATTGAAAATTAAAAAAAATATTTTTAATATTATAATAGTTATCGAGTTAGAATTAATATTATAAGCTCTAATATCAGTGATGTCGATGATGCACTAATTATGAATGTATATTATATGACTTAAATATATTGTGGATCATTTTGTTCAATTAAATATGAGAGGATCATTTTTTATCTAGATTTGTTGAATAAAGAAGCAGTTGCCAAATGGACGAAAATATCTATTGTTTTTTTTTAATTTTATACCGAATTGATCTTAGTCATTATTTTTCTTTTTGAACGACTCAAATCAACATAATAGAATCAAAGCGACCAACAACCTTAGGAGTGTTAAAATATAAGCTTTTAAAAGAGATGGTTTGATTAGCTCAACTTACCTTAGGAAGGGTCGAGCTCATGCTAGGTATCATTATGATGACCATACACTTAACACGTGACTAAGCACATAGATTGGTAGCATAAAACGCTTATCATTTATCATCATTTGTTTTATCAACATCTCATATTTCACATCAGGCGCTCGTATCGTATTTAATGTAATTACCAACCTATCGAATAATAATTAATTAATGTTATTTGTCACAATCACATTAAGTACCCTTGCTAATGTTAGAGTTTTTTCCTCTAGAGTAACCACGTTCACTCTAATTAAAGTAACATCCAGTTGGATCAGGATTCTATCATGTTCCATGAACGGAGAGAATCATGTTAAATCTAAACTGTCCATTATAAAAATAGTCGATCCAGTTCGTCTTAGCAAAGAGACAAAAAGAGAAAGAAAAAAGTTAAAAGTTAAAAATAGTTTTTTTCACCTCCGCGTTTGCGTGGAGGTGATCTTGGTCATCCATTCTAACCTTAGTTGACAATTTTGTTTCATTTCTGCCGAAATGGCTGAAACATTTCAGTTCCGGTGAGGAACCGAAATGAAATAGGGGGTTGTAATTTTTCACCCGAAATTTCAGTATGTTTAAGCTGAAATGCTCCTACGAATTTATATTGTTTTAATTGAATTTATTCTCAACATGTTCATTTTGTAGATGTATGGTGTGATCAGTTTGGTGAAGATACTCCTGAATTACAAAGTTTAATGAGGATGATGATGATGAAACTCAAACAAATTAATTGTGATGTTAAACATTTGTGAGTTTCATAATAATAATGCTATTTAATATAATATTTTTGTTGAATTTTAATGTCATATATATGTTGTTTTGTTAAAATTTAATGGTAATTATTTATTTGCATCATATAATTATTGATTCAATTTATTTAGTTATATTATATATAATAAATTTTATAACATTACTTTAAATAATCGAAATTTTTTTATGAAAAGGCGCATCAAAAAACTAAAATATCTGAATTGATTACTACTATGGTTCTAACTGTTACGGTTAAGATTAGTCCACACATCCCCTATTGAGATTCCCAATAGGAGGGGATCTTTTTCCTATCCAGCTACACTTTGCCCAAATCTCTCCTCGATATTGACTCAAGCATTATAGGTTTTTTATAAGAACCACAACCATCCTATGAGTTCTTTGTTTGTTTCTATTCGTGTAATAGATATATGTGAGATCAGGTCACGAATTCTCTCCAAGTTCGTGTTATCTTACAAGGTTTAGATTGGAATATCACGTACTTATATATGTCTTTCTCATTTAAAGGAAAATTTAAATGATTTTTTCACATACTACTCTTTTTTATGAGTTGATAGATCAATAATATTGGAATTTAAGACACTGAAAATGGGATAAAAATAACTAAACTAAGGCTCATATTCCATTTTGATCTCTTAATTTTTCTTAAAAAATCAATTTACTACTTGAACTTTCAAGATGATTTCTATCAAGTTCTTAATATTCACTGCATAAGCAAAATGTTACTGAAATAATGACTAGTGAAACAAAATTGATGAACTGACAATTAAACACTTAGTTAGCAATGTCTCAGGTCATAGACATTATACTTACGTAGTTGATAATTAAGGACTTGATTATCATGAGTTAAAAGTTCAAGAACTAAATTTATCATAAAAAAATTGAAGGACTAAATAGTACGAAAAATAGATAATAAATCAGAAACTAAATAGGTAGTTTAGCCGAAAATATAAAAGAGAATTTAAATAGAGACATTGTGGAAGGATATGCCAGGTGAAGAACCGAAATATTTGTTCGATCTGGATGTGTTTGGCAGGCCCATTGGACTATAATAATGGGTGATTATTAAGAATAAATCATTATTAAAAAATAAAAAATTGTCAAAGATAAAATAAAATAAAAAAATAATCATCCGAACTGTCAAAAAAACGAAAGTTCAGTGTCAGAAATTGTTCTCCTAATAAAATCTTGAATTTTTTGTTTATAAAATTTATATATATAAAATTTATTGTGAAAATCATATATATATATATATAATATATATATATATATATATATATTATATAAACCACTATTATTTAGAGCAAGCGGTTGTGGACGAAAATGTTTCCTGCACTAAAATGTCTGTTTTTTTTCAAAAATAATGTAAGTTGGCTATTCTTGAGATTTTTTTATACTTATAATCATTTTTTATGATGTTTATAAAGTGGTCTATTTATGAGCATTACTATATATTAATTCAGTAAGATTTAATTGGATTGGACTTGTATTGTTTACTATAAACTTAAAGGAAATATTCAAAATCGTAAAATATTTGATATAAACAATTTTCAATTTCATTCATTTTATTTACACACTAAAAAATATAATAACTTGAGTAATTTTTTTAAAACTAGGGACTATGTATAGGCAATTAACGCAAAATACAAGAGAATTTTGTCTAACTTGTTCTTATACTTTATATCAAATTTCTTATAGTTGTAGAATTTACGGTCTCTTCTTATTGGTATATCACACTCGAAAAACCGTAATTAATTTTTACCTAAGTTTAATGGTAAGGGAAACGTCAATAAACAATAATAAAATAATATTTTTAACATAGTTAAGTCAATTTGCCTATGTCCGCAGATAACTCTCATTATATCATCATCACATTATATACTTAATATCGACGCAACCACCCAACCTAAAATCTAGTATACCAAATCTAAACTCAACACACACAACCCATATTTTCGAATCGTAACTAGCTTTGCACAAAAATCGCCACTCATTGATCAAACTTGAAGAACCTACTAGCTTCGAAATCGTGTCCGGCAAGGGTGAAGTTCTCTAACTAATTAAGCCCCTCAATATAATAGGACATTCACTCATGAGATAGAGCCATCTTCTCTCATCTAATTAAGGTTATCATCTATCTCTTATAGAAGATCTTCCTCACCATGGGATGCTCATTTTAGGATAGAGTCACTCATCACTCTTTGTCGAAGCATAGTAATTTTCTCTCTCATCGACAGAGCCTGCTCACCATGGAATGCACCATTTAGGGTAGAGCCACATCTACCCTCTGTGGAGGCAAAATCATCTTCTCTCATTTTAAGGTAGTCTTTTTTATCTCCGAGGGTGCAACCTCCTCACCATGGGATTCTCACTTTAAGATTAAGTCATCTTTTATCCTATGTCAAAATATAGTCTTCTTCTCTCATTTTAAAGTTTCATTCTATCTCTTAAGGTAGAGTCTCATCACAATGAGATGCTCCATTTAGGTAGAGTTATCTCTCACCATCTGTTGAAACAAAGTCATCTTTTCTGATCGATCTTAAAGCTATCATCTATCTATTAGGATATCGTCACCTCACCACGTGATGCTCCCTTTAGGATAGAATCAAATTTCACTCTCCATCAAAGCAGAACCATCAAACTCTGAACCAAAACCTTTTATTTATAATCACTTCAAAAAAACTCTAACTTTTATATTCAAAATAAGATTCTCATTCAATATCATATCACATAATGTATTTCCTAAAAACCTTATTAGTAGGCAAATTATTTACCAAATAATTTGAGGCATCAAATTTCAACAAATAAACCCCAATTTGAATTAAGTAGCATAAGTGACTCATTTTAGGATTGGTTTGTTCATGTTGAATTGAAGATTTGAATGCAAATATCTAAAAAAATTTATGAGACAACATGCTGTGTAAGTTCTTGGACATTTTTGCCATCATTAACGTATATAGGACGTTTCCTTGGTGATGGCCTAGTTTCGAACCCTAATTTGTTTTTAATTAGATCTTTATTAGATAAAAATTTTGGTTAAAGAAAAAAGATTGCCGCACTAAGATATCACAACTATTAGTACTATATCGAACGGGATGGTATGAATTTTAATAGGAGTATATGCCGTTTTCACCTTTGAGAAGGGCATGAGACATGACCATGTCATTAAAATAAGGATATTAAAAAAAGTAAATTTTTTTTAAAGTGACCTTTTGCCAGTCCAATTGAGAAGCAAATCCAAACAAATCATTTTTTATGAACTAAATACTTAATCAAGTGTGTTAAGCATCATTTTCATACATAATTAATTGCTGATAATATAACTTCTTTATCTGATTTACATATTAATTATATTTGGACGGTTCCAAATTATAGTATCGCTTGTGTGCTATGTCCCCTAATAATTTTTAGGATTAATTAAAAACTTTTAGACCAATTAAACATTCGCCAGATGGGCAGAATAGTACCACTAGCTTTTGTATAAATTAATCTCGGTTTCCTCTAAAATTTATATGACTAATACGTCATCCTCATCTCATTTACATCGACATCCACATTTTTTCCTACTTCGATTAATTATAATTGAGATTGATTATTAGTTAACCATTCGAAAGCGATATCTGATCTAATCAAGAACCAAATATGCAGCACTATGATATTCAGATTGTTAAGATGTTGTAGTATATGTACGATTGAAGTGCATGGGCGGAGTGATGACTCGATTCAGTGGGCTCACTAGTTTCGTTCCTCCTATTTATGTTTACGGTGTATTTTATATCATTATAATATATATGCTTATACATACATATGTATAAGAGACAAAGAGAAGTACCAAGATATAAACTTATATTCGATAACTTTTCATTAAAATTTCAAGTTTACAATCGTCATATGAATAATTACAACTATCCTCCACGATTTTTCATATTTTAGAACCGTTGTGTGATTGCTTCATTTTCAATGATATGAAAGACATCTTGCTCAATGTAGGTAACCAAGCCGTCATTCATCCATCGATCTCCCATTTGATTGCACAATCAATTTTTTATTAACTTCATTGCAGAAAATACCATTTCTACTGAGGCAGTTGCAATGGGCAATATTAATGCTAGTTTTAGTAGTAGATAGACCAATGTATACAATGTTGGTTGTCACGACACGTGCGTGGCGGAGGCGTGTGTCTCGAGACCATTTAAAAATTAAATTTTTAATAAAGATCGAATCTTTTAATAAAACAAAACTTTTTATTAAAAACTTTTCAACCAGTTAGGATCCATTATGTATTTATAGAATAAATCTGTAACATACAAGGTTATGAATCATATATCTCTGATAGTTTATATCAAGCATATTTGCAAAATTGATTGATCATACGTCCCATGAAATTGTTCCAACGATCAGTAGACTCTGAGATCCACACCAAGATCTTATAAGTACCTATAACGTATGTGGGCACGTAGAATATTAGAAGACACTTTGTCTCTAGATGTACTTAACACATGAGATATAAAGATTTACTGAGAAAGACTTTAGTCAGACGATTCTCTAAAAGAACGCACTGATTATTCTTTTAGAGTTTTGATTAACTATTAATCACAGAGAAAAATCACTCTGACACCAACTGTATTTTCAATTTGAGTTTTTATGAACTTATGAACTGATTCATCAACTGGGGCCATTAGAATAATATCTGTATATTTTCTAGATAATGACGTATAAGATTTTTAAGGATAAATTGAAATAATATTTAATTGTAAAATTATCAATTATAATGAGACCCACTCCAACTATGCACAACTACAGTGCCACACGGTATTGTAGTGTGTCGCGAGGTAGCACAGTGCCTCACCAACACCACTGTAGTGCCGTGTGGCACTATAGTGTTGTGCCCACACTACTGTAATGCCACGTGACCTTATTGTAGTCTGTGTCAATCTCTGATACCCAATCAGTGATTGACACGTGACAATTACTACGATTTAAATATTTATTTTAATCAGATAAATATCTAAATATCTATTAATTCAAAATTAATATATTCGATCATCTCTATCAACTAACTTATCTGTTATTTCACAAATAATAGATTTAGTTTATTCAAATTATTATATAATAATAATTTAATTATCTAACATCACAAATTAGATATTCTGTCTCACTTATCGATAATTAAAAAAATAATCGATAATTATTTGTTATATATAATATAATTAATCACTCATAATTATCTCACAATTATGTATTTGCCCCAGAATAAAAATTCTTTTTGAAAATTAATCATTTTCTCATCTCCTGAAATATTCACACTCTAGACTGCGTAGTAGAAATGTGACTTGGGGACCATGAACCTATAATGCTAAGCTCCAATAAATCAGATTTTTAATTAAACTCTTTAATTAAATAATCTAATTTATTAATTCTATTATTTCTCCATTATAAGTATGAAATTGAACTCTTAGGGATTATATAATGTACTTACAGAATATTCTCATGTAGTCTACTGATATAATCATTTCATGTAGTTATGTTCTCCAATTATTGGTTCGTAAATTAGAGCTGGTCAAAATTACCATTTACCCCTCTAAGTACCTATTTATCCTTAAGTACCATTAATTCACTAATGAAAGGCTAATTTATAATCTTATTATAAATTTGAGCTCAATAACCATTCAGTTCCAGAATTAACATTTAATGTAACCAATATACGATCCGTTAGGAAAGCTTGGATTCTAAATCTTGCAAGATCATGTTCCTAGCCATTCACATCAATGATTCTCCAAAATAAAAGTCACTGCTTGTTTTACAAACAAACTTTAATGAGTGAATAAAAATGTCCAGTAGACATACATAGGAGTTCATGACTACTCATGATTCAGATTGATCTACATATGATCATCGAATTAATGTGTATTAAATTTTTATGATAAACAATACATTGATAAAAATATGAATTCACATCGGTTCAGTCATATATAATCTCATTATATAAATTACATTAACTAAGATATCTATACACATCAATGATCCGGATCTAGATTACATGCATTCACGAACCGTACTAGCAACAATTCATTAAAAATTTCATACTATAATATGTTGCTGACAATGTTATTCATTATCTATGATCGTTATTCATTATCTATGATCTTAATCCTCTCGTACCAATACAAGATTATAGTCTCATTAATGAATATTGAAATTTTAGATATTTATATAAATTATTCAACAATAATTTAAAAAAAAATTATACAAAAAAATGTAATCCTTATTATATTTCATATCAAAATGTCAATACACATGTTTTGAGCGTATAACCTCCAACAACCTTCCACTTGCCCTAAAGAAAATGTGACATTTCTCTCAATCCCATGTTAAACACGTGACCCTCAAATGACTTCAGAGGAAATGTCTTTGTAAAGAGATCGGCCAGGTTCTATACTGACGCTATCTTCATAACATTCACATTTCATCGGATGCACGATCTCTCTTATAATATGATATTTCCTCTCTATGTGCTTGCCCCTCTTGTGACTCCTCGGTTTCTTAGAATTCGCTACCTCCCCACTGTTGTCCCAGTACACGATTTGTGGCTTGTCCATATCTGGAACAACTTCTAGATTAGTATAGAACTTCCTGAGTCATACCGCTTCTTTCATAATTTTTCAAGCTGCTATATATTCGGTTTCCACAGTAGAATCTACAATGTTGGATTGTTTAATACTTCTCCAGACTAAAATTCCTCCACCTATGGTGAATATTGATCCAGATGTCGACTTTCGACTATTTGTGTCTGATTGAAAGTTTGAATCAGTATATCTAGAGGGGTTCAGGTCTCCACCTAAATAAACAAGCATATAGTTTCTCGTTCTCCTAAGATACTTTAGAATATGCTTTACTACAATCCAGCATTCCAAACCTGTATTCTATTTATAACGACTCATAATTCCCACTGCATAAGAGATGTATGGTCTCGTACACAACAAGGCATACATGAGACTTTCAACTATTGAAGCATTGAGAACCTTTCTCATGTCCTCTTCCTCCTGAGGTGTCTTAGGACATTGTTCCTTGGAGAGGACAATTTCATGTCTGGTCGATAAGTGATATTTCTTGGAATTCTCCAAAGAGAATCTTTTCAGCACCTTATCAATATAAAATGTCTGAGAAAAGGGCCAAAAGCTTGTTCTTTCTTCCCCTTAGGATTTGGATGCCCATAACATAGCTCGCTTCTCCCAAATATTTCATTTGAAATTTCTCAGTTAACCACTTCTTTAACTTTGACAGAGTTTCTACATCATTCTAAAATAGTAGAGTATCATAAACATAAAGAACTAAAAAAACTACTAACTTATCTTTGATGTATTTATAAATACAGGTTTCATCAACATTTTTCTTGAAGCCATAATAATTTATAATCTCATCAAATGTAAGATTCTAAGATCTAGATGCTTGCTTTAGTCTATAAATGAATTTAAGCAACTTGCATACTTTCTTATCTTGCCCTTTTTGTACGAAGTCTTCTGGTTGCAGCATATATGTGCTTTCTTTAAGAGAGCCAGTCATAAAAGTTGTCTTGACGTCTATTTGCCATATCTGATAGTCAAAACTAGCAGGTATGGACAAAAGGATGCGAATGGATTTTAGCATGGCCACATGGGAGAATGTATGTTCATAATCGACTCATTCCCTTTGTGTATAGCCCCTGGCTACTAACTATGCCTTGAAAGTATCTACTTTCTCATCTGCACCTCTTTTCTTCTTGAAGAATGGGACTGACATCTTCATGTGGATCTACAAGTTCTTAGATGAAATTGAAATACATAGATTTCATTTATTGGCTCATTACATCTAGTCATTTCTCCTTTTCAGGATCATCCATTGCTTCTTCATAAGATAATGGATCGTCCTTATTAGTGTCTAACACTAGGACATATGTCTCTAGTTCGTAGTGAACTGGTTGTCTCACAACCCTCCCACTACGATGTTGCATTGGGGTTTCCTTTGCAGGAACTATGATTTCTCTGATTTATCATTTATCAGTAGAAATTGAAGGTGGTATGATCTCATCAGTTGCTAATTCCTCGAGAACTATTTTGCTTCGAGGTTTGTAGTTTTTCATATAGTCGTGTTCAAGGAAGGTGGAATTTATCAATACAAACATTGTTCATAGGTAAAAGAGAGATCTGGATGGAAATGTGGAGATATTCAAAGCCAGGCTAGTAGCCAATGGCTATACCCAAAAGGAAGGTATTGACTATGAGGATACCTTCTCGTCGGTGACCATGCTTCAATCCATCTAAATCCTCATGTCCATTGTTGTTGCTCTGATTATGAAATCTAGTAGATAAATGTCAAGACTACTTTTTTGAATGACAATCTTATAGAGCATATTTATATGGCTCAACTAGACAGGTTAATGGAGAAAGGCTAAGAGGGCAAGGTTTGTGAACTCTTGAAGTCCATTTATGGACTTAAATAAGCGTCTATATATGGAATATAAGATTCGACGAAATTGTCATGAACTTCAGCTTTAGCAATTAGTGGATGAAACTGTGTGTATAAGCTGATACACGAAGGGAATGTAATTTTTTTTATTTTGTACGTGGACAATATTCTGCTCATTAGGAACGGTGTAGGAACATTGTCTGATATCAAGATTTGGCTTGAGTTGGGATATGATTCTACACTCCAACAAATAATCCTTAAATTCTAAATCCAAGTATTCACCACCTCGATCGGATCGAAGGGTTTTCAATTATTTACCTAATTACTTTTCAGCTTCATCTTTGAAGTTTTTAAACTTTCCAAAAGTTTCAAAATTTCTTTGGATTAGATAAGTATAACAATATATTGAGTAATCGTCAATAAAAGTGACGAAATACTCATACCCACCTCTAGCTTGTACATTCATCGGTTCACAAACATCACTATGCACTAGCTCAAGTGGTTCATTGGCTTTTTGGCCTCTTCCAGAGAAAGGTCTCTTGGTCATTTTACCCTCTAGATAAGATTCACAAACATGATGAGTTCTAACTTTTAGTTCTCTCAAAACACCATATTTTGTTAACATGTTTAACCTATCTAGATTAATATGTCTTAACCTAAGATGCCAAAGATATATGTTATCATCATCATGAGAAACTCTTCGATGTTTGTTACTTTTAGATTTTGCTACTTTAAATAATTTAGAATTATTTACTACGCGTTCAGTCGGATTAAGCATATATAGTCTGTTTACAACTTTAGCATGACAAATATCGAATCTATTCTTAGAAATAATAAACTCTTTATTAATAAAAGAAACTTCGAATAATTATTCTTGCAAAAATGAAAGAGAAATCAAATTTCTTGAGAAACTAGGAATATAATAAACATTGTTCAAAACTAAATAATTATATCTAAAAAGTAAATGGATTGTCGCTAATGCTTTAGCTGAACGAACGCACCACTGCCAACTCTCAAAACGATCTCGCCATCAGCCAACTCCCTTGACGAATCAAGCATCTCTAAAGAAGGACATACATAGTTAGTGGTTCCTGAATCAAGTATACTTGTTGTCGTTCGTGTTCTTGACTTTCAGCGATGTCTTGGCTTTCTTTCCTCTTTTGTTCTTATTCTTGTCCTTACCATTTTTTGTTCTTAACATTATTGGAAGAATGATTTTGCTCAACAACATTTTCCTCACCCTCTTTGATCATTCTAATTTGGAGTAACTCAAAAGTCTGCAGTTTATTCAACAATTGGATCATGTTGAATTGTAACTTATTCAACATAGTTGGTGGTGAACGCAGAAAAAGCTGGTGTGAGCGACTTAAGTATTATGCTAAATTTAGTGCGCTCATCAATGGTCACCCCACATACTTCTACCTCATGCATTTTATGTTGATCATGTTCAAAGCATGTTCTCGCATAGAAGTACCTTTCTCATCTTAGTTGTTGCATAGCTCCTAGTGGCTTTATGACAACTTTGATCAGACCACTGCCCAAACATCACCTGTAAAGATTTCATAATTTCATAGGCAGTCTCCATGCTTTCATGCTTGATTCTCAGAATATCATTCATGCTCACAAGTATGTAGCATTTTGCCTTGTTGTTTGATATGATCAAAACATCATATTTGTCCCTAACATTCTTAGAAGCATTTGAAGTGGGCTCTTAAAGACATTTCTCAGTAAGAATGAACTTATGATTCTCACAAATCAACATTAAATTCATATTTGATTTTTAATGTTTGAAATTATCACCATTCCATTTCTCAAGAGCAAGCAAAGAAGTAACATGGTTGCTCGTGATAGACATAATAATGATAACTGAAATTTAAAACATACACGATTCAATATGATTGATAAATATATTGAATTCGAAAAGTAAACGCGATGCATGAATGCAACATTATAAATACTTAAATTTAACAATTACTAATCATGATAAAATAACCCAACGATTAATGTGCTTTGTTAGTGTCAGTCAGATTAACCTCAATCTGTCTATGAGACATTCTCATCCTTACTAATTAAAATTTAAAATATCTCATATTTTCTCTTTTAACAATAAAATTTAAAATCTCCGTCAAGTCACAAATATCCACATGAAAACTTAATTGTGACTTTGTGAGTGTAACACATCATTTCAGATTTCACGTCTTCATTTAGAATCTACCGCCTTAGGGTCGCTCAAAACTAAACTATATTACTTCTTCCTATATGCTTAGAAGTCTAACTTTGGTATTAGTACAGCTTGAAACCTTCCTTTGGAGGATGAAAACAAAGCCACCTCGAGGCCCTTACTACTACTCACGGTGTTGTACTAATGATGGAGACCATAGGTTACATTAACATGTCAAACTTCTTTCACTCACTATTTTAGGATTATGTGTTTCCATTTTAACTAATCAATTAATTCAAAATTAATCACTGGTTAAAATAATAACTCTATGAATATTTAGTAATCAGTTATCTCAATCTCATTAGTCAATGTTTATTTTAACCTTCTAAAGCGTCTAAGTCATAATTATTTGACTCAAATTAACTAATTAATCATATTCATCAAATTTTAGCAAAACTCTATTACAAAATTTGATTATCCTAAATGTTACTATAACTCTTAGTGTGGTGTGATTATCAAGTTTTAACTAATTGAACCTAGCAGTTTACATGCAATTGATTTAATTGTAGGAATGACTTGCTTCTAATAAGAAAATGAGGGGGATGGGTAGTCATTTACTATTAAGCCCATAATGAAAAACGCCAAAAACATGCTACAGTACGCGTGTAACGGCCCCACGCGCGTACTGTAGCGTGGGTGACACGTGGATTCCGTTGAAAATAAGTTATGCATATGATATATAAATTAGATACGTTTGGTATCTAATTTTGATACATACTATATCTAATTTTGATGCCACATCGTCTTGTAATTTTTCTTAAAAAATTGCAAGATTCATCAAGAAACCTAGAAAACCCACGCAAAAAACCAGAAAATTCATGTGAAAAAGACTAGAAAAATCTCAGATTCAATAAATAATCAGAAAAAAACCTTAGATTCAAGAACGAAATATTAACAACACATTAGCTTCTGTATAAACAACCAAAAACTCAAAGAAGAGCAACGAGAGAGGGAGGGAGGTAACCGACCAACAACACACAACAAGGAAAATAGAGACAGAAAAATGACGAGCAGGCGGCGGCGAGCATGAAGCTGCAGAAGCTCTTTGGAGAAGACATGACTGCTGTTCAAAACACTAGAGGCCAAAACTATGTGAGAAAGACAAGGGCAGAAAGGAAAAATTTTTCAAGGCCAATGCCACTGATATATAAATTAGATACGTATAATATCTAATTTTGAAACGTATGGTATCTAATTTTGATACCACAACGCCTTGCAATTTTCTGAAAAAAAAATTGCAAGATTCATCAAGAAACTCAGAAAACCCACGCAAAAACACAAGAAAATTATGCGAAAAAGACCAGAAAAATCTCAGATTCAATAAATAACCAGAAAAAAAATCTTAGATCCAAGAATGAAATGCTAACAATACATTAGCTTCTGTACAAAAGTGCACAAGAAAAATCAAAGGGTAATTTTAACTCTCTGTTTGGTACGAGATATGTTTGATGATGTATGTTATATTTTCCCTATATGTTTGGATTATCTTCTTTCTCGATAATTCTACAACAAAAAGAAACTGTTCCTTTCTAACAAAAGCGGCAAAAAACGAGGAGCATCCTTAATGAACGGGAGACGAACGAACCACAAATGGCATGGCGAAGTGCGAACAACAATTTTAGAGCCAAAGTTTCGGGGAAGAGGGAGGGAGGTCGCCAACCAACAACACGGAGAAAGGAAAATAGAGACAGAAAGGTGACGAGAAGGCGGCCGCGAGCATGAAGCGGCGAAAGCTCTTTGAGGAAGACATGACTGCTGTTCAAAACACTAGAGGCCAAAACTATGTGAGGAAGATAAGTGCAGGGAAAATTTTTCAAGGCCAATGCCACTGGTATATAAATTAGATACGTATGGTATCTAATTTTGAAACTTATGGTATCTAAGTTTGATACCACAACGCCTTGCAATTTTTTAAAAAAAAATTGCAAGATTCATCAAGAAACCCAGAAAACCCACACAAAAAACCAGAAACTTATGCGAAAAAGATTACAAAAATCTCAGATTCAATAAATAAAAAGAAAAAATCTTAGATCCAAGAACGAAATACAAACAACACATTAGCTTCAGTACAAAAGTGCACAAGAAAAATCAAAGGGTAATTTTAACTCTCTGTTTGGTACGAGATATGTTTGATGATGTATGTTATATTTTCCATATATGTTTGGATTATCTTCTTCCTCGAGAATTCTGCAACAAAAAGAAACTGTTTCTTTCCAACAAAAGCGCCCAAGAACGACGAGCACCCTTAACGAACGGGCGACGAACGAACCACAAATGGCACGACGAAGTGCAAACAACGATTTTACAGCCAAAGTTTCAGGGAAGAGGGAGGGAGGTTGCCAACCAACAACACGCAGCAAGAAAAATAGAGACAGAAAGGTGACGAGCAGGCGACGGCGAGCATGAAGCGGCGCAAGCTCTTTGGGGAAGACATGACTGTTGTTTAAAACATTAGAGACCAAAACTATGTGAGGAAGATAAGGGCAGAGAAAATTTTTCAACGCCAATGCCACTAGTATATAAATTAGATACGTATGGTACCTAATTTTGAATCTTACAGTATCTAATTTTGATACCACAACGCCTTGCAATTTTCTGAAAAAAATTGCAAGATTCATCAAGAAACCCAGGAAACCCACACAAAAAACAGAAAACTTATGCGAAAAAGACCAGAAAATTCTCAGATTCAATAATAATCCGGAAAAAACCTTAGATCCAAGAACGAAATACTAACAACACATTAGCTTTTGTTTGGTACGGGATATGTTTGATGATGTATGTTATATTTTCCCTATATGTTTGGATTATCTTCTTCCTCTTGAATTCTGCAACAAAAAGAAACTATTTCTTTCCAACATAAGCGCCAAAGAACGACAAGCACCCTTAACGAGCGGGCAATGAACGAACCACAAATGGCGTGACGAAGTGCGAACAACGATTTTGCAGCCAAAGTTTTAGGGAAGAGGGAGGGAGGTCACCGACCAACAACACGCAGTAAGGAAAATAGAGACAGAAAGGTGACGAGCAGGCGGCGGCGAGCATGAAGCTGCAGAAGCTTTTTGGAGAAGACACGACTGCTGTTCAAAACACTAGATGCCAAAACTATGTGAGGAAGACAAGGGCAGAAAGGAAAAATTTTTCAAGGCCAATGCCACTGGTATATAAATTAGATACGTATAATATCTAATTTTGAAACGTATGGTATCTAATTTTGATACCACAACGCCTTGCAATTTTCTGAAAAAAAAAATTGCAAGATTCATCAAGAAACCCAGGAATCCCACACAAAAACACAGAAAACTTATGCGAAAAAGACCAGAAAATTCTCAGATTTAATAAATAATCAGGAAAAAACCTTAGATCCAAGAATGAAATGCTAACAACGCATTAGCTTTTTTTTGGTACGGGATATGTTTGATGATGTATGTTATATTTTCCCTATATGTTTGGATTATCTTCTTCCTCTTGAATTCTGCAACAAAAAGAAACTGTTTCTTTCCAACATAAGCGCCAAAGAACGACGAGCACCCTTAACGAGCGGGCAATGAACGAACCACAAATGGCATGGCGAAGTGCGAACAACGATTTTGCAGCCAAAGTTTCAGGGAAGAGGGAGGGAGGTCACCGACCAACAACATGTAGTAAGGAAAATAGAGACAAAAAGGTGACGAGCAGGCGGCGGCGAGCATGAAGCTGCGGAAGCTCTTTGGGTAAGACATGGCTGCTATTTAAAACACTAGAGGCCAAAACTATGTGAGGAAGATAAGGGCAGAGAAAATTTTTCAAGGCCAATGCCACAAGTACATAAATTAGATACGTATGATACCTAATTTTGAATCTTACAGTATATAATTTTGGTACCACAACGCCTTGCAATTTTCTGAAAAATTATTGCAAGATTCATCAAGAAACCCAAGAAACCCACGCAAAAAACTGAAAACTTATGCGAAAAAGACCAGAAAATTCTCAGATTCAATAAATAATCAGGAAAAAACCTTAGATCTAAGAACGAAATACTAACAACACATTAGCTTTTGTTTGGTACGAGATATGTTTGATGATGTATGTTATATTATGTTATATTTTCCCTATATGTTTAGATTATCTTCTTCCTCGAGAATTCTGCAACAAAAAGAAACTGTTTCTTTCCAAAAAAAATTGCCAAAAAATGACGAGCACCCTTTACGAACAGCGACGAATGAACCACAAATGGCACGACGAAGTGCGAACAACGATTTCAGAGCCAAAGTTTCGGGGCAGAGAGACCTGCGCATGAAATGAATCTCAAAATAAAAACTCACGCGCGAAATAGAAAAATCATAGCTCAGTAAGAAAGAGGCAGGAATAAAAAAAAGCTTTAAAACTTATTAAGTAATGCCATGTGTAAAAAATCAGCCATTCCTCCAATTTAAAAAAAAAGGGATATTTATGTAGATTGACACTCCAAAACTGGTGAAATATGCAATTTCTCCTACATATAAACATATTAGGACAATCCTAATAAATCATGTTTCTACATGTGAGATGCATGTCATATAAATATGTATGAAATTTTTATGTATGGCATGTGATCGACCAATGCATGGACATATTATCTAACATAACAATTAAATAAATATTTAACAATTAAATAAAATAATAATAGACCGAGTGACTATTGTGTATTTCAAGAGTACATATTTCTCAAATATCACCTTCTCCTCCTGATATCCATCTTGATACTCTTCAAACTTTGAACAAAATCCTATTTAATTAGGAAAAAACTATTTTTCTCAATTAAAATTAATTTCTATAATCATTCTTTAAAAAATAGTTAACTTTAGTTTAATCAAATAAACACTATATTTGATTTGGTCAAAGTTAAGTCAAAACCAATCAATCTATTAATTTCTAATTTTCATAAAACTAAAAATTAAAAATTAATTTTAAAATTACATTAATTTCAAAATTTAAAAAGATAATTGATAAACTTAGGGTTATCATAAAAATTTACAGTGATAGGGTTGGTTGGTATCAGAGTTTGTGCGAACCTTCTCTAAATGTGACCACAGTTGCCACAGACCACCATCATCGCCGGATCTGCCGCCGGCCGCCGTCTGTCACCACTGGTGCCGATTTTCCGGTGACGTCACCGAAACAGTAACTTTCGGTCACATTGCCGGTCAGCTTCACTCGACGGCACCATCGTCGAAAATCCAATTTCTTTTCTTTTTCCTTCGTCATTCGTCTCATGTATTCTCCGTCTTCTCAGGATCAGAATGATTACAATAAATATTCAAAATAAAATTACAAAGTTCTAATGCCCCAAAATGGCTTACACAAGATTTAAAGAAAAATTAAAAGAACAAGGCATAACCCAATAATCACCGTATAATTAACGATCCATTATTTTTCATACATTCAAAAAACATAATCATCCATTCGTTCATACAATCTCATATTATATGAATAATGCAAGAAAACCCACACAACATCTAACATATAAATATATAAAGACCGCTCCCTCATTCCCTCTTAGTCTCTCTCTACTCACTCGATCTCTCTCACTCTCTCAATCTCTCTCTATTCTCTCACACCCTCTCTCGATCATTCTCTCTTAGTCTCTTTCTCTCCCCCTTTCTCTCTCACCCTCTCCCTCTCCCTCTCTATCTCTTTCTTCAGTCTTCTCTCTAACCCTCTCACTCTCTCCCCCTCTCTCCCCTCTATCTCTCTCCCTTTCTTTCTCTCAATCTCTCTCTCTCTCTCTCTTTCTCTCTCTCTCTTTCTCTCCCTCTCCCTCTCTACTACTTGTTGGTTGTCGCGGTGAAAGCGTGTCTCGAGGCCATTTAAAAATTAAATTCTTAATAAAGATCAAATATTTTAATAAAATAAAACTTGCGCAACGTCACGATAACCAAATAAAAAACTTTTTATTGAAAATTCATTTTCAATCAGTTAGGTCATTATATATTTATGCAGTAAATCTACAACATACAATGTTAGGAATGATATATGTCTTTTAGTTTATATCAAGCGTCCTTACAAAACCAATCGATACTCCGTCTCACGAAACCGTTCCAACGATCAGTAGACTCCAAGATCCAACCCAAGATCTTCCAAGTCAATCCTCAATGCACTAGAACGTGTGTGGACACGTAGAATATTACAAGACTTTTTATGTAGATGTACTCAACACATGAAATCTAGAGATTTATTGAGAATGACTTTAAAGAGACGATTCTCTAAAAGAACGTGATGGTTATTGTTTCAGAGTTTTGATTAACTATTAATAACAGAGAAAAATTACTCTTAAACTAATTATGTTTTCAATTCAATTTTTTTATGAACTAATAAACTGATTCATCAACTGAGGCCATTAGAATAATATTTGTATATTTTCTAGATAATGGCGTATTGTATTTTTTAGAGATAAACTGAAATAATATTTAATTATAAAATTATCAATTACAATGGAACCCACTGCAACTGTGTAAAACTTTAGTGCCACACAGCACTACAGTGTGCCGTGTGGCTTTACAATGTTGCGCCCACTATTGTAGTGCCACGTAGCACTACAATAATCAATGTCAATCTATGATACCCAATTAATGATTGAAAAGTGACAATTACTACGAATTAAATATTTATTTTAATCAGATAAATATCTAGATATAAGTTAATTTAAAATTAACATATTTGATTATCTTTATTAACTAACTGATATGTTATTTCACANCTTGTTCAAGTGTATATTCCATGCCATGATCCATTATTCGCTTGTTGTATGTTTTATCTATATATATATATATATATATATATATATATATATATATATATATATCATTAAATGAATTAATTCTTAATTTATTAATCATACATAATTATCTCATAATTATGTACTTGCCCCGGAATAATTTTTTTACAAGTTAGTCATTTTCTCACGTTCTGAAATATTCATACCCTAAATTGCATAGTACAGAGGTGACTTGCGGACCATGAACCTATAATTCTAAGCTCCAATAAACCATATATTAATTAAGCTCTTTAATTAAATAGTCTTATTTATTAATTCTATTATTTATCCACTATAAATATGAAATTGAACTTTTAGTGATTATAGAATGTATATATAAAGTATTCTCATGAAGTTCTATCGTCCAATTATTGGTTCCTAAATCAGAATTAGTCAAAATTATCGATTTACCTCTCTAAATTCCTCTTGATCCTTCACTACCATTATTATACTAGTGAATGACTAATTAATATCTTATTATAAATTTGATTTCACTAACCATTCAGTTCCAGAATTAACACTTAAAAGAACCAATATATGATCCGTTAGGAAATATTGGATTTCAAATCTTGCAAGATCATGTTCCCAACCATCCACATCACTAAATCTCCATAACAAAAGTCACTAGTTTGTTTTACAAACAAACCTTAACGAGTGAATCAAAAGATCCAGTAGACATGCATATGAGTTCACGACTATTCATAATTCATACTGATCTATATATGATCATCGAATTGATGTGTACAAAATCTTTATGATAAATGGCACGTTGATAAAGATATTATTTCAGATCGGTCCAGTAATATATAATCTCATTATATAAAGTACATTTACTAAGATGTCTATACACATCAATGATTTGAATCTAGATCACATGCATTCATAATGCTTAGTAAGCTGATGAGTGTAATTTGCACTCATAATTTAGATAATGTTAGCCTTATTTTTGTTAGTTCTTTTAGATTTATTGATTGATTTATGTTTATTTTTATTTCTATCTTTGATATTCAATTGCATTTGGATTGATTTAGAAAGATTTGGAAGTTAAAAATTCAGAAATATTGCTAAAAGAATGAAATTGGGCAGGACGGCCAGCGTCGCAGCGCTGGCTTCCCAGCATTCTGACGCTGGCACGTGACAGATTGGCTAGCGTCGCGACGCTAGCTCCCACCGTCACGATGCTTGCACGATTTTAGATTTTTTTTTTTGCGATTTTTTTGCTCAAATCTAATCGTTGACAAACCCTAGTGTATAAATAGAGCATCTTAGAGATTTAGAAGGGTCTTTGAACGTTTTCTGAACGTGGGAGGCGAAGTAGAAGACTTTTGGAGAGGAGAACAAGAAGATTGAACTCGGAAACGATTTTCAACTTCAATTTCATCCTCAAAACTAGTTTTTCTTTCCTTCTTTCTCTATGTTTATGAATATTAGTAGAATGATTTCTTATTTCATTATGTTCTAATTTTTTTTATCTAGGACTACAATGTAGCCAAACCATGGTTGTTCATAAATATTGATTTTCAAATCAATCAATGTTTATTCAGTATTATTGAGTGTTATAATCCGTTCTTAATGCTTGTGATTATCTACCCAACTATTGCATGATTTTAGATTTAATTCTGAGACTGAGAAGTGATGATTGAATCTGCTCTTTCTTTATAAAAGCATTAGAATTCCATAAGTTAGAGATAATTATGAATCTAGCGTAGAAACTACAATTTCTTGTGCTTAATGAATTTTATTATATTGAATCTTGACAGAGATGCATGATTCGTATTTTTGATTCATGATTCTCGATATTTGAGAAAGACTGATAATTATATTAGAGAAATTTGCTATCAATGTTCTGAATAAACATTAATTGATTGAGAATTGAAATTTAGAGCATGTTTGATTTGGTGAAATAAAAAATTCTAGAGTTTTTAACTATTCAAATTTTATCTTTGTCAAATATTTATCATTATAGTTTAATTAAACATCCCAACTTTTCGACATTCTCAAGTGAAATTAAGGTTTAGTTAATTTAATTGTTAATATCAATCAATCTTGTGGACGGTACTCTATTTTATAGAAATTTATAACTTGACGACCAGAGTGTACACTTGCAATATAAAGAAAATTCGTAACATGAATCGTACTAGTAACCATTCATTAAATATTACATACTTTAATATGTTACTGGCAATTTTATTCATTATCTATGATTTTAATCCTCTCGTACCAATACAAGATCATATTATCATTAATGAATATGAAATTTTTAGATATTTATATAAATTATTTAATAATAATTTAAAAAAAATTATAAGAAAAAATGTAATCCTCATTAAATTTCATATCAAAATGTAAATATACATGCTTTAAGAGCATAACCCCCAACATACACATCATTTCTTTTCATCTATACTAACTTTCTAGCAAGATCACTGATTCCTTTGATTTCTGAAAATTTAAGGCTCATGCGCATATCAATAATATAAAGCTCAAGTTGGTCATCAAGTTTCATTAGATCTATTGAAGTAAAATAAAATGGATATAAGTGAGCAAGACGAAACAACATTTGTTTGTCAAAAGTAGAGAATACATTACTAGGATTCAAATAAGAAACACCGGGAAGCAACTCAATAGTCACCTCATTGAAACAGTGATTGAGTTCTTGAAGTTTCATATCGATGACAGTGTAAAACAACGAAACTAAAAAATAATGCATGTTCATATGCTTAGTCTGATGGGTTTTACGTCATGATCTTCCTGAAACCACATACCACTCATCCATATTTGGCATTAAGATACAATTTTATCATAAAATGCCACAACTTCACTTAATAAAGACTCCCAGCCATCATTCCTCACTGTCTACAATCGTTATTTTACCACCCTAACATGTGTCATGGCATTTACAATGTCTTGATTTTTTCTTTGCAAGGCTTGGGATAACTCATTTATGATACTCAATATTAGTTTCATCATGTAAACAGTCAATCAAATGTCTTGATTACATCCATGGATGTACGCGTGTGAACTCTTTGTTCGTGCTCTACTGCTTCTTCAGTCACAAACTCTAACACATCAACTATAGAGGAAAACATTAGAATCACATTCATAAGTCAACAATAATGGGATCCTCAACTCATCCAGATCGAACAATTGAGAGATATAACGCTCGGCTACTAGCTTGAGGATTCTCTCAACAATATATGCTATATTATGATGAGACATTTAGCCCAGTTCCCAAGATCACAACAGTTCAGGTCCTGCTAGCACTCGCAGAAAGTAATAAGACTGGAGACTACGACAGATGAATGTGAAGAATACCTTTCTATATGGAGAACTAGATCGGGAAATATATACGGTCATGTTGGTTGTCACGGCGTGTGTGCGGTGGAAGCGTGTGGCTCGTGGCCATTTAAAAATTAAACTTTTAATAAAGATCAAATCTTTTAATAAAACAAAACTTGCGTAACGCCACGATAACCAAATAAAAATTTTTTTATTGAAAACTTTCTTTCAATCAGTCAGAATCCATTATATATTTATACATTAAATCTACAACATACAATGTTAAGAATTATATGCCTCATGTAGTCTATATCAAGTATCCTTGCAAAATCGATCGATTCCCCGTCCCACGAAACCCTTCCAATGATCAGTATGGACTGAGATCCAGATGAACATTTTCCAAGTCAATTCTCAACGCAATATGACGTGTGTGGGCATGTAGAATATTACAAGACAATTTTTATGTCTCTCAGTGTACTCAACACATGAGATCTAGAGATTAACTGAGAAGGATTTTAGTCAGACGATTCTCCAAAAGAACGCGATAATTATTTTTTTAGAGTTTTGATTAACTATTAATCATAGAAAAATCACTCTAACACCAACTGTGTTCTCAGTTCATTTTTTTATGAACTGATGAACTGATTTATCAACTGAGGTCATTATAATAATGTATGTATATTTTGTAGTGTCACATGACAGTGCAGTGTGCTATGAGGTAGCACAGTTCCTCACAACACTACTGGAGTGTCGTGTGGCACTCCAGTGTTTCACCCCAACTACTGTAGTGTCACATGGCACTATAGTAGTCCATGTCAATTTATGATACCCAAATAGAGATTGACATGTTACAATTACTGCGGATTAAATATTTATTTTAATCAGATAAATATCTAGATATCAGTTAATTCAAATTTAACATATTTGATTATTCTTATCAACTAAATTATATGTTATTTAAAAAGTAACAGATTTAGTTTATTCAAATTATTATCTAATAAAAATTTAATTATCTAATTTCATAAATTAGATATTCTGCCTCACTTATTGATAATTAAAAAAAATAATCGATAATGATATATATATATATATATAATTCAATTAATTAATCACACATAATTATATCATAATTATGTATTTTCCCAAAAAAAAAATTCAAGTTTGTCCTTTTCTCATGTCCTGAAATATTCACACCCTAGACTGTGTAGTACAGAAGTGACTTGAGAACCATGGACCTATAATCCTACGCTCCAATAAACTTAATTATTAATTAAACTCTTCAATTAAATAATCTTATTTATTAATTCTATTATTTCTCCACTATAAATATAAATTTGAACTCTTAGTGATAAAAGAATATATTTATAGAGTATTCTCATGTAGTCCACTGATATAATTATTTTATGTAGTTTTGTCCTCCAATTATAAGTTTAAAAATTAGAACTGGTAAGAATTACCATTTTACTCTTTTAATTACTTCTTGATCCTTAGGTACAATTAATTCACTTGTAAATGATTAATTTATAATCGTATTATAAATTTGAGCTCAATAATCATTCAGTTTCAGAATTAACACTTAAGAAAACTAATATACGATCTGTTAGGAAAGCTTGAATTACAAATCTTATAAGGTCATGTTCTCAGCCATACATATCACTAAATCTCCAAAATAAAAGTCACTAGCCTGTTTTACAAACAAACTTTAATGAGTGAACATGTATAGGAGTTCATGACTACTTAGGATTCATATTGATCTATGTATGCTCATCAGATTAATGTCTATTAAATCTTTATGATGAACGGTATGTTGATAAATATATTAATTCACATCGGTCCTATAATAAATAATCTTATTATATAAAGTACATTCACCAAGATATCTATCCACATCAATGATCCGGATATAAACCACATGCATTCATAATGCTTAGTAAACTGTACTAGCAATCATTCATTAAAAATTACATAATTTTATATATTGCTGACGATTTTATTCATTATCTATGATCTTAATCCTCTCGTACTAATATAAGATCATAGTCTCATTAATGAATAATATAATTTTTAGATATTTATATAAATTATTCAACAATAATTTTAAAAAATAATTATAAGAAGAATGTAATTTCATTAAATTTCATATTAAAATTTCAATACATATATTTTGATGACATTATCCCCAACAATCTCCCACTTGTCCTAAATTAAATGTGGCATCTCTCTCAACCCCATGTTTCGCACATGACCCCCATGCATCTTCAGAAGAAGTGTCTCGGTAAATGAGTCTTCTGATCGAACATTATACCCATAATAGCCAAAGCCAAATTATGATCCAACATTATCTTCATAATAGTTAGATCACCTCAGTGTATGACCCGGACGTCGAGTTTTGACTATCCTTATCTGATTCATAATTCGTATATCCAGTGCGATTCAGGTTTCCAAATGAACAAACAAGCATATAATTTTCCATTCTCCTTAGATACTTGAGAATATGTTTTACTGTAATTCAATGTTCCAAATCTAGATTCAATTGATAACGACTGACAATTCCTACTACATAGTAGATGTTCGGTCTCATACATAACATGGCATACTTGAGACTCCAACTGCTGAAACATGATGAACTTTTCTCATATCCTCTTCCTCTTGAGGTGTCTTAGAAAATACCATCATTCCCAATTAGTAGAATACCATCAACATAAAGAACTAAGAAAACCACTATGTTATTTTTTATGTATTTATAAAGTAGACTTCACCAACATTTTTCTTGAAGCCATGAGACTTTATAATCTTCTCAAAGGTAAGATTCGAAGATCTAGAGGCTTATGTTAATCCATTAATGGATTTAAGCAACGTGCATACTTTATGATCTTGCCCCCTTTGTACGAATCCTTCTGGTTGCATCATATAAATATTTTCTTTAAGATAGCCACTCACAAAAGCTGTTTTGACGTTAATTTGCCATATCTCATAGTCAAAACTAGCATGGCCACATGGGAGAATGTCTCTTCATAATCGACTCATTCCCTTTGTGTATAGCTCTTGACTACTAATCGTGCCTTGAAAGTCTCTACTATCTCATTTGCACCTCTTTTTTCCTTAAAAATTCATTTACATCCAATGGGCCTAACATCTTCAAGTGGATCTACAAGTTCCCAAACGAAATTTAAATACATAGATTCCATTTTCTGGCTCATGGCATCTTGCCATTTCTCCTTTTTAGGATCATGTATTGCTTCTTCATAAGATAATGGATCATCCTTACAGTGTCTAACACTCGAACATGTGACTCTAGTTTGTAGCGAACTGGTTATCTCACAACCCTCTCATTACAACATTGCACCGGGGTTTCCTTTGTAGGAACTATGCTTTCTCTGGTTTGTCGTTTATTAATAGAAATTGAAGGTGGTCTGATCTCATCAGTCATTGATTCCTTGAGAACTACTTACTTCGAGGTTTGTAGTTTTTCATATAGTCCTGTTCAAGGAAGGTGGCATTTGTCGATACAAACACATTTTGATACTTGTAACTATAACAGTACCCACATCTAGTCTTTGAAGCATAGCCAACGAATATGCATATTCAGACCTTGAGTCTAACTTTTCAGTTTTAGATCTAAGAACATGAGCTAGACACCCCCATATATGGATATGACACAAACTGGGTTTGAAGAAATTCTATAACTTTAAAGGTGTATTGCTTACAGACTTAGAATGCACTACTTTCAAAATGTATGTAGCTGTGTGTAATGCATATCCCCTAAATGTAAGTGATACTGATGAGTAACTTAACATCGACCTAACCATTCCAATAAGGTATAGTTTCTCCTTTATGAAATGCAATTTTACTGTGGCGTTCCAGGTGCTGTGAGTTAAGATAAGATTCCATACTCCTGCAACTAATCCCTGAATTCTAAACTTTCCAAAAGTCTTAGATTTTCTTTGCATTAGGTAAGTATAACCATATATAGAGTAATCGTCAATAAAAGTGAGGAAATACTCATACTCACTTCTAGCTTGTACATTGATCGGTTCACAGAGATCACTATGCACTAGCTTATGTTCCTAACCATCCATATCACTAAATCTCCAAAAAAAATGTTAATAGCCTATTTTACAAACAAACCTTAATGAGTGAATCAAAAGATCTTATAAACATGTATAAGAGTTCATGAATACTCATGATTCAGACTAACTTATGTATGATCATCAGATTGATGTGTATTAAATCTTTATGATGAACGGTAAGTTAATAAAGATATTAATTCATATCGATCCTGTCATATAATCTTATTATATAAAGTAATTTCACTAAGATGTCTATCCACATCAATGATTCATATCTAGACCACATGCATTCATAATGCTTAGTGAACCATACTAACAACCATTTATTAAAGATTCTATACGTTAATATGTTGCTGATAATTTTATTTATTATTTATGATCTTAATCCTATCGTACTAATTCAAAATCATAGTCCCATTAATGAGTATGAAATTTTCATATATTTATATAAAATATTCAACAATAATTTAAAAGAAAATTTATAAGAAAAATATAATTCCATTAAATTTCATATTAAAATGTCAATGCACATACTTTAAGGGAATTACCCCCAACAGGTCCAACGAAGGGGGTTCGAGGATAAAGCTTATCATGACTATGTATGTTAACTGAGAAAGGCTCTCTAAGGATTGTAGCAGGCCCCAAGAGCATGGTATGGTAAGATTGCTGAGTTTTTAGTGGAAAGTGGATATGTGATGGCACACGTAGATTCAAGCTTATTTGTCAAGGTAAAAGAATCAAAGATCGCATTGCACTAGTATACGTGGATGATCTCATCATCACATGCGATGATGAATTATAAATCTGTTAAACGAAGGAGAATCTGCCAGTCTGCTTTCAAATGAAGGAGCTTGGAAAAATAAAACACTTCCTTGGATTAGAAGCTAATCAAACTAAGGAAGGTGTATTTCTCTGCCAAAAAAAAGTATTCAAGGGACTTGTTGCAAAGGCTTGGAATGGTCGAGTGCAAGTCCATGGAAGTTAACGCCAAATTATATGCTCATGAAGGCAAAGATGTACATGATGGGTCAATGTATCGACAACTACTTGGTAGTCTAATTTACCTAACATTAACTCGACCATATATCTCGTACGCAATCGGTGTAACGAGTCAATATATGCAATATCCTAAGAAACATCATTTGAAAGTAGTGCGGTGAATTTTGAGGCACGTCAAGGATACCACTAACTATGATGTCTTATATAAGAAAGGAGGTGAGTCTAAGATAGTTGGACACTATGATGTTGTTTATGCTGGAGATCACGATATGTGTTTAAGCTTGGATCTGGACCTATATCTTGGTGTGGTAAAAAGAAGCCAACGATGTCCTTGTCAACCACAGAAGTAGAGTATAGAGCAGTAGCAATGGTAGCTCAGGAGAGTATGTGACTAATGCAGCTGATGAAGGACCTACACCAGTTTAAAGACTATTTTGTGTCACTTTACACTACTACAAAATGGGGCTTAGATGACGATGAAAACTCATCATCAAAACCTTTTAGTGATTGGGATGCGACTGTCATCTATCCAGGTGACATCAAAAGTATTGAAAAAAACTGTCAATATAGGCCGGCTGTGAAATCCAGTTAGCTGACAGGGAATCCCTGTCAACTAAACTTGTCGAAATATGGTGTTAGTTGACGGGGATTACCCGTCAACATAAGTTGCCGTAAAAAGTAATTAGAAGACGGGGAATCTTCGTAATCTAAGAGCCAAATTATTTTTAAAAAGCTGTCATGAAAAGGCTGGCCTTTGCATGACAACTTCTTTCATTACTAGGTGAAGGCGCGTGCAATGTTGTTATTTGAAGTAGTTTATAAAAATATACATATAATAGGAGTTATATAGCTATATATAAAAAGTAAAGTGTAAGTTGTATTTTTATGTACAAGCGCCCACAGACCATTCATGTTTTGAACAATTCTGAATAGTAAAATTGGTTATTGAATATCAAAAACAAAAACTTATAAAAAATTCAACAAACAAGCAAGCAAGGGGAAAAGAAAATAAATAGTACATTTGTCTATTTGCATCTTTATCATTAAAGTGATATTTATTCATTAAGAGAAGAATCATGACCCAAAAGTTGCAGGAGATCAGTTGAAGACTTCAGGAGGTCCGTATGCTGCTGTTCCTACAAATGTACAAGCCTTATCATCTGGAAAGGATACCAATTACAGAATATAATGTAAGACCAGACATAAAGAATTTGATGATCATAAGAAAAATTCCCAGACACGGCCGTTTAAACCAACTGCAATCTCGAAGGATAGTTTCTTCCTAACACGTCAAGAACCGAACATATTGGCGAGCTAAGTAGCCTAAAGAAGATGAAATCAAAGATATTCTATCACACTTCAAGCTATACAAAAGAAAATTGTTCATATAACAGAAGCAGGCTTGGTACTTAAAATAGATTTACAATAAAGGAAGGAAAATCCCACAATCTTGATTAGCCAGTAGAACATATAAACATGTATCCCTCTTTGAGATATCCAAACTCCGATGCTTTCCCACTTGCTATTATCACAAGAAAATATAGTCTTGAGTAGTCAACCATCTATCTATAAACAAATCCATCTATCCCTTTTGACTCTAAACTATTAATGACTTGGGATTGATGAAATGTTCACTCCTAACCCTTCTTTCATTTTCACACTACATATGCAACACAATTCTGTTTTTGACAATTTAGTTGATATATTTTGAAATTTATGCAATATCTAAGCCCCATACTACACAATTTGTTAAGTTTTAGCCTCTGAACAACAATCAAGTTTAGAAGATCTTGATTACCATTGACTAGAAATAATACAATCACCAGAAGATCAAGTTATGAACAAAATATATAACTGCACTTCTTTCCTAAGCTTCAAATCTTGAAATTGTTAACTACTTGAATGAATTGTAAATCAAAAATTCATAGAAGTAAGTTGCATATACACACTCTACAGCAAAATTATGCATCAGAGAGAACAGGAGTGTAGGTCTCACCAGATACTCCTTGTAAGAACTTGACTGATCAAGCCTAACACTCAACAATACCTATGTTCTCCCGTCTTGAGTTTAAGCCTTGGGCTAAGGCCTTAGAATTGGTTTTGATCAACCAAAGCATGTAAAGCCATCTCGACATCAGTAAATGGTTGCCCAGCATAAAGCTGAAGCTAGTAGCTATATTTACTGCCTCATGAAGTTCCTAAGAAAAATTGAAGTTTTCTTTTTCTCATGATCTGACTAGTCTATTACAGTAAATAAAAATGAGACGTCTAATTACTAACTATAGCATAAGCTGGAAATAAAACTTGGCAGATCCCACAAATCATGCTCGTCGTAGAAATACAACGCCATAAAGAAACATGGAGTTTCTTCAACTTTACTGGTTTATCCATAAAGCTAGTTAATTTATTGTATGTAAATGTGCAGGAAACTGCCTCAACTATCCTAAAAGATGCAAATCAAGTATAGATTTCTACCATTTTAGTCAAAGGAACAATGACAACAATACACATGTAGACAAAGATGGTAATTGAATTAAATGCTCTACTTTATATTTATTAATCACTACTCAACTTCTAGGACTTATAATCAAAATACAGAGATCAAATGGACAGAGAAATCTAAGAAAGAAACTTGCATCAACAATCTAAAAAATTTACAAAGAACCAAAGTTAAAAAATGCTTCTAGTGATGAATATAAAAGGGAACTAAACATACAGAGCTTATGATACTTTACATCAGTTCTCACTTCTCCTAAGCTCATTTCTCTATTACATCTATAATTCATCAAAGTATGTCACCGAACAGAGGCATCAAGATACAGAGAAACACACAATTGGATAAGAAACAACTACTTATTAGTCTATTCAACCATTAAGTAAGAAATGTAAACTTCAACTCAACAACAAAGAGATGTTACCTTGAGATCAACTGCAAATTACCTTTCTTTTTCACGTAGTTCATCCCATGAAATTGTGGAGGTAAGAAGTGTATAAGTTCATATCATTTCATTGACAGTGGATTTGGAATAATATTTTGAGAAATTTGTAAATGTATAAAGTTTCCCATACCGGACTTCGGCGGGCAAGGTCAATTTTGTCTGCTTCATTGTTAGCATTTTCTTCTTCATAGCCTCTATTTCCCGAAAAAGTTTTCAATTGTTTAAAATCCATTGATAGCTCAAATAAAACAATACACTCTCATCTGTATGTAAATGATTGAAACTTACTAAAAGTAAAACTTATTAAGGGGAGAATCGTATACGGTTCCAAATACCATGAAGAAAGGACCATAAGATTAGTCCAAACCTTAAGAGTTGCAAAAATATTCACATAAATAAAAGAATACAAGGTTGCAACAAAGTTACTAGTACAGGCAACACAAACCAACATTTTATACATAGAATGATGCTTTTCCATTCATATTTTATCACAATAGTATACTATTCACCAAACCTAAATACTGTTAGAAAAATATAATTGTTGGATGATCTTGAATAATTTTTCTTGTCTACTTTCCTAAACTCATCCCCATTAACTTTTGATTATTATTCAATAAAATTAGATGAGCCAATTATCTTGACAAGGATATAGTTCAGCTAACTGGAAGCATTAATAAACTCATCAGTAGTCACAGATAAATAGAGTACGAGTATGCATATAGAGGGGCTCGAAATGGTCTTTCTCTTCTTCCAAAGCGAAGTTGTCGACTCCTTTTTACCACCAAGACCCTCTCCTGTTAGAAAGAATATAAATAAGACAAAATTGTTGTTTGTATGGACAACATTTAAGAAAATTAGAATATGCTCATATCCATCTTTCTAACCATATAACTTACTGCTTACTATCAACAAATCTACAGTGACATTGAAACAAGTCAATTATGGCCTACAAGAGATTAAATAGGTTAATCAACTGCAATCAACACTTAGAAACCAAAATTCATAGAACTAATCCATGCCCATCCATGTATTTAGAAGATGCAAATGAAAAATACAACAATAAAAAGAAAATGAAAATATTGAGCAAAGGACTAGACTCTGACACAAACAACAGTAGAAAAATTTGAAAACAATAATAGAAAGAAAGGGAAAAAGAAGAAAAATGAGAGAGAAAAGACATGTAACTAACTTTCAATGCCGGAATGAAATATCTCAAAACAAACCAATAGTTGTAATTATTGAGAGAGGTGAGATCGTAAACATTTAACACCAAAAATCGTATAAGCGATAGAGAAAAGAGAGAGAAGAAACTCACTTCAGACCCTTATTTCAAATAATCTACTTCATAATCATTCAGAACTGAAAACAAATCAAGGGCTATTGCCGGACCAAGAGGATATGTCTCGACCTGTTCATCAACAACCCTCTCTATCCATTATTGCTAGGGTTAAGAAATGAGAGGAAATATAGCATAGAAACTACCCAAGTGATTGCGAGCGACGAAGAGAGAAGAGAAAAGCATAATTGTAAGCAAGGCATGACAAACGACTGGCTTGGATGGTGTTCTCGACATCAATTCTAGGGTTTCTAGTGAAAGGGAGGAAGGGGGGTTTTAAGCGATTATCTTTTCTCTTTTAGCTTCCTTTCCCTGTTTAGCACCAGCTTCGATGAAAATGATGGCAAGCTAGAGAGAGATGGCATCGGCACAGGCCGAGAGAGAGAGAGAGAAAGATGGCATCGAAAGAGATGGAAATTGTTTTAGATTAGGGTTGTAATATGGTATTTTTGTAAATAGATAAAAACTTAGTAATAATGTTAGCAAAAGCTACACCATTTGTATAGGTGCGTACCCACGCCTAAATTAAGAGTGGCAAAAACTAATGACAGTTCAAAAATTAACTGTCATCGTAGATAAGTTCATAATGATAGATTATTTAAACACTATCATGTTAGTTAAAAACAAAAAAAGTACCATTTAGCACCTGTTTTTATGACAGGTTTAAGAGACCTGTCATAAAAACCAATCCCTTATTGTCATTATAACCTATTTTTGTAGTATTGTTACTGCGATAATCAATATGCTTTTTGTCTAACAGAAAATCCAGTTTTCCATGCTTGGATGAAGCATGTGGAGGTGCATTATCATTTTCTAAGAGAGAAAGTACTACAAGAGGAACTGGAGATGGACCAAGTAAAGAGAGAAGATCAAGTAGCAGAGTTGTTCACTAAAAGACTCAACACTACAAGGTTTCAGAAGTTAAGAGAACAACTATGAGAAAGAGGAAAAATGAGTTGGTGCTGAAGGGGAGAATTGTAGAGGCAACACCGCCTCTAAGTGAAGGAGCTAGAAATGTCTAGCATTGGGCTTAGAGGCAGCACCACCTCTAAGTGAAGGAGCTAGAAACTTTTAGCATTGGGCCTAAGCCCACATGCTAGATTTTTCTAGCACTTTGGCAAAGTCGGTTACTAACCGACTTAGAAGCCGATAAATAGGACCTTTGGTCCTTTGTGTATGTGTTCAAGTATGTGACTAAAATAACTGTGTGTTCAAGTGAGTGTTCAAAGAGTTCTAAAGCAGTAATATATTGAGTGTGAGTTAGGGTGTGAGTAGTGTAGTGTGTTGTGGTCGTGTAAAGAGAGTCTGTAAGTCTTGGTTGTTGTAAAACCAAGAGTACTTGGTGTAATTACTTTTTGTCATAATAAAAGTAATTACATTATTTTCATCACATGTCGTTTTGTCCAACAAGGCTCATATTATTTAACTAGAGAGTTTGATTGAAACTTAATTCAATGTACAATATAAATTTAATTTCATAAATATTAAAAATTAATATATTTTCTCTTACTTTATAAAAAAGAAAAAATGAATATACTTAAGTTTTTATATATTATTAGTGAATTAACAAATAAACTACACTTATTACGTACAACGCACGTACTTTTCTACTGATATTAATAGATACTCATTATGAGTTAATTTAAAATATACTATTTACATCCATTTATTTGAATATTAAAAAAAATACTTCTCACTTTCGCTTGCATTTTTATTACAATTATTATTACCATATAAAGTTTTTTGTTCTTCGTGGTATGAACTAAAAAATATTTCTCGTATACATTTTTCTACAAAAAAATATAAGTGCGTAAACTTCTGATACTTTTTTTTCTTTAGTAATTAGGTATCTCTTATCGTAAAGAATATAGCTACTTCTTGCTCAGGAAGAGTCATACTTATTATTTTAATTTTAGACTATTTCTTTAATGCACTTTCATTCCTTAAATATGTATATTGAAGAGAAGAAAAAATTTCATATTTATTTACTTCATATCATAACATCAAGATGTACATTATTTAGAAAAAAGTTCATAGTCGTTTAATGTTTTTATTTTAAATTAAAAAATTATGTATGACAAATATAATATTTTAAGAAATTATAACTGGTTAAATCACGTGTGATGAATGTAAACATTGCCCAGTATTAAAAAACTCCTCTAATGCAGCAAATAGATTCCTTACTTGTAAAAAATTACGAACATATGCAAAGACACTCGCTAGTAAAAAAATGAGGTAGAAGTATATAGATACTCACAAATGCAACAAATAGAATCCAATGTCATATCTTTTCATGTTCAAATTCTAATCTTATGAAAATTCTTATCACCATTATTGTCATAGATACAAACCTAACACTAGAATGCTATAAAACAACACATAATACGGTGATTTGTGTTCATCAGGTCACAGACTAGGAGAAGCAGTAAGCCCCAAAATAATAATGTCCAGATTGACAAATATAATTAATCTCCATTCATTAATCAATTCAATCCTCATCTCTTCCATGTACGTCTGCCAGGTGTGGATATCAAAACAAAGGACTAAAAAATATCATCACATATCCACGTTGCTTCAAGGAAATCAAGATACTGCAAAAATATGTTTCCTCCATAACTTTTTAGCAGAACCAGTAATAGGATTATAAATAAAATCAAGTCAATCATGTCTTGCCAAACGCATCTTAAGAGAAATTAAAGATGGTTACGTGATAATAGATAGAGCGTTGACAGCTAATTGCGGGTCAACAATGGTTGGGGTAAGTTGTCCTTTTTGGTTGGCTGAAACAAAAAAGAAAACCAAAATCACTCAACTACAAAGCTCTTAGACTTAAACCCTTTCATGAGGCTTCCTTGGGTAAGCTTGGTGTGGTTCTTGAAGTCTAGTGTGAATCATAGCTTTAAGTTTTTGGTAAGTAGAATAAACTTTCTACGAGGAACAAACTGTTCACTAGGGGGTTAGTCAAGATGAGAACTCTTTTGCTTGTTGAAGGGTGAAAGATCAAAGCCTTGTTAGGAAGTATTTGGATATAGGGCCCTTATCTATCATATACAAGTCCCACATTATCACCTCCATAATTCCCTCAACCATTATAGAGAAAAATTCACATGCCCATTGGTTTTTTAAAAATAATATACCTTCAACTCCTTCTTCATGGCCCTGCTTATTGGCTATGACTATATTAAAACAACGGAGTCACATATACCTAAGTTGACAATTAATGTATATTTATACATGCTCTTATCATAAACTTACAAGATAGAATGAAAAACTGAGAAAAAGCAGGAAGAAAACCAAAAACTTCAAAAGTCTAAGAGTTCATACAGTAGGGTTTACATGTATTAAATCCTTGATCTTTTCCTGATTCTTGAGTGCATATTTAACAACAACTAGTGCAAAGTATCCCTGAGAAATATATGAAAGATTGAAGAACTTTTTAGTTGGATATCACAAAGTGAATAAAGTCTACAAGTAAAATTGTCATTAAATATTCTCTAAAGGCAAATATACCTGGACAACAAGTGAGATCTTATTAATGTCTAGTGCATCAACAAAAGATTCCAAGGATGACACATACTCTGTAAATCAGAGAGATAATTTAACATGTTGGGGAATCAGAATGAAAATCATGGCAAGCCTGATTATGGGGAATAAAAAGGAAGCTGATTGATAGTGTATATATAGGAGAAGACATCTATTATTATGCTTTTTCCTTATTTCTAGACACATCATGTACACATAATATAACTACTGTTTATATTTTGTTTTTCCTTAATTCTAGACAAACCATGTACATACTTCTTATTAAGATTTATAGTTGTGTTTGTATATATAAGCTTGTATATTTCAAAGAAGATATGACTGAGAAACTATAATTGTCCACATGATATTGGAGCCTGCGGCCTAATTAGTTTTTTTCCGTTACTGCCAACCTTAATTACTGGACTACCTTCTTGATAATGCCACCGAGCTTCATTGCTAGAGGTTGGAGCAACATGTTCGACCGTCATTGCAAGGGAAAAGTCAGGCTAATTTCTGAAACAAATCAAAACTGTTTGCCTCCATGCAACCTAATTTTTTTCTTATCCATGTTCTTAAACTACAGAAGTCATGTCGACATCTAATCCATCTACTACCCCTGTATCAACCCATCATCATGTGAATACCAACATTTCCACGATTCCTTCAAGTGAAATAGAAGCAACTATGTTAAATGGTCACAACTGCTCAAAACATTCATTAAAAGGAAAGGAAAACTAAACCATCTCATGGGAGAGAACCAAGAAAAATGATTTAATTGATGAATTCCAGGACAACATTTTATTCAAATTCTTCCAAATAGATAGCATTCATGATATTGGAGCAGAAGGGAAAGACACAATTGAATGACAAGTATTATTTAATGATAGACAAACGATAATAACAAATTACCATCCAACATGTAGTGAAATCCATATTTTGGTTGAGGCTTATCCAAAAACCCCAAACCCTGCAATAAGAGGAAAGTAGCGAGAAAGATCTTCCTTAGCACGCTATAAAAGTAATGTATGATGACAAGAATTATTCAATGCCTTTATTTAAAAATAAAGTCTAAAATTTGTTAGATGGGTAGATATAGAAAGACGTAGTGATGAAATAAGATAGATAAAGCAATATATGGATAAGTAGAGAGAGAGGGAAGAAAAGAGTGAAGTTGTTTAGCGTGGATAAAAACAGTATTGAAGTTGAACAGGACAAAATCACGTAAAGCAAGAATAATGATAAAGAAGTTTTTCTTGTATACAAGAATACAAGTAAATGGTCTATAAAATACTCAGCAGATTTTTGTTACGTAAACATGAGATGAAAAAAATATGGCCAACTAAAGGGATCAAGTAGGATAACTAACATTTATCTAAAAATAATATTATTTCCATGTTCAAGTCAAGATAAAGAATTATCTAGATTTTACTACATAACTTGAGTCGCATCGGAGCACATCGCGCCTTTCAAAAAATCAGGTGGTGTGTGTTTGTGTGTGTGTGATTGAGGTATTTGGTAATTGTAGATGATCACTTAAAGACTTAATTACAACTCTCAGCAGTCATCACATTGAAATGGAAGAATAATTCTACCTAAGTAGATCTTCAGTGTACCAAAATTTATAACTCTTTGGATGTAAAGTAGTCATAATATTTACCTCTAGAAATTTTGATAACTTTAAAATCCCAGATACTTCCAGATTAACCTCATCATTTCTTCAAGGTGTATGAGAAGGACTGAGTGTGATTTTTCATAAAGCTAATGGGAGAGAAGCTTTGAAAAGAACCTCACCTTGGCGGCTTGCAGAAAGCCAAATGATCAAGTAATACAACATTTAAGGAAAATTCTTTACATAGTTCCTCAATATCTGTAATGTGAAGGATGAGTCCCTGAAAGTTAGTTTTTATATACTTGCTCCATCATTTTCTAACGAATATTTAAAGTTAGTATCGTCAATGGCGAATGCATCTTCCTGCTTCACTCCGCTCCATTGAGAGACTTTCTATTGCAGACTTTGCATCTCTCCTTCTGCATTTGTGGTGACTTGAACTCTACAATTTAGAAAGAATTGAGAGAGTAAAAATTTCACAGATCCACCATCATCACCGAGCGATAACCAAAGCTCGATAAAGATTGAGAACCATCGTCGTTCATCCATATCTCCTTAGATGAATCAGACACAGAGGGAATTTTTACAAAATCAAATGAGAGAGAGACCTTACCTGAGAAGCTTGAGGCTAGACGAGGCAAGGCGAGGGTCAGCTTGATATTGAGAAAGGCGAGGGGAGGGTTAGACTGAGAGAGATGGAGGCTAGGGTTTGCTTTTCCTCTTGGCTTCCCTCTGTCTAAAAGTTGAAATGACCAAACGAGAGAGACTACGGATTTTATTCGTGTTGAGTGTGAATTGAATTTTCATGCAAGCATTTTTTAATCAAGTCCCACTCCTTAAAATTCTAGCTCCTGCCTTCTATTTTTTATTTTTACAAGATTCATAAAAACCTTGTTGTTTGGATTTTTCTACATGAGGAGACAAAAAACCCTGTACTTAAAACTTGTAGAATGTCATATTGTAGTGAATACTGGCTTGACCATCATAGCATAGTTTGCTCCTAGGTTGATATCCATACGGCCTCTTTTTTGTTTTTGTTCCCTTACTTTATCATCTCTCATTGCTCAAACAAGTGTCTTCCCTTATTAATATCTTGAAAGGAAGCAAAATGTTTGGGTGAGATATAATTTGAGAGGAAGAAGAGGAAAGACTAATTCTCCTTAACCTCACAAAGAAGGATACACACTGAATATATGACAATAATATAGAAGAAAAAATTGAATAAATAAAGCTAACTAATCCTAACAGAAACTAACGAACAGATAGTTGGATAACTAATACTGACTAGGATTAGTTGAGCTAAGCTAGATTAGTTGAGCTGACTGGACAATAGTCTCATTACTCCCCATCAAGCGAAAATGAGAGAAATGAACATTGAGCTTGTGCCTTAAAATTTCAAATCTTTGCTGAGACAAGGGCTTGGTTAGAATATATGCTTTTTGCAGATCAGTAGAGATGTACTTCAAAATTAATTACTGAACAAAGACCTTCTCTCGAATCAAATGAACATCCAAATTGATATGCCTAGTCCTGGAATGAAATACAAGATTAGAAGCAGGCATTCCAACACTTATATTATCACATCAGAGCACTGACAAGAAGAAATGTTGAACTATAACTCTGTTAAAAGAGACTGAAGCCATAGCAACTCAGTAGCAGATGAAGAGAGAGCTCGATATTCTGATTCAACACTAGAACGTGCTACAATAGTTGTTTCTTTGAGCTCCAAATAATAGGATTACCACCTAGGTAAATGCAGTAGCCATTAGTAGAACGTCTGTCATCTAAGCAACTTCCCCAATCTGCATCAGTGAATCCCTCTAGAGTAAGTGATGTAGCATGTTGAAAGAGTAAACCATATTCAAGTGTACCCTTAAGATATCTCAAGACTTTCTTGCAAGCCTTCCAATGGCCTGTAGTGGGAGATTGTAGAAATTGACTTAGCTTATTAATGGAATAAGCCATATCACAGAAAGTTGAACCTGAAGTGGAGGAAAGCTTTATTAAGGAACACATTGCTCTTGTACAATGGTGGAATCAACCATATTCGTCTTCTGTAATAAGTCTAAAATGTATTTAGACTGTGTAAGATAGATACCAGTATGCTTTCTATAGGCTTCAAAACCAAGGAAAAAGTGAAGAGGTCCAAGCTGTTTGAGAGCAAAGTGGCTGTCAGATCAGAAATAACTTTGGCAATTAAGTGAGTGCTACTCTCTATTATGAGAATATCATCCACATAGATAAGGAGAAGAACATCAGTGGCATATCTGAAATGAAAAAGATAGGTATCTGACTTCGAATTTTGAAAACCCCATTGAAGAAGATATTGTTGAAGCTTAAAGAACCAAGCTCTGGGAGCCTGCTTTAAGTCATATAAGGATTTGTTGAGCTTGCAAACATGCTGAGAAAACAGGGGTTGGCTCATGTACACAACTTCATTCAAGTCCTCATTTAAGAAAGCATTATTAATATCAACCTGTTGAATCTCCCAATTGAAAGTTACTACCAAAGTGAGCATAATCCTTTCTGTAGAGGCTTTATAGCAGGACTGAATGTCTCAAAGTAGTCAAAACTAGGAGTTTGTTGAAACCCCTTTGCCACTAAACGTGTCTTGTACTTGCTCACTGTTCCATTTGGATTCAACTTAGTTCTTAACACCCATTTGTTCTTAACAACATTCATTCCTGTAGAAAAAGGAACCAGCTGCCAAGTATTGTTTTTTAGTAGAGCTTGATACTCATCAAGCATTACTGCATACCACTTTAGATCATGTAAAGCCTTTCTAACAGAAGTAGGTTTATATGACAGTCATTAGTATCGGTTAGAAACATCTTAGGTTCAAAAGTGCCAATCTTGGATCATGTGGTCATAGGATGAGAAGAAAGAGGACAAGGTCTATGAATAGAGGAAATGATTGATGCAGTGTGATGTACAGATAGAGCAACTACTATAGATGAGTTAATAGGTGAGTCAGATTCACTAGATGTAGTTTGAAATGGAACAACAACTAAAGGAGCAGATTGTGTAGTGTTATGTGAAGGAGTGTGTGAAAGTAAAGGAGAAATACCACTGATATTAGGTGAAAAGGTGTTGGATGGATCTAGAACAGGTTGATAGTCTTCTGCAACTGGCAAAATAGATGTTGAACTTATACCACTTGATTGTTGAGAATGTGTGGTTGTTTCTGGAGTAAAGTTAACTATAGAAACATGCCAGCTAGTTGAGCTAGAACTATGTTGAGAGTGAGAATTCTATTTAGGACTAAAGAAGTTAAGGACTGATAGGGGAACTCAGACTCATTAAGCGAAACACTTCTAGCAATGTAAATTCTGTTAGTTTGAGGATTTAAGCATTTATAACCTTTATAGTGATTAGAATAGCCAAGGAATACACACTTAGCCATATGAAACTGAGTTTTACTGTTACTATAAGGTCTTAGAAAAGGAAAGTTAGTACAACCAAAAACTTTGAGAAAGGTTAAATCTGGGTTGTTTTGAAATAAGACTTGAAAGAGAGATTTGTGAAGCAAGACAAGTATAGGAAGCCTGTTAATAAGGTAGGTAGAAGTGTGAAATAATTCCCACCAGTATTTAAGAGGTAGAGAGGCTTGAGCCAAAAGTGTAAGCCCATTTTTTCTACTATATCCCTATGATTCCTCTCAACCCTACCATTTTAGGGGTGGGTGTGAGGACATGGGTGAGGAAACACAATCCTAAGTTTTGACCCCAATCACAATGAAAGGTTTTGACTTTCCTTTCAAAGAATCTTTCAATATAAGTGAGAAATTGTAACACAATTTGCTTAGTTTCAAATTTCAATTTTAAAGGAAAGACCCAGGTAAATCTAGAGTAATCATCCATAAATTTTATATAATACATAAATCTTAAGTGTGAAAATGTGGGTGAAGGACCCCACAAGTTAGAGTGAATAATGTCAAAAGGAGATTTCGCTCTAGTGTTGGACAAGGGAAAAATACTATGATGCATTTTTCCATATTGACAAATATCATAAAAGCTAAAATTATTAATGCTAGAAGTGTTTAAGTTGAGAGACTTACATACTTTGTTCAAAACAAGACTAGTGGATGACCTAATCTCTTATGCAGCATATTAAGAAGATTAACAGACTTGCTAAATTTTGGAGCTTCAACAGAATTAACATTGCAAGCAGACAATTAAGAAACAAAATTACTTTTATTGTTAATATCAATATTACAAACAGACAATCGAGACTTTGGAAGCTGATGAGCATTTCTAAAGGCCTTTGGAACAACATTACAAGGCTTGAAAATAACACTACGTACAGACTTTTGCTTGAGTTATTTACAAGACTGACAGAATGAGCATTTACTGATTCAAACTCAGTAGCTTTATTGATAGATAAGAAGATAGAAGACTCAAATGTTTGGATAGGCTGAGAGTTGTTGGAGACTTTGGGCAGCAAGAAGTGGTATAGTCCATTTTTAAGCTTGCCCTGCAGAAGAACTTTCCCTGGGTTCTTGTCCATTATGAAATAGAAAAAGGAGTCAAATTCAATCAAGACATCATTATCAATGGTTATTATTGAAACAGTAAGAAGATTTTGGTTATAGAAGGCACACGTAAGTGATACTTAATGATTATCAGTTATAGAATTACCAATGTAAGAAATGCTAAGAGAATTACCATTGCTAACAATAAGCTTACTCTTTCCTTTATACTCAGTTTTCTGTTTCAGATTAGTTGGATCTGTTGTGACATGGTGTGTAGCACCACTATCCACGAACCATGATTCATCTTCCCTGTTTAGTGTATTGGTAGGCTGAGGCTCGAGGAGCATTATTTAGATTGTTTTGTTCTGTGGGTAGTTCTCCAAAGGTTGAAAATATGAATCATACCTGTTATAAAAGGTAGATGCATAATGGCCAACACTTCTACAAATTTGACAAGTAGGTCTATTGAAACCTCTTCCAGGATTTCCTCCATTATTGATTTTACCTCTTTCTCTCTGAAAGTTTTGGCCACGACTTGGAGCTCCTCTTCCTCTACCTTTGTTATTGTATGAAGCAGTGTTAATAGACATGTTTTCTAACTCATTAGTAACACCAATATTTTGTTCAATGCGCAGTTCTTGACTCTAAAACATAAATTGGGCTTCTTAAAGAGTCATCAGGTCATGTCTTGAAGTTAGATTAACCACAACTGAATCATATTCAGTTGACAGTCCTTCTAAAATATAGAGAAGTAAGCCTTCATCACTAACATCTTGTCTCGAGGCAACAAGATTATGAGTAACATACTTCATCTTGAGAATGAAGTCATTCATGCTTAAAGATACCTTTTAATGGTTTGAAGTTGAAAACAAAGTTGCAAAACCCTAGATTGTGATTTATTGCAAAACTCCCTCAAAGAACTTCCCAAACCTCTTGAGAAGTAGAACACCTAACAATATGCCAAAAAATGGATTCGGAAATTAATGTTAAGAGCCAACTCATCAAGAATTGATCACTTCTTTTCCATAGAAGAAACTGAGGATTGATCATTTTGATAGTCTGACGGTTACTTGGTGGTGTAGCAGCAGTAGAATTTTCACTTGTAAGAATAGTGTCTACAATGTACTCAGGTGGACAGGGATTGGTGCCAAAAAGAAATGATTTTAAACCATAAGCTTATGTGATGGAAAGAACTTGTGATCTCCAAAAAAATGTAATTACCACGATCGAGTTTGATTATGGCTGGAATTATATCAAAAGGAAGTGAAAAAGATATCTATGAAATACAACTGTTAGAACTAATTGTTGCTGAATTAGTTGAATTAGAACTTGAAGAGGAAGCATTTGCATTGGTGGTGGCTGGAGCAGTAACGTCTGTGGTTGCAGTGATGGTCGCCATGGAAGGAGCTTGGCTCTGATACCAAGATGATTTGCGATGAAGAAGAGGAAAGACTAATTCTCATTAACCTCACAAAGAAGAATACATACTAAATATATGGTCAATAAAACAAAGAAGAAAAACTGAATAACTAAAGCTAACTAATCCTAACAGAAACTAACGAACATATAGTTGGATAACTAATGTTGACTAGGATTAGTTGAGTTGAGCTGGATGAGTTGAGTTGACTGGACATTAGTCTCATTAGGGTGGATGGACGCATGTGAGATAGCCTTCTCGAACTTGAAGCAATATTGAACCAATATTCAAACTTAAAGTAATACTTAATGACCCACTACCCTTTGATGGGAGAAGGAAAGACTCTTATTCTATCTGGTTGTATCATTGATGGCGTTGAGCTCAGTCTACACCCGAGAAGATGAAAAGGAGCAACAAATGATCTATTATGTCAACAAGTCTTTTCTAAATGCAAAGACTCAATATTCTCACCCTCGTACTTCTAGAGTCATATGATAGTGGTCAAAATCAATTGTCCAATCATTTTAAACTTGAAGTCTTTGAACCTATATAGAAATAAAGAAATCTTGCTTCATCCTGGCAACTCAATACGACATCAAGGAAACTAAGTCCTCATGGTTCGGCAACTAAGCATCCTCAAGCTCAGGTAGGGTCAAGTCATTTATGCGATGTACGTAATCTCAGACAAATCTCATTATTGGCGTGCTAGTGATCAAACAGTGCTAGAGAGCTCTAGAGATCTTTACCCCAGGCTCACCCGTTCATTAAGGTACGGTTTATTACATTTGGGAGTCTGGTTCTACCTTGTCCATCCTCGAACTCATCTTTTGATCAAAGTTGGGTTAGCTTGCAGTCACCCTTTTAGGACTAGTCATGATCGGTGATGACATGGGTTGAGTCTTCACTCGATTCTAGTCAACAATTCCTCAAACGGCTCGTATTAAGTGTTGTTCTACGATAATGGTTCGATGATCTTTAATGCTTGCTGCGTCTCATCCTGTTGAAATCAAATGATCGATTTTTGGTTTTCAGTTTGTGGGCTTATGAGCTACTCCTGTAGTGGTCTAGAAAGATCTCTGTGAACTTTAGCTCAAGTATTACGTGAGTCTTTTGGGGTTAGAGACCCCTATTTTCTATGTTTTGTTATATGTGGCTTTGTAATTATAGCCATACTTGTTGCATGTTACCAAGCTTTGATTTTTGTTGCTTAAACATCCTAGTTAAAACTTGTTTACTGTTATTAAATTGCCAGTCATCCTAAAAACCTAAACTGTTGGGAAATGAGAACTTATATATTTGGATTAATTGTTTAACAGTTCCCCTTACATGCATATCAAAACATTGTTGGCGGGCTAACCCATTGACAATTAATTTTAAATGAGGAGAAATATTATTTATGCAAGAGTTTGAACTTAGGACCTCCGTTTGATACTACTTTAAATTTCCAGTTCTCACAAAAGCTTAAACTGTTGGATTAAGACACATTCATATATTTGAATTAATTATTTAACAGCTGTCATTTCTCGTTTTAGTTATGTAATTTGGTAGTAAAGCTACCATTTTGTCTCGTTTCTAGGGGTTTGCCTTGAGCTGTTTTACCATGGGTAAATTCTTCTTCAGAACCTATTTTCTTTGGTTATAATACATTTTAATTATCTTTATAAAATGAATTACAATCCGTATATCAACTTGATAATTCTCTAGTAATTACCCTAATTGTTTTGTTTTATTTGTTCTCATTTAAGTGGAACTCTGTAAAGGATAGGGAAATGGGAGGAAGGTGTGTATGCATAAGCTAGTTCTAGATTGGGTACATGAATAAAAAGTCATTTAGTCAATAAAAAAGCTTTGGGAACATGAACGTCTAGTATGGAGAGAAGGATGAGCATCTTCAGTAGCTTAGACAATGACAACCGTTAGTGAATGCACATCCTTAATTAGTGCTGCCAATGGGTGGTAATCATGGTAGCTGCTACGATGATCATACATATAAAGGTTCATGAGTAGAGATGGAGAGAGTAAGCCATTTCTAGAATGAAGGAAAAAGTCTTAAACTACTAAAAGTCCCTGTAAGTGAGTGTGTGACCTCCTTTATATAGAGGAGGGAAGAGAAAAACAATTTATGATGATAAATGAGTGAATGACAAGTATAAATAAAGACCAAAGTACGAAACACTGCCATGTCTCGCAAAGTACATATTCAATGAGATAATAACACATTTAAAGCGTCTACTAATCAAGGAGGTCATGGCGGTAGACTGACATCATGAGTTTCATTCTAATTCTATCAAAGTATACACTTTTAATTTGTTTCTAAAGCGGTGAGTCCTGTCAAAGTCTTTTGACTTGACTTGATGATTGCCGGGCTTAGGTCACCACGTCACAAGGACCCACGTAGACAAGGTAGATGTAAATGTTGAGGCTTAATAACCTGGCTTCTTTGGGTTTCCCATATCATTTTGTGTGTTTCTTTTGCTTGTAGAACTGAACTTTGCTTTTGCTGCTTTCTTGGGGTTGTCCTTGTTCTTTTTTTGGTTATTAATAATAATTTGATTTCATGTCTGTCCCCTCGTACATTCTATTATGACTTTTTTTATAGCATTTGGCTTCAATGCGATAACACAAACTAAAACCAATCGATAAATAAAAAATTGAGTAGATTGATAAAAAAAATTAATGTTAAATTGAATAATTGCTCTAAACTTGACTGAAAACTAAGTAGATTGACCATTGTTAAATTGAACAGTGACTGAGTAGAGATATTCAAATAACTTCCATGTCATTCTGAGGCCACTTGACTCCCCGAGTCATTGCAATCTGGTTCTACCTTAGCTGCTTTCCTCTTTCGTTCAAAACTTGATGGTAACCTGACCATTAAATACATAAAATATTAAATTGGAGACAAAAATACCAATGAAATATTACAAAAGAAAATATTGGTAATGTAAATATTTAAGGTTTTATTAGATACAACATTTAAGGAGGGTTTCACCAAATAATAAAGCTATTGATTGACTGAAAAGTTCACAACCTCAATGAAGGATATTAGAATTAATACTTCACAAAAAAATTGCTTTGAAAAAAACATTTTTTTACCCCCAAGTACAAAATATTTTGCAATAATACTCTAAAAATTCATCAAAAAGTGCTTTTTATATTCAGAAATGATTTCACCTGACAGATCAAAACAGATAAGAAAAAAATTCAATTATACTGTAGATTGTAGATGCATATCATTACAGTCACATCATAACGGTGTTACATACTATATATCAAAACTATTGGCACATATAGGAGAGAAACTTTCAGTCACATCCTTTCTAAAATTTTGCATAATACAGGCAAAAACGATAACATTTTTAGACTAGACTTGCAAATGAGGAGGGGATTTAACAGTCTCGGTTAATCTTAAAATCTCTTATTCAATTATTTAGGAATGAGTTCGAGTAACAGAAACTCCCCGCTCCTTATAGTAGGAATAAAAAGGAAAAAATAATAATATTGAACAATAAAATTTCAAAATTTGTAACTTACCCCAATTGCAAGGAAGTGTCTGCTGAGAACTCAGCTTCTTTTGATGTGGCTTCAGAATTCTCATTTAAATCTGTGTTGACAAATTTCCTCTCTAAAGGATTAATTCCAACGAAAGGCTGCTTATATCTCTGATGTAACTCCTCTAGCTAATTATATTTATTTAATAGAAATTAGAAAATTTGTTAATTTTTATCTGTTATTTAATAAATGCAACACAAGCTTTGTTCCTAATTTAAATTTCTGAGAACACAAAATCTTTTACCTGTTTTCGCAGAGTTTCGTTCTCTAGCATTGCCTTATGCTCCTGTGAGAATCAAAAGGAAAAATATTATTAATTTCCGTTTTGAATTTACAATAGTGATTTTTGTTTTCATTGTGGTTATGTTTAGAACTTATTTTGTATGAGGAGGAGGAACGACATGTTTGGAGGTTAAAGGTAAAGCATATATTTCAACCAAAAGAAATACATTGTACAGATAGCATTACCCGAGCACAAAAACAAAGACTCTCAGACGCAGCTTAGCGCAACCTACCCAACAATATCCTGAGGAAATCCCCATAAACTTCTTGAATTCTATGATTAATAGAAGAGTACTTTATATTTCTGAATGACAAAGCACTTTCTCTAATCATTCTGAATATACGTACGAAAATAGTATCAGTGTCTCTCATAATACCTTCAAAACATCTCCTATTCCTTTCCTTCCAGCTAAAATAAACAAAAATAGTAAAAGAAAGTTTAAACATAATAAATCAAACACCCCTTTTCCCTATGCGAAACCAGAGAAATCAAGAAACTAAATGGTTAACGTCAGAAAAATCGTTATGCACATCGAGAAGAGTGAGAGTTCCTCCTCTAAATGTATATCAATAACTACATACAATAATCTAATTGAAACAGATTTCATATTAGTCTTCACAAACATTGTACATATTTAGAATGTCATCGCAATTTCCTTAAAACTTTTTCTTTAGTATTGACTCAAACGTCAGAGATCATTCATTGGTAAAAAGTTCTATGCCCTCAGTGTTACTTGTCAAGTGAGTTTCTTGTCTTCTTCTTTTGAGAAGAGTGATTGCACGTCCATGCATTGCTAAAATTACCCCAAAAATTGTTAAAAACTTGCCTATAATTTGTACATCTCAACTAAAAATCCCATCAGAGTAAATGGGTTGACCTCCTAATCATCTAGAAAGTAGGCATTTGCAAAATCAGCCAAAAATTAGAAAAGATGAAGGGCTATACCAGTAACCTAGACTTCCCAAGCTGCTCGATAAGTGCTTGTTCCTTCAACAGAAAAAGCAACGGGTTAAGGCATTAGCAATTAATCATATTTTTAATAATTTATTAAGTGTTTTTGCTTAAAAGTATTTTTTATACACATGTTAAACACTACTTTAATTAACAAATAATCTTCAAGTGTTTATTAAGTTGATTTATTTTTCTTCAACTAATTGAGAAACCATAATATTCAAATTACCTTTTTGTCCTTGACAGATAATATTCCTTGATTTAATTGATCCTCTAAATGTTGTAGCTCTTTCAAGCTCAAACCATCCAACTCTTTACCCATTATTCGCCTGCAAAATTAGAATTTTAAAATTGAAAATAATAGGGAATGAACTATTTGGAATTTAGACAAAAGGAAATAATTTAATTACCATCTTATGATCTAAGATTTACCAATGATTACCAACTTAATAACTTATTATCTATGATTTAGATTTACCAATGAAAAGAAGATGGAGACAACCATCTTAATTTTCGTTTTCCAATAAGACAGCCATCTTAATTAGTCTTACATAAGATAACAGTACGTTATATGGAATTTTAAACAAGTCTTTAAAAAATTTATACTAAAACACTTTTTAAATACTACAATCAAACATATATTTGTAGTTTTTTTTTAAATCAACATTGTTTTCATTCTTTTCACATTTTCTCAAATGTCGATTTAGTTCTTATTTTTCTAGTTTCCTCAATTCAATTCTCGTACATTTCAACTTTGTAATTTCGATGCTTAGTCCAATGAGTAGTCCTCCTGTTCATTTTTCTTATGATTGCAGTAAAAACCATATACAACCAGCAAAAAAGTGTACTTTCACCATCTCTATGTCTCAGTTTTTCACAACCATCCCTAACATGACCATTTGTACATGCATGTACAAAATTCTTTAACTAATGTAAAAATGAAGCTTGTTATACATTTTTTTTCTACATGTATAGATCTATTAATTATTAGTAACAGTCAACTAAAAATGGATACGAAAACTACATTCGAAAGAAGTAAAAATGTAACTAGCTAGGATGAACTTAGAAATATAAGGACTAAGTTAAAAAATTTATGCAATGTACAGAAATAAGAGCATATATCTTACACAATTTATGTTTAGTACTATAATTTAAGCATTTACATGCACTTCGAAGCTTGTTTGTTATATCAAAAATCAATGTTTTGAAAAATCATTAAGACTATGTTTGAACCTTAGAAAATTGAAGGGAGCGACAAATGAGAGCAAAAGTAAGGAGAATTAGAGGAAAAATGAATTGAATTAACAATCTTCTAATGAATTCTATGAGAAACTTCTATAGTAGATACAATATACAGAATTGTCATCAATCAAATATTTGCAAAGCCCCGATATCTATTACAGGTCACAATTGGACAATGACGGAACTTCAGTCTATACCGAAACTGTAATATCAGATTGGGGAGTAAGATTAGAATTAGAGATTGATCGAAAATCAAGGATATGGGCTCGTGTGAGAAGATAACATTTTCTTTCCTTTCTCTACTAGTTTCCAACATCTAAAGCTGTTTCAAGTATAGGAAAAATATTTATAACAGAAATACCTTCCGACCACACATGCAAGTTCTCTAAGCTAGCTAGCCTTCATTTGCATAGAAATATGTTGAAAGAAAAAAAGTAAACACTTTCAAAACAAACCCTTGATATAATGACTTACAGATATCCTAAGCGTAGCTTTGCAATCTCATTCTTTAATGCGGTTACATCAGGTTGTGGCTGCTGCTTTTTTATGCAATAACATCAAAACAAAGTATTTTTTTTATTAGTAAAAGGGATTCATAACTTATAAAAGCACAGAAAAAAATTAAAAAATAAAAAGATTTTAAAGAAAATAACCAGCAAGAATTACCATAACCCTCTGCTCATCAAGAGACTGTTCTGAATTCCTCCTGTACCTTGTAAGGATGTGTTCCATGCTTCATATTAATTAAGAAAAAAAGATAGTAATCAATAAACATGATCACCCAGACAAACAAACAAAAAAATAAAATAAAAGTTAATATATAACGTTAACCCCTATAATTTGTGCTCTAGTTTGTGATCGCTATCAATGTGCTCGTAAAGTTTTAATTTTGTCAAACTATTGGTTACTGAACTTACAAATCATTAACAATGAATGGCTTTCCAATGATGTTCATTTATTACAAAGATAATCATCAATAAAATATCAGGTGTTGTGTTATAACCCTATTTCATGAGCTAAAAGGAGAGTAGCCCATCAGCAAGGGAGAAGATATAAAGCATCTAGGAGGATCACTCCACACCTCATTCAGGTGATCATCTTTATTCATTCGTAGATCGCAGATGACTAAGGAGAAATAGAGCTCAGCAGGAAGAAGATTGTAACATGAGAGAAGCAAGGTTCTCTAACTAACTTAGTCATCCGGAGGGCTAAAGAGACGGCCAACCATTCCCTAATTTCCAATAACTCTCTCGGAACTTCCTCCTTTTCCCTTATTAATTCAACAAGAAAAACTCTCTCTTTTTTCTCCCAACAAGAAATTATTTAATTTAACTTTGATGAAAGCTCTGAAAAGATTTTCTCAATTAGGGAAAAAAAGAATTAAATCCAAAATTAATATAGGAAAATATATACCTGGGGGTGCTTGAAAATTCATAAAGTTTGCCAGTGCTAGAGAAAATAATAACAGCAACCTCTGCATCACACAAAACTGACAATTCTTGTGCTTTCTTCAGTAACCCATTACGTCGTTTAGAGAAAGTGACTTGCCTGCTGTTCAAATTCTCTATCTTCTTTATCTCTATTCTCCCTCTCCCCATCTCTCTTTTCTTTTTCTTTCTCTCGCTTTCTCTATCTCAAAAGATTCTTTCTTTTTTCTTTCTCGATTTTCTTCCCTTCCAAACACTATTTCTATGTCACCAACAGATATATATCATGGGGTTTATCACAAAGTGGTTTAAAGGGTATAGGATTCTGTATCTGATTTTTCTATTGAAGGGAAAAGCTGTCACCAAAATTGGGATTCAAGATTTAAAACATAAAGAAATATAAGTTTTCTTTTTTAACTGAAAAGAAGTTACAGATAGGAATAGGATACTATAATTGTGTGACTTATCCATATATGGCATTGCCCATTTCTTGAGGAATAGGTCTCTGTCCAGTTTTAGTAAGTTTAAGGGACTGTTTGGAAGTAATTCTCCCTTTTCTTTTGGGTCATTAAGTTACACCAATATCACTTGTATTTAGTCTTAATTGCCGAGTAACTCTTCTAGTTCTAATAATTAATTTCACTCGCAATTAATGACTTATTGTGTAGCATCTAAAATGTATATTCCCAAATTATATCTCACTATTTCTTGGTCTAACTATTTTAAATTTTAAAGAAAAATATTTTCGACATATTCTTAAATGTTCGACGAGTTATAATATTATAAATTCAAAATACGATAAAGTATAATGAGCAATCAATATATAAGTTTCTCCAAAAAAGGCAGGCCTATTCTAGAATAATAACATGTTACAATGTTTCATTACTTATGGAGTCGTTGCTTATGATGATGCACGTACATATAATTAAAGTAAAATACATATGAGATTAGTGTAATTTACCTCTTTTGCATGAAACAACCTTACTATTATAGCTATTAACATTAATTTGTAAGGGAATGAAGATGATATATTTTCAATGAGAATTCCAATTTAAGAAAGATTGGACGCCCAAACACTACGTTACCAAACTTGGTGGTGATAATTCCACTCAATTAATACATTCTAAAGATAGTAAGCACCATGATGGAAGGGTTTTTCTTTTCTATAATCATTTTAAAAAACAATCACTATTTTTAATTTTTTTTCTATATGTAAATTACACTTTGACCCATCCTATCTCAAATATAATAACCTTATCATTAACTGCTATTAATACTAATTAAGGGAATTGATATGACATTTTCAATGAGAATTCCAATTTAAGAAACATCGAAGGGATGGACAAGGAGTGACTTCAAACACTGCCTTACCCAAAATTAGTGGGGATAATTGCCACTTAGTGAATTGATCCAAAGATAGTAAGCACCAAAATGGAAGAAGTTTTTCTTTTCTGATTATCATTTACCAAAAAACCTATTTTTAAGTTTTTTCATTATGTAAATTACGCTTTAACTGATCCTATCTAAAATAGCTTAACCTTTCTACAAAGCACCAAAATCATGAGAATTCCATTTGATTAAATAAGTGTTGTTGATGTTAATAATCTCAAGAGACACGTGCTCTTCTCGTATGACTGAAAATCTATAAAAAACAAACAAAGAACCCAAAGAACGAGGGGAACCGGGGGTGATTTCCTCGCCTAAAGGCTTTCGATGCCTAAGTCAATAATCTAGTAAAATTTTGGTAGAGTTTTCTTAAGGGGAGAATTGCTTACCTCTCTTTTGGAGTAGGTGGGGGCATTTATACATGAAGCCTCATGAAAGGAAGTGTGCAGGGAGAAGCTTGGGTGATGTGGTGGTTGATCCCTGATTGGACGAGTTGGAGGTCACATTTAATGCATTTGTCCCTCGAGTTGACACGATGAAACATACATTAAATGTTGATGTGCCTATAGGAAATCGAGGCGCGCAACGGAGGTGATTTATTTAAAAAATTTATTGATTGAAAAAACAATCACGTCATCACAAGTTCCCAAAAACACAAAATTTGTGAAAAAAATTTCACAACGGATCCATTATATATTTATACATTGAATTAAAGACATTCATAGAAAGTAATAATACCTCTCAAAATCTATCAAGCGTCATTGTTCTCTTCTAGTAAAATAACGAGAGTAAGATTCCATGAAGAACGTATGTGAGCACGTAAAATAAATCAAGAACGTTTTTTATCTCTAGATGTAGTCAACATATGAGATCTAAAGATTTGGAGAAGAACTTTTGAGACAGAACTCTAAGGAGAATTGAAGAATTCACAAAGCTTTCTTAACAAATTAATCACACATATGATTATTTAATGAGGCCAGTAGAACATTATCAATATATATTCTAGGTCAATGCTCATTATATTTTTAGGGTTTCTATAAAATAATAAATTATTTACAAATGTGACACTGCAGTCTACACGACACTGCAGTGTCGTGTGGCACTATAGTATGCCGTGAACTATTGTAGTGTCGTGAGGCACTATAGAGTCTCATGCACTACTGTAGTGTCGCGTGGCACTACAGTGTGTCATGTGCCATTGTAGTGTCGTGTGGCACTATAGTGATTGGCATGTGACAGCCCGACATGCCACGTGATAATTTTTTTAAATTTTTTTAATCAGATAAATATTTTGATATCAGTTAATTCAAAATTAACTTATCTGATCACGTTTATCGACTAACTTATCTGTTAGTTTAAAAATAACATATTAATTAATTCAAATTCAAATTATTATCTTATAATAATTTAATAAATCAAATATATTGCTTCAATTATCAATTACTTCAAAAACTAATCGATATAATTAATTAATTATAATTTCCAAAAATTACAATAATTAATTAATTTCACATAGTTATCTCATAATTATATACTTGCACAAGAAACTTAATTCCTTTTGCAAGCTAGTCCTTTTCTTTTATCCTGAAATATTCACACCCTAGACTGTATAGTACAAATGTGGCTTGGGAACCATGGACTCATCTCCGATAAATCAGATTATTAATTAAACTCTTTAATTAAACAATCTTATTTATTAATTTTATTATTACTCTGCTATAAACATTGAAATTACACTCCTAGTAATTATAGAATATATTTATAGAGTAATCTTGTGTAGTCCATTGATATAATCAATTCATGTAGTTATGTCCTCTCATTATTGGTTTGTAAATTAGAGCTAGTCAAAATTATCATTTTACCCTTATAATTACCTCTTGATCCTTAAGTACCAGTAATTCACTAGTGAAGAGACAATTTATAATCGTATTATAAATTTTAGCTCAATAATTATTCAGTTTCACAATTAACACTTAAAGGAACCAATATACAATCCGTTAGAAAATCTTGGATTTCAAATCTTGTAAGATCATAATCCCAGCTATCCATGTCACTGAATCTCCAAAATAAAAGTCGCATATTTTACAAACTAACCTTAACGAGTGAATCAATAGATCTAATAGAAATGTATAGGAGTTCATGACTACTCAAGATTTAGACTGATTTACATATGATCATCTTATTGATATGTATTAAATCTTTATGATAAATGATAAGTTAATAAATATATTAATTCACATCGATCATGTCCTATATAATCTAATTATATAAAGTACATCCACTAAGATGTCTATCCACATCAGCAATCTAGATCTAGATCACATGCATTCAAAATGGTTAGTGAACCGTACTAGCAATCATTCATTAAAGATTTCATACTTTAATATGTTACGGACTATTTTATTCATTTCTATGATCTTAATCCTCTCATACTAATACAAGATCATAGTCTCATTAATGATATGAAATTTTCATATATTTATACAAATTATTCAATAATAATTCAAAAAAATAATTATAAGAACAATATATTTTTATTAATTTTAAATTAAAATATCTTTACACATGCCTTGAGGGCACTATACCTAACAGTGCCCTCAGTCATGTTGAATGTGGATGAAGTGACCGATTGGCGGCTAATTTGACGCACCATCATAACGATGAGACCTGGTGGGCATTTGAGATGAATAGGAAGGACACCACGTGGAATCTTACTTTCAGCGAACAATGATGATAATGACTCAAAGTTTCAGCCAAGCTCATTTCACATGCCTCATCCCGCTTCTCTTCATATGTTCTCGTCGGTTTAACCCAAGCTTCTTGAAAACCGACCAGGCTAGGTCGATTTTCTCCTTTTGGGTGGTCTGGCCCTAACGCCTTTATCTGACGCAAACCTCTCGGTGTAGTGCGACAGACGGTGCCGTATTACTGGTACTCGGAGAATTCCCATAATAGTTACCCTTAGTCAAAGATTTAGGAGTCTTATTCGCCCAGGTCTTAAGACTCTTTTATTCAAATTATTTATCTGAACTAGCTGTATGTGGTGAGATTCCAAAGGCACTATTTGTTTCGAGCAATCCACACTTGTGTTTGAATCTCATTCTGTTGGGAGGCTCATGGTTAATCTATTTAACTATCTAGCAATCCTTTGACGTGACTTACCTGTGCGCACGTACCCTCACCTTTATTGAGATTCAAAATTAGTCATTTCTTGGGAGTAGAGGCAATGATTGGACGCTGGAACGTGAAGAGGAGGGTGAGAGTTGCGAGGCCTGACTCATTGATGCATCACATGTCACTTCCATAAACTCATGAGTGACGTTTGAGTGCCTGAGCTCGCTCTATTTGCCCACAAACAGGTACGATCCTGGTTGTCAAATCAATTGAACTATCCTATCACTTCCAATCATTGTTTGAACCAAGGCCTATAATGGACGATTTCTTCCATGTCTTCATCCATTTTGCCCTTAGTGAGATACTGAAACCCTTGCCAAAAATTCTTTCACTCTCTTGAAACTAGAAACCTTTTTCTTTTCCTTTAATCGATTTACCTTTCATTTCCCTCGTTTCTTCGCTCTTCTAGCTTCTCTCAGAGTTTCGTCATAAAATTACATTAGTTGGGGCTTGCATTCTCCTTTTTTATTGTCTTGGAAGACATTTTGGAGGTTGTATGTTTCCATTCTGATAATTGCTTCTTACCGCCTCCATCTTACTGTGGTAGGTCTCTTCTTCTTTCATATTAGTTTCTTTCCTTTATCCTTACTTGTCTACCTTTCCCTCGGGTTTTCATCGTGTCTGGGGGTTTCAAAGAATTTGTAGAATGGACGGCGTGTGTTAAAATTTCGATCGAGGCCACTAACATCTGTGTCAATTCTGGGGCCCATGTAGGTCCAAGCAAGGCTGTCGATCGATGAATTGCTGACGAATATTCTTCCTCCTGATTGAGGATGACCTGGATTATAATCTCCTAGACTACATTCAGCTGGCTTCCAGAGGTGAGTGAGAAGATAAGTGCTCCACTATATGGGGGAATTGGGTTGTACTTGGCCTCGCTAGAGTGTAGGCTGAGGTTTCCCTCACATCCTTTCCTAAGAGAATGGTTCTCTACGACTGGTATTGCTCTGGTCTAGCTTCAACCTAACTTTTGGAGGGCCCTGGTTGATTGTTGGGTGCTCTAGAGACTGCATTGTAGCGAGGTATTCACGCTAGATGAGATCGACTTTATGTTTTGGCTAAAGTCCCCCTAAGAGCAAGGGCGAAGGAAGGACTCCTCGAGACCAGGGCTAGTTTTATATCAACATCCGTACTAGAGGGATGAGAGGGATCGTGAATGGCATCATGTCCTAGTACAAGGATTGAAAAGATAGATGGTTCATGATCTCTTAGTTTTGGATGGTCTTCTTGGGGACTCGGAGCTCGCGCACCCTATTCCTTGGTCTTTCGGTGCTGCAGGTGAGCTAGCGCCTCGTTGGGAGAGGGAGACCTACTTGCCTTTGTTTTGAGAGTTAACGTTTTTTATTCCTCTCTACAATGATTAAGAAGAGGCTGAGGAAATTTCCAGCTCATCTTCAGTCCTACATTCTTAGCCTGTCTAAGCTTCCTATCGATCAGCGTGCTTTCAACATCCTTATCAGACTCGAGTCCTTCTTCTTGGTTGGTCTATACTTGGATCCTTCCGAGGACCATCATAACCAAGCTTCCCATCGAGGTCTGTTCGAGGAATCCTAGTTTTGAAGGGCCTATGAATTTTTCAGATTGTATGAGCTGACTCTGCCTTTTTCTCTTACTTTGCTCCTGTTATTTTATGATTTTTATATAACATGATTCTGTCTCTATAGAGATGGTTGGAGACACTCCCTCCATTAAAAAGCAGAAGAAAGAGCTTGAGCTCTCTAAGGCACGAAAGATGGAAGAGCTCCAGGCTAAAAGACTAAAGCGGTCAAAATGGGGAAAAGTCTTGTCTGCATCTCCTCCTTCTACTTTACAGCCAAAGGTGCTGAGAACGGTACCTCCAACTCCACCTTCTCCTCCATTCTCTATTCCTTCTTCTTTGCTAAAGTCCACTCTTTTTCTTCACCAAAGCCCATTCTGAAGAAGTCTGTTCCTCATTTCTCAAGTTCAGGGCTACTGAAAAAACCAAAAGCGGACTCAGGGCTTCCAAGAGCATGCCCTAATCACCTCAGCGTCCCGCTCTACCTTGAGCTACGATCAGATTAGAGTTTGAGAAGCCCTCTTCTCAGGTTCGTGTGTCTTTTTTCGTTGAGCTCTAGCCAGCAGACATCTTATGCTAGCCAAAAGCACAAGGCTCTGATGTCTTAGTGGTCTAAGCATATATTAGGTGGTGAGGGTGTTGTACTAGTGGTCTAAGCACATAGATCCTGAGAAGGGGACCAGTCTTCTCAAAAGGCCAATGGCGGGGCTCTCTGATGGCTTTATGAAGCAAACTCTCGACGTAAGAACTGATTCCTGCTCCATGCTTATTTTATTCCTTGTGTTCTCCTAATAGTAATAATCCAATTTTTGACTTGGTGCTCTCCACAGATCCTGACCTATAATGCGGTAATGCTAGCGCATCTTGGCCGTTATGAGGACTAAGTACTCGAGGCCACCCGAGCTTCTTCTCAAACAGAGATTATGCTTGTTTATGGGACCAGGAAGTTTGAGTCTCTTCACCGAGCCTATGACAAGGTCAAGATGGATGTCAAGGGGATTAGGCCTGTCAAGGGGAAGCTCATCTGCCTCGAGGAGGAATTGGGTAGGGCCAAGCTAGAGGCCAAGCGAGCTGTCGATGCTCATCGGGACCTAGTGGCTCAATTATCTGATCAAGAGTGGGTCGATCATCTCTAACCTTCAGCAATAAGAAAAGATCTTAAAGGAGAAGGGCCAAGTCTAAGAGGAGAAGCGTTCTCAAGAGATACACTCCTAGACTCTGGCGGAGAACCGAGAGAGGGATGCTCAGCAAAAGCTCAGCTTGGCGGAGGCTCATTCGTGGGAGAAGTACGATCAGTGGACCAAAGGCTATCCCAAAGGGATAAAGGACTTCAAAGAGTCTTTTGAGCTTAAGGCGGCACTACTCATGGAGTTTTCAATGGGCTACGAAAGCTGTCCGGATGAGGTTGTCTAGGCCCACCCAAGAGGGAATTAGGCTTCCTTAGCTGTCCTCTGAACCCTCCGCTTCATCCTCTAGACATAGCCTATGAGAGGGTGATGATGCCCGGTGGCCGTGAAGCGTAGAAGGCTGTCAGGCTACAACATTCTCCTCTTTCTCGGATGGATAGGTCTTCGCTCGTTTTCCTTAAGCTTCCCGATCTCTCGGACTTAGTTGCCTTCGAAGAGTAAGGCACAGTAGTCTCTCCTCCTTTACTCTCGGGTCAACCTGAGAAGGAGATACCTCCCCCACCGCTAGAGTTGGTTATGGTTGTTGCTGATACTGCTGAGACTCCCCAAGCCCATACTATCTAGTTTAATTTTCCTGTTACTTGTAATTTTTCATTTCCTTCTATTTGTAATCTTTCTTTTTCGTTAATGAGAATATGTTTTCTTCAATAGCTTTGTCTCTTTCCTTGCTTTGGTTCTGCCCTCATTCATTACTTGTCTGTTATAATTTTAACTTAGAATTGGTCGTGAGTCTTAAGCTTTGAATGAACCTTAAGTAATAAATGATCCTTAACTAACTAGAGCTTTACTTTCGTCGAGTTCTAACTCGGTTATGAATTTTTTAAGTAATAATACATGCTGACCTAAGTCGCGAAGTTATCCTTAAGCAATAAATGATCCTTATTACTTCCTGGTGGGTTGTCCCCTTTGAAAGAGGTTGGGTCATACAGTACCGTCGTAATCATGAAAAAAATTTCAGGTGTTGCCTCATGTGGGATGTCTATTTGGTCAAACTAGGATTTTCACTTTTACCTTTAAAATTTAGCCAAGCATCCTTGCTCTAGCTAGAGGCTTTTCCTCGTCTGGCAAGCTAGGGTGCAAGCTAGGCTTCACTATTTTCCTTTTACGTCTAGCCAGGGATTTTTTCTTAGGCTGGAGTCCATTTTCCTGTCTGGTGAGCTAGGATGCAAGCTAGACTTCACTTTTTTCCTTTGACGTCTACTCAGGAATTTTTGCTTAGGCTAAAGTCTCTTTTCTCGACTGGCGAGCTAGGGTGCAAGTCAGACTTCACTTTTTTTCCTTTCTAGCCAAGCATTTCTGCTGAGGATAGAGTCCATTTTCTCGTATGGCGAGCTAGGTTGCAAGCAAGACTTCACTTTTTCCCATTGATGTCTAGTCTGACATTTCTGCTCAAGCTAGAGTTATTTTTCATGTCTGGCGAGCGAGGGTGCAAGCAAATTTTCACAGTTTTCCTTTGACATATTTTTTTGGGAGAAAACAATCTTTGTATTTAATGCTTGGTCTGGCTAGAATCCTTCTTTACTAGTAATAGATCTTCAGGTGCTCTGCATTCTAAAGATTTACCAGTGATCATCTTTCCATGTCTTGTAGTCGATAAGTCCTTCATCGCATTACCTATGTTGCCGAAGAAGGTCTTTCCCAACTATGCTCGAGGGTTCTGACTTACGTGTCTTTCCTTTTTTTAAAACCAAATCACATGCTAAAAAATCGATGGATTTTTGTCCTAGAGTTGTAGTACTGTTAGGCAGTGACTTTGTGTGACTTGTTTCCTAGGTTGGCCTAGTCCTGTAGTTCTTCTAGATCGTCCAAGTTGTTTTGTAGGTTGGCCTAGTCATATTACTAGACTTTGTGGGTGGGTAATCTGATTTTCACTAGGATGACAACCTCTATGCCGAAGGCCAGTCTGTAAGCCTAGAGTACGTTTGAGATCTCGTCTACCCACAACCCTTTCCTTCCTTCCAGCTTGGTCTTGAGATAATGCTTGGTGGTTTTGTTGACTTCTTTTAATTGTCCATTGGACTGTGGGTGGGCTGGTGAAGAGGTGAGATGCCTAATCCCGAGTTGCTCCCACGTCCACTTGTACTTGGCATTATTGAATTGTTTGCCAATATTTATGATGATGGTATGGGGTATTCTGAATCTACATATCATGTTTTTCCATATGAAATATGTGGCCTTGTGCTTTGTGATGGTGGTCAAAGGCTCTGCCTCTACCCATTTAGTGAAATAATCTATGCTGACGATGGCAAATTTGTTCTGTCCTTTTCCATTATTAGAGGTTTGATCAAATCCACCCCCATAAACAAACAACCACAGACTTGAGATGGGGGTGGGCAGCTCTAGTGACTGGTGTGGGATGTTCGCGGTCCCTTGGCATTTGTTATTAGAATTATGTCTATAAAGTAGGGTGTAATAATTTTTATGAGTATTTAGTTATTTCTCAAATATTTTGTATTACTGAATTTAATGAATAAATGAAGTTTTTGTATTAATTAAATTGTGTTTATAATTTACTCAAGTCCTGGAACTATTGTCAATGTAGGAAGAGTAAAGACAGATGGGTCTTCCAAACAAACTCTTCCGAAATAGTTCAGAACATTATTCTCAGTCTTAGGATCGACTGGACAATCGAGTCTCATTATGAGTGTTAGGTGGAACCAAAGGATTTCGGTCTTAGGGCATGAGAGTGGAGACTCCAACGTTTGACCTAGACATGTTATGGAACATGTTGAATAGACCAATAACAAATTAGTTTAGAGAAAAATCGTTCATCTAACTCTAAATCTAATTATTACACCTATAATGGTATTTTTGTAATTGCCTTAATCCTGAGGTGAATACAAAGCTTGGCTTAGTTACTTTCAGTCTTTGATATGTCAAAGGTGTGAGTTTGAATTGTCAGACAATATCTCAGTTGTTGGGATCATAATTCAACTATGTCTGAGTTGCGTGATTCACAGATATGAAAATTTGAGGCGAGATTGCCAACGTAACAATATCAACTTATGCTTTATTGATATGTGTGTGAATAAATTAACATGGTCAAGTATTCAATGAAATGAATCATTGAATAAGACATGGTGAACTGTACGAGACAATTCACTGTTGTACTTTATTATTCACAGTCAATGAAGGAGTTAATAAAATAATAACTAGAAGGATAAAATGGTAATCTTACATCCCACTCTTGTGACTGATATTCACGAAGGGTAATATGTTAAAATATTCTGCAGATCGTGAAACAAAAGAGTTTATCTAAACTAACAAAAGATGTAGCACGCTTGAATCGAGAGTTGATTCGACATCAGACTTATAGTGAAGTCGTATGATGTCAGGATTAAATAGGTCGAGAATTTATGAAGATAAATTTGCCGAGTATTTGAATCCTATAACTTTATTTATATGGGTTCATTCGATCTCATGAATAGCTCATAAGGATATGAATGAAAAATAATATCAGTTGGACCAAAAATGTGTTTTGGAGCAAGGTAAATTTCCCGGCCCATATGTGATGGGTCTCATCACTTAATTAGTAAGAGAAAGTAATTAATGTTCAAATTAATTAATTGGTTATTTTCTAATTATTAGATAATAGTGAATAAAAGAAATTAATTCATTATTTGATGAAGATCAATTAAATTCTTTAATTTGGATTGATGAATTTGAACACAACGTTAACTCTAGGGAGATATGTAACTTTAGGTAACTTAATATATAGGGGTAAATGTGGAAATAGGGTTGCATCCCTAACCCAGAACATAGTGTGCAGAGAAAAGAGATTATCTCCCTCCCTTACTGTTGCTGCCAAAAACCAAGACGGAGAAGGAAAATTTGAATTTTCTTCTCTAATTGTTTTGAGTGCCCTCACTCAGTTTCTGATCAACATCTGATTCAGTTATAATTTTGAATCCTACGAGTGGTTGTTGAAGTTAAGATTGATTTGAGTTCTATGAAGAACGAAGAACACAAGATAATCAATTGGATTCCACCAAGTCAGAAAAGCTCTGATATAACATAAGATATAAATCTTTTATACCTCTATTGAATACGTTTAACTAATCATAATTATGGTTTTAATATTTAATATGGTAAATTTGTTATAGAAAAAAATTTGATATTTCGCCCACGCCCAGGAACCATTCGTAGTTCAATAATTTTTCTTTCAATTTTTAAAACCCGATCGAACAATTGGTATCAGAGCATAAGGTTCTTGATTATGCATATTCTGTGATTTAACGTATGTATCATTGGATTTTGTGATCATATAATTTTATATGGTAGATTCAAAATAGTTTTGAATATATTTTATGAATGGATCACGATCAATTGGCTCTAGGCGTTTTGTTTTTCAATTTTCAAATTTATGTATGTTGAAATTGAGGCATAGGGTTTTATGTAATTTATTTTCTTATAAAAGTAGTATTTTTTTAAATTCTATGCAATCCGTCACCGCCTCAAAAAGTCATCGTCGAAAACCACCATAGTCGATGTCACCATCCCTGGACGTCATCGTGCCACCTCCTAGTGTCTTCTGCCATGCCCTGCGTGGTGACTAAGGTTTGTGAAATCCTAGGTGATAACAATCAGGGTTTAGCCGCCCTAACGATCCTCTCTTCAGTGGGAGAAACTTTGGAATCGTGTCACTTTGAGTCATCGAGTTACTTAAGAAGCTAAAGCCTGTAAAGGAAGTGGTGAGGCATGACCTTTCTTAGACGAATTATTAGTTCATGGCAACCTTTAAAGCTGATGCATTGGTCAAACACTTAAACCGAAGCACATCGGAATCCCTTATAGGGGCTCGTCAATGGGGATAAGGTGACCAAAATCATTAGTAATTGGTTAAGCTAGATGTAGTGAAAGGAGGTAGCTTGGACGTTGTCCTTAGATGAGATAAGCTATCGTTGTTGATCGTAACATCGTGGAAGAAATATTTTTATTGGATTTTGAAATATTTAACTATTTACATCATGCATCATACTTTTCTAAATGATTGAGTGTTTATTTACACCAATTTATTTATTCTTTTCAGTAACCATGTTGCTATCCTCACTCTCAACTATCTTAAATATGAACAAACTTACTAGTGATAATTATGTGGATTGGAAACATAATCTTGATATCGAGCTGACGGTAGAAAAGCATAAGAGGAAAAGGATGCTTATGCTTCTTGGCTGCGTTCTGATGAGATCATCAGGTATTACATCTTACTTGTGTTGGTAATGTGTTGAAACAACTTCATTAAAACATGTAAATTGTTGCTAATATGATGTTGAACATCACTAAAATATTCAGAGATCAGAGTAATCAAGCCAAACAAGCTGCTATGCGAAACTTCATGAATTGCCGAATGAAACCTCGAACTCCTGTCAGAGAACACATGATTTCGATCGTAAGTTATCTGAATGACATAGAGATCATGGGTGCTGAGGTAGAAGGTGAGACTCAAGTTCACATGATCTTTGAAACATTGCCAGACACTTTTAAGAACTGCAAACTTAATTATTCAATGAATAAGTTGAGGTACTCGCTCCCAGAGTTTATAATGGAACTGTAAGCTGTTGAGACCCTGTTTCTGAAGGGCAAGAGGAAGACTGGAAAGGAAAACTTTACTAAAAGCAAGCCTTCCATCTCTAGTGTCAAAAAGAAACATAAGAAATGTCCAAAGAAGGCTAAGAAGCAGAACTCAAAAGCTGCGAAAGGTAATGACACTGTAAAAGTGGACAAGTCGAAAGGCAAGTGTCATCATTGTGGAGCCGTTGGTCATTCGAAACACAACTTCCTAGACTATCTCAAGGAGTTGAGGTCTAAAGGTATAATACTTGTTGCTGAGTCCTGTTATGTGGCTGACTCTACTTTTTCTTGGATTGTAGACTATGTAGCCACTAACCATATATGTTGTTCCCTGCAGGGGTTTAGGGAAATTAGAAGGCTTGACGAGGGTGAGTTCAGCTTTCGTTGGAGAAATAGAACACTAGTATCAACTGTATCTGTTGAAACTATTAAATTATCATTCGATAATAGTTTTATGATTTTATGTGATGTTTATTATCTTCCAGATATTGGAAAGACCCTTATTTTAGTAGTCAGTTTAATTGAGCAAGGATTCGGTTTAAATTTCATTGATAAAGATATTGATATTTTTAAAAATGATTGCTTAATTACTACTACACGTTTGATAAATGAATTGTTTTATGTAAAACAAATAGTTTCAATAATATATGACACTGAAGTAAATACTTATTCACAAAGGGATAGTAAAAGGTTAAAGTATGACTCAACCAATCTAACTTATTTGTGGTACTTGCGTCTTAGCCCTTAGCCATATTAGCCTAGACATGATGAAAATACTTGTAAAGGATCGTCTATTGCAAACTTTAAGTGTGGTATCACTACCCACATGTAAATCATGTATAGAAGGCAAAATAACTAAGAGACTGAAAGAGCGAAAGAGCCACTCAATGCCTCGAACTCGTACATATTGATGTATGTGGCCCATTGAATATCTAAGTAATAGGAGGTTATGAAAACTTTGTAACCTTCACTTATGACTACTCACATTTTGGACATGTTTAATTAATGCACCAAAAGTCTTAAACCTTTGAAAGTTCAAAGAGTACAAGGCTATGGTCGAAAAGCAATTAGAGAAACAAATCAAAACGCTACGATCTGATCGTGGTGGAGAGTACTTGCTAGGAGAGTTTGAAGACTTTCTTAACGAAGAAGGTATTCTTTCTCAGCTTACAGCACCTGGCACACCAGAAAAGAATGACGTGTAACAGAGAATGTATATGGTTAGATCCATGATGAGTTACTCATCCTTCCCAGATTCATTCTGGGGATATACCTTGGAAACAACAGCATAAATTCTGAACCAAGTTTGATCAAAGACGGTGCCTGGCACACCATATGAAAGATGGAACGGATGAAAGTTGTCTGTTAATCACCTTAGAATATGGGGGCGCCTAGCACATGTTCTGAAACCGAAGACATGCAAGTTGGCCAGTCGATTAGAATTTTACATGTTTGTAGGATATCCCAAAGGAACGAAGGGATATGTCTTCTATAGTATGACTAACAAGAAAATATTTTTCAGCTCAAATACACATTTTCTTGAAGAAGACTATATAAGAAGTGTGAAGTCGAGAAGCACTCTTGTGCTAGATGAATTATTGAGTGGGAGGACATCGAGGCCTGAAGGCCACTTTCAAGTGAGTAACTCCCAATTCAGGAACTGTTTCTGATTCAATAATGGAATAACCACAGCAAGAGCTAAAGCCTATGGAAGCTCAACGCAGTGGGAGGGTTTTGAGATAGCCTGACAGGTACATATTTTATGGAGATGCCTTAATAACAGTCTCAAATAAGGATCATGATGAACTTGTCTCCTACTCACGGGCTATGGCTGGTCCTAAACAAATCTATGACAAGAAGCCATGAACGTTGAGATACAATCGATATACTCAAACAGAGTCTAGAAACTTGTAGATCCTCTTGAATGGGTAAAACCCGTAGGGTGTGAATGGATTTATAAGGAAAAGAGAGGTCCAGATGAGAATGTGGAGACATCCAAAGCTAGGCTAGTAGTCACGGGCTATACCCAAAAGGAAGGTATTGACTATAAGGATACCTTATCGCCGGTGGCAATGCTTAAATCCATTCTAATCCTCTTTCCATTATTGCTGCCATTGATTATGAAATTTGGCAGATTAACATTAAGATTGCTTTTCTGCACGGAAATCATGAAGAGCACATTTATATGGCTTAACCAGACGGGTTCATGGAGAAAGGCCAAAGGGGTATGGTTTGCGAATTGCTAAAGTCTATTTATGGACTTAAGCAAGCGTCCTGATCGTGGAATATCAGATTCAATGAAATTATCAAGAACTTCAATTTTGAGCAGTTAGTGGATGAACTCTATGTGTATAAGTTGATACACGAAGAGAATGTGGTTTACCTGGTTTTGTACGTGGATGATATTCTGCTCATTGAGAATGATAAAATTGTATGATGTCAAGATTTGACTTGCAAATCAATTTGATATGAAGGATCATGAAGAAGTTGCATTTGTCCTAGGTATTCAGATCTTTCGGGATCAGAAGAACAGACAATTGACACTATCTCAAGCATATTATATTGATAAGGTGATGAAGCAATTCAGTTTCCATGACTCCAAAAAGAGATATCTTCCCTTTAGACATGGAGTCTGCCTCTCCAAGGAGCAAACTCCCAAGACTCCTCAAGAAGAGGAAGACATGAGAAAGATTCGATATGGCTCAGCCGTTGAAAGTCTTATGTATGCAATGTTTTACACTAGGCTAGGTATTTGCTACGTCATTGGCATGGTGAGTCATTTCCAATCTAATCCTGGAATCGAGCATTGGGATATCCTTAAGTATCTTAGGAGAACAAGGAACTACATGCTTGTATATTTAGGTATTGACTTCCAAGTGGACAAAGATTCGAGGAGGCCCACTTCAGGATCGGTGTTCATCCTGAACGGTGGAGCAGTTGTATGGATAAGTATCATGCAATCTTGCATTGTTAATTCTACAATGGAAGCTAAATATGTGGCAGCTTGTGAAGTTGCTAAAGAGGCTGTATGACTTAGAAAGTTCTTGAAGACTCTGGAAGTTATTCTAGAAGTAGACAAGCCCATGATACTCCATTGCGATAACAGTGGGGTTGTAGCAAACTCGAAGGTACCAAGTAGCCATAAAAGATCAAAACACATAGAGCGTAATTATCACCTAATTAGAGAGATTGTTCAGCGTGGAGATGTTGTAGTAAATCACATATCAATGGTCATCAACCTGACAGATGCATTCACAAAGACTTTAAGCAATAAAGCCTTTGATGGTCATATGAAGGGCATGGGGATACGAGATTGTACACACCTACTTTAGTACAAGTGGAAAATTGTTGAAGTTATGTCCATAACGTTTGGTATAATAACTATTTATGAGTATTTAGTAATTTCTCAAACATTTTTATTACTGAATTTAATGAATAAATAAAGTTTTTCTATTAGTTAAAGTATGTTTATAATTTACTCAAATCCTAGAACTATTGTCAACGTAAGAAGAGTAAAGACAGAGGGGACTTCCAGACAAACTCTTCTGAAATAGTTCAGAACGTTATTCACAGTCTTATGATTGATTGGGCAATCGAGTCCAATAACGACTGTTAGGTTAAACCAAAGGATGCCAGTCTTGGGGCATGGGAATGGAGACTCTAACGGTTGACCTACACATGTTGTGGAATATATTGAATAGACCAGTAACAAAGTAGTTTAGAGCAAAACTGTTTATCTAGCTCTAAATCTAGTTGTTACACCTGTAAGGGTATTTTCATAATTACTTTAATCCTGATGTGAATATAAAGCTTCACTTAGTTACTTGTGGTCTTTGATATGCCAAATGTGTGAGTTCGAATTTTCGGACAATACCTCGACTGTTAGGATCGTGGTTCAACTATGTTGGAGTTGCATGATTCACAATATGAAAATCCATGGTGAGATTAAAAATGTAACAATATCACATTATGCTTTATTGATGGGTGTGTGAATAAATTACATTAGCAAAGTATTCTATGAAATGAATCATTGAATAAGACATGATGAATTGTACGAGACAATTCACTGTTATGTATTTCTTATTCACAGTCAATAAAAGAGTTAAGGAAATAATAACTAGAATGGTAAAATGATAATTTTACATCTCGTGAAATAAAAGAGTTTATTTGCACCGATAGAAGATGTAGCATTCATGAATCGAGAGTTGATTCGGCATCGAACCTATAGTAGTGACGTACGATGTCACGATTAAATAGGTCGAGAATTTATGGAGATAAATTTGTTGAGTATTTGAATCCTATAGCTTTATTCATGTTGGTCTATTCGGTCTCAGGAGTAGCTTATAAAAGACATGAATGAAAAACAACACCAGTTTGACCAAAAACGTGTTTTGGACTAAGGTATATTTCCCGAACTCATATGTGATGGGTGTTATCACTTAATTAGTGAATAGTAAGTAATTAATGTTCAATTTAATTAATTGATTATTTTCTAATTATTGGATAATTAGTAAATAAAATTAATTAATTGATTGAGATTAATTTAATTTATTAATTTAGATTGATGAATTTGGACACAACATTGACTCTAGGGAGATATGTAAATTTCAGCAATAGCAAATATTATGGGGTGAATTTATGGTAATTTAACATATAGGGGTATATGTGAAAATTTTATAATTATTATATAAGGGATGGAAATAGGGTTGCATCCCTAACCCAGAACATAGTGTGTGATTACATTGAGCAGAGAAAAGAGATTATCTCCCCTCCCTTACTATTGCCGTCGAAAACCAAAAGGGAGAAGGAAAATTCCATTTTTCTTCTCTAATTGTTTTTAGGACCCTCACACAGTTTCTGATCAACATCTGATTGAGTTATAATTCTAAATCCTACGAGTAGTTGTTGAAGTGAAGATTGATTTGAGTTCTATGAAGAACGAAGGACTCAAGATAATCAATTGGATTCCACCAAGTCAGAAAATCTCTGATATAACATAAGATATAAATCTTTTATACCTCTATTGAATACGTTTAACTAATCATAATTATGGTTCTAATATTTAATATGGTTAAATTTGTTATAGAAAAAATTTGATATTTCGCCCAAGCCCAGAAACCATTCGTAGTTCAATAATTTTTCTTTCAATTTTTAAAACCCGATCGAACAGTTGGTATCAGAGCATAAGGTTCTTGATTATGCATATTCTGTGATTTAACGTATGTATCATTGGATTTTGTGATCATATAATTTTATATGGTAGAATCAAAATAGTTTTGAATATATTTTATGAATGGATCACGATCAATTGGCTCTAGGCGTTTTGTTTTTCAATTTTCAAATTTATGTATGTTGAAATTGAGGCATAGGGTTTTATGTAATTTATTTTCTTATAAAAGTAGTATTTTTTTAAATTCTATGCAATCCGTCACCGCCTCAAAAAGTCATCGTCGAAAACCACCATAGTCGATGTCACCATCCCTGGACGTCATCGTGCCACCTCCTAGTGTCTTCTGCCATGCCCTGCGTGGTGACTAAGGTTTGTGAAATCCTAGGTGATAACAATCAGGGTTTAGCCGCCCTAACGATCCTCTCTTCAGTGGGAGAAACTTTGGAATCGTGTCACTTTGAGTCATCGAGTTACTTAAGAAGCTAAAGCCTGTAAAGGAAGTGGTGAGGCATGACCTTTCTTAGACGAATTATTAGTTCATGGCAACCTTTAAAGCTGATGCATTGGTCAAACACTTAAACCGAAGCACATCGGAATCCCTTATAGGGGCTCGTCAATGGGGATAAGGTGACCAAAATCATTAGTAATTGGTTAAGCTAGATGTAGTGAAAGGAGGTAGCTTGGACGTTGTCCTTAGATGAGATAAGCTATCGTTGTTGATCGTAACATCGTGGAAGAAATATTTTTATTGGATTTTGAAATATTTAACTATTTACATCATGCATCATACTTTTCTAAATGATTGAGTGTTTATTTACACCAATTTATTTATTCTTTTCAGTAACCATGTTGCTATCCTCACTCTCAACTATCTTAAATATGAACAAACTTACTAGTGATAATTATGTGGATTGGAAACATAATCTTGATATCGAGCTGACGGTAGAAAAGCATAAGAGGAAAAGGATGCTTATGCTTCTTGGCTGCGTTCTGATGAGATCATCAGGTATTACATCTTACTTGTGTTGGTAATGTGTTGAAACAACTTCATTAAAACATGTAAATTGTTGCTAATATGATGTTGAACATCACTAAAATATTCAGAGATCAGAGTAATCAAGCCAAACAAGCTGCTATGCGAAACTTCATGAATTGCCGAATGAAACCTCGAACTCCTGTCAGAGAACACATGATTTCGATCGTAAGTTATCTGAATGACATAGAGATCATGGGTGCTGAGGTAGAAGGTGAGACTCAAGTTCACATGATCTTTGAAACATTGCCAGACACTTTTAAGAACTGCAAACTTAATTATTCAATGAATAAGTTGAGGTACTCGCTCCCAGAGTTTATAATGGAACTGTAAGCTGTTGAGACCCTGTTTCTGAAGGGCAAGAGGAAGACTGGAAAGGAAAACTTTACTAAAAGCAAGCCTTCCATCTCTAGTGTCAAAAAGAAACATAAGAAATGTCCAAAGAAGGCTAAGAAGCAGAACTCAAAAGCTGCGAAAGGTAATGACACTGTAAAAGTGGACAAGTCGAAAGGCAAGTGTCATCATTGTGGAGCCGTTGGTCATTCGAAACACAACTTCCTAGACTATCTCAAGGAGTTGAGGTCTAAAGGTATAATACTTGTTGCTGAGTCCTGTTATGTGGCTGACTCTACTTTTTCTTGGATTGTAGACTATGTAGCCACTAACCATATATGTTGTTCCCTGCAGGGGTTTAGGGAAATTAGAAGGCTTGACGAGGGTGAGTTCAGCTTTCGTTGGAGAAATAGAACACTAGTATCAACTGTATCTGTTGAAACTATTAAATTATCATTCGATAATAGTTTTATGATTTTATGTGATGTTTATTATCTTCCAGATATTGGAAAGACCCTTATTTTAGTAGTCAGTTTAATTGAGCAAGGATTCGGTTTAAATTTCATTGATAAAGATATTGATATTTTTAAAAATGATTGCTTAATTACTACTACACGTTTGATAAATGAATTGTTTTATGTAAAACAAATAGTTTCAATAATATATGACACTGAAGTAAATACTTATTCACAAAGGGATAGTAAAAGGTTAAAGTATGACTCAACCAATCTAACTTATTTGTGGTACTTGCGTCTTAGCCCTTAGCCATATTAGCCTAGACATGATGAAAATACTTGTAAAGGATCGTCTATTGCAAACTTTAAGTGTGGTATCACTACCCACATGTAAATCATGTATAGAAGGCAAAATAACTAAGAGACTGAAAGAGCGAAAGAGCCACTCAATGCCTCGAACTCGTACATATTGATGTATGTGGCCCATTGAATATCTAAGTAATAGGAGGTTATGAAAACTTTGTAACCTTCACTTATGACTACTCACATTTTGGACATGTTTAATTAATGCACCAAAAGTCTTAAACCTTTGAAAGTTCAAAGAGTACAAGGCTATGGTCGAAAAGCAATTAGAGAAACAAATCAAAACGCTACGATCTGATCGTGGTGGAGAGTACTTGCTAGGAGAGTTTGAAGACTTTCTTAACGAAGAAGGTATTCTTTCTCAGCTTACAGCACCTGGCACACCAGAAAAGAATGACGTGTAACAGAGAATGTATATGGTTAGATCCATGATGAGTTACTCATCCTTCCCAGATTCATTCTGGGGATATACCTTGGAAACAACAGCATAAATTCTGAACCAAGTTTGATCAAAGACGGTGCCTGGCACACCATATGAAAGATGGAACGGATGAAAGTTGTCTGTTAATCACCTTAGAATATGGGGGCGCCTAGCACATGTTCTGAAACCGAAGACATGCAAGTTGGCCAGTCGATTAGAATTTTACATGTTTGTAGGATATCCCAAAGGAACGAAGGGATATGTCTTCTATAGTATGACTAACAAGAAAATATTTTTCAGCTCAAATACACATTTTCTTGAAGAAGACTATATAAGAAGTGTGAAGTCGAGAAGCACTCTTGTGCTAGATGAATTATTGAGTGGGAGGACATCGAGGCCTGAAGGCCACTTTCAAGTGAGTAACTCCCAATTCAGGAACTGTTTCTGATTCAATAATGGAATAACCACAGCAAGAGCTAAAGCCTATGGAAGCTCAACGCAGTGGGAGGGTTTTGAGATAGCCTGACAGGTACATATTTTATGGAGATGCCTTAATAACAGTCTCAAATAAGGATCATGATGAACTTGTCTCCTACTCACGGGCTATGGCTGGTCCTAAACAAATCTATGACAAGAAGCCATGAACGTTGAGATACAATCGATATACTCAAACAGAGTCTAGAAACTTGTAGATCCTCTTGAATGGGTAAAACCCGTAGGGTGTGAATGGATTTATAAGGAAAAGAGAGGTCCAGATGAGAATGTGGAGACATCCAAAGCTAGGCTAGTAGTCACGGGCTATACCCAAAAGGAAGGTATTGACTATAAGGATACCTTATCGCCGGTGGCAATGCTTAAATCCATTCTAATCCTCTTTCCATTATTGCTGCCATTGATTATGAAATTTGGCAGATTAACATTAAGATTGCTTTTCTGCACGGAAATCATGAAGAGCACATTTATATGGCTTAACCAGACGGGTTCATGGAGAAAGGCCAAAGGGGTATGGTTTGCGAATTGCTAAAGTCTATTTATGGACTTAAGCAAGCGTCCTGATCGTGGAATATCAGATTCAATGAAATTATCAAGAACTTCAATTTTGAGCAGTTAGTGGATGAACTCTATGTGTATAAGTTGATACACGAAGAGAATGTGGTTTACCTGGTTTTGTACGTGGATGATATTCTGCTCATTGAGAATGATAAAATTGTATGATGTCAAGATTTGACTTGCAAATCAATTTGATATGAAGGATCATGAAGAAGTTGCATTTGTCCTAGGTATTCAGATCTTTCGGGATCAGAAGAACAGACAATTGACACTATCTCAAGCATATTATATTGATAAGGTGATGAAGCAATTCAGTTTCCATGACTCCAAAAAGAGATATCTTCCCTTTAGACATGGAGTCTGCCTCTCCAAGGAGCAAACTCCCAAGACTCCTCAAGAAGAGGAAGACATGAGAAAGATTCGATATGGCTCAGCCGTTGAAAGTCTTATGTATGCAATGTTTTACACTAGGCTAGGTATTTGCTACGTCATTGGCATGGTGAGTCATTTCCAATCTAATCCTGGAATCGAGCATTGGGATATCCTTAAGTATCTTAGGAGAACAAGGAACTACATGCTTGTATATTTAGGTATTGACTTCCAAGTGGACAAAGATTCGAGGAGGCCCACTTCAGGATCGGTGTTCATCCTGAACGGTGGAGCAGTTGTATGGATAAGTATCATGCAATCTTGCATTGTTAATTCTACAATGGAAGCTAAATATGTGGCAGCTTGTGAAGTTGCTAAAGAGGCTGTATGACTTAGAAAGTTCTTGAAGACTCTGGAAGTTATTCTAGAAGTAGACAAGCCCATGATACTCCATTGCGATAACAGTGGGGTTGTAGCAAACTCGAAGGTACCAAGTAGCCATAAAAGATCAAAACACATAGAGCGTAATTATCACCTAATTAGAGAGATTGTTCAGCGTGGAGATGTTGTAGTAAATCACATATCAATGGTCATCAACCTGACAGATGCATTCACAAAGACTTTAAGCAATAAAGCCTTTGATGGTCATATGAAGGGCATGGGGATACGAGATTGTACACACCTACTTTAGTACAAGTGGAAAATTGTTGAAGTTATGTCCATAACGTTTGGTATAATAACTATTTATGAGTATTTAGTAATTTCTCAAACATTTTTATTACTGAATTTAATGAATAAATAAAGTTTTTCTATTAGTTAAAGTATGTTTATAATTTACTCAAATCCTAGAACTATTGTCAACGTAAGAAGAGTAAAGACAGAGGGGACTTCCAGACAAACTCTTCTGAAATAGTTCAGAACGTTATTCACAGTCTTATGATTGATTGGGCAATCGAGTCCAATAACGACTGTTAGGTTAAACCAAAGGATGCCAGTCTTGGGGCATGGGAATGGAGACTCTAACGGTTGACCTACACATGTTGTGGAATATATTGAATAGACCAGTAACAAAGTAGTTTAGAGCAAAACTGTTTATCTAGCTCTAAATCTAGTTGTTACACCTGTAAGGGTATTTTCATAATTACTTTAATCCTGATGTGAATATAAAGCTTCACTTAGTTACTTGTGGTCTTTGATATGCCAAATGTGTGAGTTCGAATTTTCGGACAATACCTCGACTGTTAGGATCGTGGTTCAACTATGTTGGAGTTGCATGATTCACAATATGAAAATCCATGGTGAGATTAAAAATGTAACAATATCACATTATGCTTTATTGATGGGTGTGTGAATAAATTACATTAGCAAAGTATTCTATGAAATGAATCATTGAATAAGACATGATGAATTGTACGAGACAATTCACTGTTATGTATTTCTTATTCACAGTCAATAAAAGAGTTAAGGAAATAATAACTAGAATGGTAAAATGATAATTTTACATCTCGTGAAATAAAAGAGTTTATTTGCACCGATAGAAGATGTAGCATTCATGAATCGAGAGTTGATTCGGCATCGAACCTATAGTAGTGACGTACGATGTCACGATTAAATAGGTCGAGAATTTATGGAGATAAATTTGTTGAGTATTTGAATCCTATAGCTTTATTCATGTTGGTCTATTCGGTCTCAGGAGTAGCTTATAAAAGACATGAATGAAAAACAACACCAGTTTGACCAAAAACGTGTTTTGGACTAAGGTATATTTCCCGAACTCATATGTGATGGGTGTTATCACTTAATTAGTGAATAGTAAGTAATTAATGTTCAATTTAATTAATTGATTATTTTCTAATTATTGGATAATTAGTAAATAAAATTAATTAATTGATTGAGATTAATTTAATTTATTAATTTAGATTGATGAATTTGGACACAACATTGACTCTAGGGAGATATGTAAATTTCAGCAATAGCAAATATTATGGGGTGAATTTATGGTAATTTAACATATAGGGGTATATGTGAAAATTTTATAATTATTATATAAGGGATGGAAATAGGGTTGCATCCCTAACCCAGAACATAGTGTGTGATTACATTGAGCAGAGAAAAGAGATTATCTCCCCTCCCTTACTATTGCCGTCGAAAACCAAAAGGGAGAAGGAAAATTCCATTTTTCTTCTCTAATTGTTTTTAGGACCCTCACACAGTTTCTGATCAACATCTGATTGAGTTATAATTCTAAATCCTACGAGTAGTTGTTGAAGTGAAGATTGATTTGAGTTCTATGAAGAACGAAGGACTCAAGATAATCAATTGGATTCCACCAAGTCAGAAAATCTCTGATATAACATAAGATATAAATCTTTTATACCTCTATTGAATACGTTTAACTAATCATAATTATGGTTCTAATATTTAATATGGTTAAATTTGTTATAGAAAAAATTTGATATTTCGCCCAAGCCCAGAAACCATTCGTAGTTCAATAATTTTTCTTTCAATTTTTAAAACCCGATCGAACAGTTGGTATCAGAGCATAAGGTTCTTGATTATGCATATTCTGTGATTTAACGTATGTATCATTGGATTTTGTGATCATATAATTTTATATGGTAGAATCAAAATAGTTTTGAATATATTTTATGAATGGATCACGATCAATTGGCTCTAGGCGTTTTGTTTTTCAATTTTCAAATTTATGTATGTTGAAATTGAGGCATAGGGTTTTATGTAATTTATTTTCTTATAAAAGTAGTATTTTTTTAAATTCTATGCAATCCGTCACCGCCTCAAAAAGTCATCGTCGAAAACCACCATAGTCGATGTCACCATCCCTGGACGTCATCGTGCCACCTCCTAGTGTCTTCTGCCATGCCCTGCGTGGTGACTAAGGTTTGTGAAATCCTAGGTGATAACAATCAGGGTTTAGCCGCCCTAACGATCCTCTCTTCAGTGGGAGAAACTTTGGAATCGTGTCACTTTGAGTCATCGAGTTGCTTAAGAAGCTAAAGCTTGTAAAGGAAGTGGTGAGGCATGACCTTTCTTAGACGAATTATTAGTTCATGGCAACCTTTAAAGCCGATGCATTGGTCAAACACTTAAACCGAAGCACATCGGAATCCCTCATAGAGGCTAGTCAATGGGGATAAAGTGACCAAAATCGTTAGTAATTGGTTAAGCTAGATGTAGTGACATCTTGAGAAGCGTTCATCAAACGAGAGGAGTCTCGATGTGATAGGAGGTAGCTTGGACGTTGTCCTTAGATAAGACAAGCTATCGTTGTTGATCATAACATCGTGGAAGAAATATTTTTATTGGATTGATGAATTTGAACACAACATTGACTTTAGGGAGATATGTAACTTTCGGTAATTTAATATATAGGGGTAAATGTGTAAATTCTATAATTATTATATATGGGATGACAATAAGGTTATATCTCTAACCCAGAACACTGTGTGTGATTACATCGAGCAGAGAAAATAGATTTTCTCCCCTCCCTAACTATTGCCGCCGAAAACCAAGAGGGAGAAGGAAAATTTTGATTTTTCTTCTCCAGTTTTTTTGAGTCAATCCATGATTAACATCTGATTGAGATATACTTCTGAATTCTACGAGTGGTTGCTGGTGTGAAGACTCATTCGAGAAGTATATCTCAATCAGATGTATATCTCAATCAGAAGTATATATCAATTGGATTCGACTAAGTTAGAAAATCTCTGATACAACATAAGATATAAATCGTTTCTACCTCTATTGAATACATTTAACTAAATATGCATAATCATAAGTATAGTGTTAATATTTAATATTATTAAATTAGTTTTAGAAAAAAATTGATATTCCGCCCACGAACCATTCGTGGTTCAATGATTTTTCTTTAAATTTTTTCAACCCGATCCAACAATTGGTATTAAAGCATAAGGTTCTTGATTATGTATATTCTGTGATTAAACTAAAGATCAAATTCACCGAGCTCGATGGCCCACTTGGTTATGCTTCTCGAGGTTCCAGGCTTTTAGAGGACTTACCTGAGCATGGAGTTCGTGAGGACTTCAATGGAGTGGGCTTGGAAGTACAGACGGAGCTTTCGCGTCGCTGTTACAAGGGCAAGGGCCATCTTCTCCAGATCTGTGTAGCATTTCTCCCCCCTCCCCCACCATGGCCTTGCTGATGTAATAGATCGACCTTTCGATAAAGTCCTCCTATTCAGACCAAGGTGGTACTGACGATTATCTCTAAGACTTCCAGATTTAGAGACAATATTTCCTCGGGCACAAGTTTGGAAAGTAGGGGCAGGGAACTCATGCAGATTTTCAGGGTGGAGAGAGCTTCATGACGCTCCTTATTCCATTTGAACGACGTATTCTTCCTCAGAATTTTGAAGAAGGGGAGGCACTTGTCTGTAGCTTGGGAGATAAAACAGTTGAGAGCGCTCGAGAGTTCCATCTCGAGAAATGCTCTTATCTTGTCAGGGTTGGCTTTTATCACTTTCTCATTGACCATAAAACCCAAGAACTTTCCCGAACTGACTCCGGAAGCACATTTTGAAGGGTTCAGCTTCACCTATATTTTCTAAGGGTATCGAACATTTTAATGAGGTTGACGATGTGGTTTGTCTACTTTCTGATTTTGATGAGAATGTCATCCACGTACACCTCCACGTTCCTCGATATTTGCTTAGTGAACACCTTGTTCACCAGCCTTTGGTAGGTGGCCACTACGTTTTCAACTCGAAGGGCATCACTGTGTAGAAATAGGTGCCCCAGATGGTGATGAAAAATATTTTCTCCTAGTCAGGTGGGTATGTTAAGATCTGGTTGTATCTAGAGTATGCGTCCATAAAGCTGAGTAGATTATGTCCTGGCGTGGCATCGACTAGCTGGTCTATGCAGAGGAGGGGGAACCTATCTTTTGGACACACTTTGTTTAAATCCATGAGGTCTATGCAGACCCTCCATTTTTTTTTTTGCTTTACTAACCAACACAACATTGGCCAGCCATTCCTTGTATTGGACCTCCTTGATAAATCCCACTGAGAGTAGCTTCTCCACTTTCATGATAATAGCCCCATCCTTTTCTGAATTCACTCCCCTTCACATCTATCTAACGGGTCTGAACTTTAGGTCAACGTTAAGATGGTGGGTGATAATGCATCGATCTATGCCAGGTATATCCTCATGTGTCCACACAAAGACATCCTTATTTGTCAAAGGAACCTTGTAAGGTCATCATTCTGCGTAGGAGTAAGCATCGACCCAATATGAACTGTCCTCTCTGGCTGCTCTGGAGAGAGGACAACCGATTCCAATAGTTCTACAGGCTCTCCCCTAGGCTACTCTTTGGGCGGTTCATCGATCATGGCATTTCCCCTGTTGTCTTTACTCTTGTAGGTCTATTTTCCATAGGTCAACCTTTTGAACTCGTCGTAGTTCATAGGTTAACCCTTAATGACAAGAAAGTAAGGACTTCAATGGTGGAATATTTTTGTGAGAGATATAGTATGGAGCCTAGATACGTTTCTCTATGCATACAACAAACTCAGAATGTCACTAGGTTGGGATCATTTCTGATGAACTCATTCTTCTACAGGAAATGTAGGATTCTTAAGTATTCTGGAGGGAGGAATGGTTTTGATAACATTCCCACAAATGGCGCCAGCTGTCGATGCCGATAATCTCAACAGTACATGTTCTTTCTTTGTACAACTGGCAATGTGGAAAATATAAAAAAAACCCAAAGAACGAGGGGAACTGAGGGGTGGCTTCTTCGGCTAAGGGCTTTTGATGCCTAAGTTAGTAATCTGATAGAATTTTGGCAGAGTTTTCCTAAGAGGAGAATTGTTTACCTCTCTTCTAGCATAGGTGGGGGCCGTTTATACTTGAAGCCTCATGAGAGGAAGTATGTAGGAGATGTTTGGGTGATGTGGTGGTTGTTAGATCCATGATTAGATGATTTGGAGGGCGCATTTAATGTCCTTGTACCCTGAGTTGACATAATAGGACATACATTAAATGTTTATATGCCCCTGTTCATGTTGAATGTGGACGAAGCGACTGATTGGGGGTTGATTTGATGCACCATCATGACGATGGGACCTGATGGGCATTTGATCCGAATAGGAGGACACCACGTGAAATCTTACTTTCGGTGAACAATGATGATGATGACACAAAGGGTCAGCCGAGCTCCTTTTACGGGCCTCATTCCCGCTACTCTTCATTTGCTATAGTCAGTGTGACCCGAGCTTCTTGAGAACTGACGAGGCTAGGTCGGCATTCTCCTTTTAGGTGGTCAGACCCTAACGCCTTTATCTGACATAAACCTTTTGGTATAGTGCGACACGTGGTGTCTTGTCACTAGTAGTTAGGGAATGCCCATAATAAAGCTATTTTGAACCATTATAATAATAACAATGACAATGTTTCTTTTGGAATTATCACACATTAAACGTTCATATAAAATAACACATCGTTAAATAAAGAAATCACTTTTTATGAGACTTTTTAATTAAATCACTTTCAAAATTTTAAGATGTGGAAGCGATATTTATCAAATTTATTTCATTTTTCTCCACAACATGTCCGATGTCAAATTAAAACTCGAAAATTGACATGATTGTAAGGGAAAAATTCCTCACACTCATAAAATAAATTGATTTACAATTATCCTCTATTTATAGGTTCTCAATCAGTTACAAAGTTCAACTAAATAACTTAAAATACAAAGAATAAACAGAATATTCCTCCATGGTTAAGCTTATCATATCATATTTAGTTTATCCATTCTAGCAACTGATCGAGCCTAGTTTATCCGAATCAAAAACTAATCAAGCCTGAACCATCATATGGGAGTCGAAGGGATCAATGGATTGAGTGGGTTTTTCCCGCTTGGCCACGATGGCAATCCATTCTCCTGCTTCTGATTGGTCATGTCTGCTTATATGGTTTCTCAGATAATTTTTCACTTGTTCATTTGCTCCTATTGTATTTAATATTATGCAGTAAAATTAATATGCAATAGTAAGATACTTTGTTATTATTACTCATCATTGTTCCCTGTCTTTCACGCCAGTTCACGCACATTAATTATGGCAGCGTTTTCAAATTCTTTAGTCGCTTCACCTTCTCATTCTCAGGACCATGCTGCACACTACACAATTTATGATTTCGTCAGACTTTTCAGCATATCTTTCCTACATGTCATATTTTCATCTGCGCGGGCTATGGCGTGTCAGTCACGTCTTCTTGTCAATCACACCTTTTAATAACACCCTTTCATCTTCCCGTTCAAGAAATAATCTCGTGAGCATTGTTTCAGATTCTCGTTCGCTGCATTTGTTGCCTAGCGTGGGTCAGATATATATCTTTTAACAGAAAATATCTTTTTCATTGCCAGGTGTCATTTTCTCTATGGTCAACAGTCGCGTCTCTTCATTTCCTATAGCGTCAGTTCCATCTCCCTACGGTGTCAGTCGCACAGTCATGTCTATCTGTTGCATCACTTGTTACAGATGTCCTTGACTTCCCCGTTTCCTTGTGCCTTATCCCATAAGTTTTCTTCTTCATCTTCTTCTTTTTCCTCGTAATATTATGGACGAGTTCAAAGTTCCAGGCCCCCTAGTTAGGACCCCAAACAAATTTAGGCAGTTTATGATCCATTTCCGTAAGGCTTTTCCTCCAGATGTTACTTGTGCCTTATAAAAGAGTGAATCCATAAGAATTCCTTATAGACCACCATACCAAATTACCCTTAGTCCTATGTACATAGCCCTAGGTCTTAGGCTCCCATTTTCTCCTTTTCTTTCTGAATTTTTTCATAGAGTAGGTCTTGCCCCTTCACAGTTTACCCCGAGCTTCTACATGATCCTTCTTGGTTTTGAGGCTTTAAATAGGAGATATAATTTTGGTTTAGGGATAGATGAGCTCCTTTACAGCTATATAGTCAAACATCAAGATGGTAGCTATTACATTGCCCTCTATTTTAAAGAGGATTTGGAGGAATAAATGATGAGGTGATGATCAAACTAGACAAAGAAATCAGTGAAGCCTTTTGATCAAAAGAGGGGGATCTTCATTTTTGAATTCTGTCCTTCATGACCTACAAAATGTAGAAAGGCAACTAGGTAACCAAGTAAAGGAGGCGGTCCCCTTGTTACCCCTCCGAAGATTAAGTTAGAACAGAAAGGAATAAATAAGTCAGAGGAATAATAGAAGGATCATTGCATACCTTTTCACCATGATGTCCCACCTATTTATAATGTGAGCTTGATTGATTAAAGCTTTGGAATTATTGTACGACATCTCCTATACTTCCAATATCATTCGTTCCTTCTCTGCTCCACCAATAGGGAATGACTTTGGAGTTCTTCCAATCTCTCACCTCAGCTCATTGGCTCATGAAGAATATGAACTGACTAGGGCTGGCGTCATTAGTGAGTCCAGCTTATTTATGTACTTAGATTCATGGGTTGGAACTCAACCATTGGCCCTTGGATTGTACTGTCTGGCTAAGGCTGACATCATTAGTTAGTCCAGCTCATTTATGTACTAAGACTAATGGGTTGGAACTCAACCATTGGCCCTTGGATTGTACTAACTGGCCAAGGATGATGTCATTGATTAGTCCAGCTTATTATTGTAATGAGTTATATCGACCTGGAGCTCAACCGTTGGTCCATTTACTTTAATCATTCTTCTGGAGTATGACTAGTTTGTACTTGGTTTCAGATATTTGGTACTTTGCTATTCGTGCTGTCTTTTTATTGGTTAAGATGTTTTTAATGAGGCTGGTGGACTGTGTCATCGTCGATATTTATGCTTTGGACTATCCATGACTATCGCGATAAGGTTAATTTGGTTTCTTCCCACTCTTTCATTCTAAGACTTAGGCATTACTGATGATGGGTCTTAGCTTTCTAACTTGTTTTATGGAACTATACAAATGTATCATTCTAAATATCAACTAGGGGTTCAGCTATTTCTGACTGAAATATATCCCTTAATATGAAAGATACATCATGGGTCTATCACAAATACCTGGGCTTAGTCTCAATTTGTCATTGGAGTGGGGGATCTTGGTTTGATATGCTTTGAGGACCTCGACCTCATGCCGAGGTCTTTCCTTTTTCAAGGACCTCGCCCAAATGCCGAGGGTTGTCGAGGTCTTTATTCTTTCAACTAAACACTATGAAAATTAAAAAAATTGACGTCTCTTTAAGATTTTTAATTGGTTTATTTATGAATTTATCTTGGTGAAATATTATGGTATAACAAACCCCGTCCATCTGAGAAAAGAGAAAATCCGATAACCAAGATCCCAAAAGGAGATAAAGGATGAAAGCGGGATAATGCCTTGATTGGTGGGAACTGGGGTGGTAATGGTCGTTGGATAATTCCCAAGAAATGGGCAATTTTCAGTAAGTCGTCGGAGCTTCAGTTCTCGCCTCCATTTTTCTATCTTTTTCATTCTTGCTTTTTTTATTATTGTTATTATTACTTGTTTAACTTATGTTCCCTTTCTTTTGCAGCTAAGAAAAATTTGAAGCCCTACCTTTCGAGAGAGTCTGTGGGAAAAATCGCTGCTACCTTCCACCTCCGAGCACAAGATTGGGATTGGAAAGTGCTTCTTAATTTGCAAAGAGAAGCCAATCCTGCTCCCGCTTCTGCTTCTGATCTCGTTTTTGCTCTGATTTCCGCTTTCACTTCAATTCTTGCAACATCATCTTCATCTTCCATTCCAACTCCTACTTTACGTTCCGTTTCTGATTACTCAAGCTCTTTGGGTTCATCCAGCTCACCGAATGATCAAGAGTTGTTTGATCGAGCCAAAGTCGGCATAAGGATGACAAAGCGATTACACAGCAAGGTCGTTGCCCCCGTTGAGAAGAGGACCCTGACAGACACTTCAATTTATTCCCACTTAGAGCTCTCGTTCGTACCTTTCGCTCCTTGCGCCCCCGTTAAGCAGATCGAGGCTCCTTCAAATTATGATCCTCCTTTTCCACCAGCTCTGGTTGTACCTATTGTGAGCACTCATGCCCCGAAAAATGCTTATGGGTCACAAAGCACTGCTACTGGTGAAACTTTTCTGGATCTGTGGAAGTTGAATCATTTTTCCAATGCTCTCGTTCTGAAATCTGTGAGTTTCTTTCATGATGTTGCAGCCTCTCACATTAATCTTCACGGCATTCAGTCTGACACTAATACTAACAACATGAAGAGGCTTGGTATTGGCGAGCTTGTCAACAGTTTGAGCCTTGATTTTATGCGGGTAAAATTTTATTTTCCCTTTCTTCTTCTCCGAAGTTATATTTTTCTATACTTAGCTTATTTTCCACTTTTTCAGCCTATCATCCACCACAACGCTCTCCAGGAGCATCATGTGAGCGACCAAGCTTTGATGACTCTCTAGAGAGAGCTCATGGCATCCAACTCTATAGTGGCCTGCCTCCAGGTTGAGAAGGAGAAACACTCAATGAATGAAGTCGAGCTTCTAAAAGGCTTGGAGAAGATGGCCCAAGACGCGAGGTTGCTGCAGCTGAAGGACAGAAGCTAATTGTGGCCCTTAAAGATGTAAAGAAGTCTTTATCCGAATGATAGAAGGCTAAGGTTAAAGCTGTGAAAGAAATGGATGAGGCAATCGAGCGAGAGAAGGCCTCTAAAGTATAGTATCAAGCTCTGTTTGAGGAAAGGGAGATACTCATCTATAGCGTTGGCTATAGAGATGCCTAAGAAAACCATCCTCTCAAGTGGGCTCTTGTTCCGAAAGCTGAGGAATCCATAAACGCTTCAGTTGAAGATACCGCTGCCAAAGCCCTGGAGTCCTCTACCAATCCCGCTGCCGCTTCTGAAAAGAATACCATGGACAAGGATCCAATAGTTATTGTCATTTAGGCTGTTTTCTTTGCAGTTGTAATTTTCACTTTTTAATCTCCTTTCATTGTAATTTTTCACTAGTAGCAATTAAAGGAAATTGTTTTAGCAACTTTTGATCTTCCAGTACTTCATTCTTTCTGTTGTAACTTTCTTTCCTTTTCCCCTTTCGCTCTTTCCTTTTTAAATTTCTCCCCTTTTTCGGTTTCCCTTTTTGGTTTCCTTTAGAGGGTGATGATGCAAACATCATTCCTCAGGAACTTAAACTTTTTGGCAGCTCAGAGGGCCATTTTTCTTTAGAAAGCAAGTGCCTTCATGGACTTAAACTCTTCGTGATCTCAGGGGTTCGTTTCCTTTAGAAGACGATGCTAAAAACAACAATCTTCATGAACTTAAGCTCTTTTTTAGCTCAGGGGCCCGTTTCCTTTATAAGACGATGGTCAAAGACAACAATCTTCACGGAATTAAGATCTTTTTGAGATCAGAGGTTCGTTTCTTTTGATTTTTTAGAAATGAATAATGAACACCAGATTTTTACATGAAAATCTCTTAACGGGAAAAACCCACGGGTAGAAATGTTTTCACTATCAAAGAAAATAACTACACATAATATTTGTGCAAATATAAAGCATTTCAAAGCTTAGATAAGTCACTTCCCTCATTGGTCATTAAGTAGTAAGACTTGTTTCCTCCAAATGTTTTGACTATGAAGGGTTATTCCCAATTTGGCCCAAGTTTGCCTTCGTTTGACTGAAAAATCCTCTTCAGCATAAGGTCTCCCGCTTGAACTACCATCATTTGACTCTTTTCTGGAATTATTTTATTCTTTAATGGTTGTAATTAGCCATTCTCAACAGAGCAACCTTTCTATTTTCCTTCAAAAAATTCAAACTTCTAGACATTTATTCCGTATTTGTAACTTCATGTATTCCTGATCTCATTATAGGGCACCTAATTTCAACTGGTATAACAGCTTCTGCCCCAAATGTTAGGAAGAAAAGTGTTTCTCCAATTGGTTCTCGTCGTGTTGTCTGATACGCCTAAAAAACTTATGGTAATTCTTCGACCCATTTCCCTTCGGCAGCTTCCAACCGTTTCTTTAGATTTTCCAATATTGTTCTGTTTGATCTTTCTTCTTGCCCATTGCCTTGAGGGTAGTAAGTAGTTGACAGTCTATTCTTTATCTGAAGGTCGTCACAATAGCTTTTCACTTAACTTCCAATGAACTGAAGCCTGTTATTAGAAACAAGCAGTTTGGGGATCTCGTACCTGCAAATAATATTTTTCCATAAGAATTGCCTTACCACATCTTATTTACTCTTGCTAACGCTTCCTCTTAAATATACTTTATAAAGTAGTCAGTTGCGACCAGTAAGAAAACCTTCTAAGTAGGAGCCATCGGTAATGATCAAATTACATCGATTCACCATTGCATGATCGGCCAGGGGCTCACCAATGTTTGCTTCCTCTTGCATCCTTCGCCAATAGTATCCTTTATTCAACAACTTTTTGGCCAAAGATCTCCCACCTGATTGGTTCCCGCAAAATCCTTCATGCGCTTTGGCCATTACATACTTGGCCTCTGTTAGGGAAAGACAATTGAGGTACGGGCCCAAGAATGACCTTCTATACAGATCCTCATCAATCATGGTATACGTAGCGCTCCATTGCTGGAGCTTTCGGGCTTCTATTTTATTAGTTAGGGGCTCTTGGTAGAGAAGGAATTGTACAATGCTCGTCCGCTAGTCATATTCACCATTCCCCGCTGTGACTTCTGCTTGCATTAGTGCCTTTGTACTTGGCTCGCTTAGATATTCTACGGTAACAGTCCTTTTTGAATAGGAATTGGGCTGATAAACCCAAATTCACTAGTGCATATGCCCTTGAGTCTACCCTGGGAACTACATAATCTTATAGCTTTTGAACAATTATAACATTTCCTTGGAACTCTACAAATACTCCACCATTCTGTTATCCTTTGCATTGTATTTTCGTGTGATTTGGTTAGCAATTGATATTGAATCGTAGAATATTTTTATACTTGTTACCTTGAATTTATTCATGAGGCGTATTCCAGCTAATAGTGCCTTGTACTCTACTCCATTGTTTGATACTTGAAAACCGAATGATAAAGCTTGTTCAAAAGTTTCGCCAAATGGTGTCTGAACCACCAGTCCTGCTTTGGCTCCGCGATGATTTGATGCTCCATTTGACAAACAGAGTCCAGGTGTCCTTTACCTTTTCCACCACAATGAAATCATGCTCATTGTCTTCGTAAGTGAATTTCACAATTAAGTCTGCTAAGACTTACGCCTTTATGACAGCGCGTGGGACATATCAGATGTGATATGCCCATAACTCTATTGCCCATTTTCACTTGATTATACTTAAAATAAGCATCTATGAAGCTTATGAGCTCATGTCCAAATGTGATGCCCACCATTTGATCAATCATTGACAACGAGTAATCATCCTTTTGGGAAAGCTTTATTTAGGTCCATAAAATCCACACAGATTCTCCACTTTCTACTGTTCTTTTTTACCATCACAACATTTGCCAGCCACTCGGGATAGCTGACTTCTTTGATGAACCCGACTTTGAGAAACTTCTCCACCTCTTCCTTTATAGTCATTTCTCTTTCACAGGCTTAATGAAAGGATCAACATTCAGGTTATGACAAATTATGGATTCATCAATACCCAAATTTCTGTGGCAGTAGTTTCAAAAATATCAACATTCTTCCTGAGAAACTTCGTAAGCTCTGCCTTTTCCGCTTTAGTCAGTCCCACTCTAATTATTGTTATCTTTCCATTTCCCAGATCTACAGGTTCAGTTTCACTCCCGGCGTCATACTTTGGATTGCTTTCGCCTTGTTCATCCTTATCTAGTCGCTATTGTTCAGCTTTTTTCCCTGTTCTCAAGAACAGGGAAGTCTTTCTTCCTTATAGAATCAAGTGTCGAGATTTTGCAACATCTGGTTGATGCTTGATCCCTCATAATAGTCTGTACACAATTTGGTGATGGATATTTCAAGGTTTTTTAGTAGATTAACGGGATAGCTTAAATAGTAGGTAAACTTGAAGGGGAAAGAAAAATCACTTTAGGCTTTGTTGATTTACTAGTACATGGGGCGAAAAAACGAAAGACTGGGATGGGGTTTCTCTCGCTTTTGGTATTGAAGGCCTCCATATCATCTTCTTGAATCCATGCTCTCCCCAGAATTGCGTAATAGGGTGATTGTGTGCTAATGACCACAAAATCAATGATGTCGTTGAACAGGTTCGCCTGTACCGACAGTTATATAATCCCTTCAGAATACGTTATGGTCCCATTGAACCCAATCAGTGGTTGTCTCGCACCACACAGCTTCAATGCATCTATGGCCATCTTCTCAAGTGACGAGCGGCGGTGCACATTAACCGCACTTCCGTCATCAATCAAAACTCTTTGTAGCAAACAGTTTCCAATTTGAATGGTGATCATCAGTGCGTCATTATGTCTGTCGCGCCTACTACTTTCCTCGTAAAAAATAATCGGTATACTTTCTAATGTTTTCCCTAGGTCATCATTCACTTCGAGAGCCGGCATTTTTGTAATAGATCTTCATTTCTTTCTTCATTGTACCCTCTGACTCTATCAAGGCAATAATTGTATCCACTATCCTTAGTGGTTCCTTTTCCCTGGGGCGCTCTTCATTTTTATCTCTCCTTGGTTGGTCCAATCTTAGGACAAACTGCTTCAGATGTCCTTCTTGATTGAGCTTCTCAATGTAGTCCTTCAGTTGGTAGCAATCCCTAGTTTCATGTCCAGCACTCCGCTAATAAGGACAATACTTTTCCTTATCTCTTTGATTTGGTTCTTTCATAATTGGGTGAGGCCACCTCAGCTAAGGTTTATCCTTGATAACCTCGAGAATTTGGTTCACTGAGATTATCATTGGTGTGTAGAACTTGTCCCTGGGATGGATTCTTCCGGATAGTCTTGGCCTTTTTTCAAAGTCACCCTGCTTCTCTTTTGTCTTCTTTTTTTAACGTTTTACTCTGCACTCTCTCGTTCTCGTGATGTCGTCATCCTTGGGTTGCACTGAATTCCATTGCAAAATCTACTTCTGAATACTTTTTCTCTCTTCCTCCAGGGCTATGTGTGTTTACGTCTGGAGGAAAGTTTCTGCCATCGTGAGGGATTTATTCTTGAATAGATCCTCGAACAGTTGAGAGTTGGGATCTAAACTGCGTCTGAATGTCAGTCTGGCCACACGATCATCATAATTTTCTACTTTCACCATTTCATCCTTGAAGTGATGGGTGTAACCTCGCAACGATTCTCCCTTTTAAATTGTGATCGTCAAAAGGTATTCAGAATCTTCCATCATCATCTGGTAGGTGGAATACTGCTCTAGAAAAACAGAAGACATTCTAACAAAACTATCAATTGAGCAAAGGGGTAGAGAATGATACTACTTTAATGCATTCCCATCCAGACTAGTTGGGAACATCACACACATCAGTTCATCCTCATGTTGATGAAGCACCATTACTTGCTTGAAACGTCAGAGATGGTTAACATGATCTGACTTTCCTTCGTAACACTTAAACTTTGGGGCCACGAACTTGGTGCGGCCAAAATTTTCAGGCATAGTGGAGAGCAGGTCAAAGTTTTCAGATCCGCTACTCCACCCGCTCCCAACTTCCTCATCTCAGGCATTTTCTGCTCCAACATCTTCTCAACTACATGCTCTGCGATTGGCTGAGCGGGCCCATTCGCATCTGCTACTCTCTTTCCTTTGTCACGTGAAGTGGTTTCCTCGTGATGGGCATTCTGGCTGGCTACCAGCCTCGGTTGCTACTATGCCCGCTTTCTTTGTTCTTCGTTTTGGTTTTTCGCTTCTCGTTCTCAGACCACGCTCCTCTGGCTAACTTTAGCTCTCCTCTCCGCAATCTCCGGTTGCAATGTCGCAATCTGCTCTTGTATGGTTTGACATGCGCTCCGCATTGCTTTGCTGTTATGACTCTCCATACCATGCATCCCGGTTAGAATGGTCTAGATCATATCATGCACTCCCATCAGTTGTGCGGGTTGATCTGGGGGATTGACGGCTGCAATAGCGTCGTTTCCTATTTCCCGTACAACATGCGACCTAATTCGAGGCATCTTTGATTATAATCTCGAGTGAAATTCTTCAACTCTCAACGAAAGCACTAAAATGTAAGGGAAAAATTCCTCATACTAAAAAAATAAACTAAACCATAAAAGTGAGAGAGAGAGAGAGAGAGTTTTCGAGAATATTTGAGTAATTACTTGAATTGTATTGTGTCCATTGATTTACAATTGACCTCTATTTATAGCCTCTCAATCAGTTATAAAGTTCAACTAAATCCCTTAAAATATAAAGAATAAAAAAATATTTATAAACTCTCAATCAGTTACTTGTTTTTAAATCATAATAAATTATGCTTAAAAATCATCCTGATTCTAAAATGGTTCGGAATAATTGCAGAAATAAAATAGAGAATTTTATATTGTAAAAATGAAGAAATATAACCATGTGGTAATCATTCAAACAGGATTTAAAATCTCTAATGCTCTCATCACAGCCTTTGTTACCACTGTTAGTAACAACATTCAAGTCTCCGATGATAACCCATGATATCTCCAAATCATTATTTTAGTAAAACCAATTTGAATTACAAAATTTAATTCCTTAGTATTTATAATCTAAATCTTGAAAGTGAACATGCGAGTAGTTCTTAAATTTTCAAATTTAGTACAACTTAGATCTTTGTTCGTTGTCGTGCATGTGAGTCGCATAGGCCGGAAAATAAGCTTGATATATATTGGAGGATACGAGTGTTATTTTGACGTTGTGAAATAATGTTTTCTTTACTTACAAGTCACATGCTTGATGTCAATCTTAATAATAATTGGACCAATTTTATTTTGGATAACGTAAATTATTGTATCTAAAGGTATGTGAAAGTGTGGGTAAATTTCATTGTAAATGCAATATTGCTAAGGTGACGGACAAGTATAAGAATATATAAATCATAAGATGTATAGATTGTCTAAAGAGATTAAATACTTAAATCCTAAAATATTGAAGAAAGAATGATCGTGTATGAATCGGTAAGATGTTTCTCTGTTGGCTTATGTGTAATTGAGGAAATCTGAAATAAATAGGGATTGGTCTTTATCTTCGCATAAGAGTATACTAGAAATCATTGTATTATTACGGGATAGAAGTAGAAACATACTTTTCTATTTAATCATCAACAACGTGTTCAATGACCAAAAATTAATTATAGATCAATGTATGTTTCTATTCTATCATCATGAATTGAATGTAAAAATTATAAAATTTTAAGATTTGAGAATTAGGATTTTACATAATGAAATTCTAAGTGATTGTTTAAATGTTTACAGAGCACCTATGTTAATAAATATATATGTATAGACACATTTATATTTAAATATGACTCATGACATGACAAAAGCAAGAAATTGTCCAGCTGGTCAACGAATGCATCTAGGTTTAATATAACTCATGCCTCATGGCATGACGCAGATTTAATATGACACATATTTTGGCATTTTTCTGATTAGCAAAAATCAGTCGTTTTCATCTGGTAATAAAGCAATTAATGATTTAATTATATACAATTTGGCCAACTTGGGTTAAACAGTATAGTTCTGACGAATTCGTTGGCTCATCCATGGCTGGCAAAACAATGAAAAATATATATATAATAATAATAAAGAAAGACTTTAATGAACTTAATTAGCACTATAATTGAGAGATGAATTCACCAAATCTTGCTATATTGACTGTAAGAATCATACATATATTGGTAATGTGGTTACTGGTTCTGGACAACAAATTAGTGTGTGATTAGCTCACGAGTGAGAAGCAAAATATATTAATCATAAAAGTGAGTTTGTTACACAAAAGATTGCAAGAGATTACGCAAGGGAGCATGAGAGAATATAAGGGCTAACAGCCGATCACAATCAAATATGTCTAACTAATTATTGTTTTAGTAATCTGTACTGACATGACAGTATAAATGGGAGACTGCTGAGGTGACTGAATGGGTTGCTTAACACTGCAATTATATTCTGACTACTTACCTCGAAGAAAACCCGAAAATGGCCGAGTCGTTTGTCTTCGGCATTGCCAACATAGTGCTCGGAAAGGACCTTGAAAAGCTCAATCGTACATTGCCAACATAGTGCTCGGAAAGGACCTATCAGCAAGTCTCTTAATTTGGCCTGGGGTTCCAAAAAGGACCTTGAAAAGCTCAATCGTACATCAGTGTTGCTGGACGCTGAGGAGAAGCAAGTGACAGCCATGCTCTACGCGACTGGCTCCGTCAGCTTAAGGATGTCCTTTACGATGCAGAAGATGTGCTCGATGAATTTCATTACGAAGTTCTGAGAAAACAAGTGATCAGAACTCGTGGGAGTACTAGCAAAAAGGTACGCCGTTTCTTCTCATCCTCCAATCCAATGGCTTGTCGATAGAAAATGGGTCATCAAATCAAAGAGATTAGAGAAAGGCTTGATGAGATTGCTGAACTTAAATCTAAGTTTGGCATTGTTGAGCGACTTGATGATGCGCTCCACATGCATGTAGTAAGGGAGATGAGTCATTCTTTTATGGATGGCTCCGAATTAATTGGCAGGGAAGATGAAAAACAAAAAAATCATAGAGCTTTTATTAAGCTCTGGTGATCATAATAGAAATGTGTCTGTTGTCCCAATAGTCGGACCTGGAGGAGCTGGTAAAGAAGAGTTTGAGCTCAAGTTATGGGGTGTGTTTCAAATGATTTTCAGTCGAAACAAGTTATGATAGATATCATCAAATCTGCTACCGGCGAAAGTTGTACGGATTTGAATCCAGACCAATTGCAAATACGTGTCCGAGATATATACCTAGTGGAATGTATCCAAATGAGCCAGCAATTCGAACCAGTTAGGTCGGTTCTTTATATGTATTCGGTTTGATTCGGTTCGGAAATACGAGAGAACTGAAGTTTCGGTTAGATTTGATTTTTTGTTGGTTTTTGAACCAAACCGAACCGAAACATTAAATTCATATTATTTTTTATTTTACCCAATTTTATATAAATCCGAACCGAAATAAAACTTTGATTTTATATTTTTTTCAATAATATCATTAAAAATGATTATTTTTTTAATTAATAATATTGAATTGACATGAACTAAACCGAAACTCACGGTTCAGTTCAATTTGCTTCTTTTATCATGAACGGTTCGGTTCGATTTTATTGTAGACTCAAAGTTTTGGTTGGTTTAGTTTTTCGTTAAAAAAATGACCGAACTAAACCGTGAACACCTATAATCGAAAGTCTAGTAGGCCAATCTGGTACATATCCAGGTATCTTACTAGAAACATGAAGAAGTTGAGCTAATGTCCCATTGGGTAAGTAATGATGAAGCAAAAGCGTAACGTCTTCATAAATAACAAACCAATTGGTCGCACTAGATTATCATGACAAAGTTTTCTCAGTCGTTTGAGATCTCTGATCATCTTACTCTGGTGATGAATAATACTCTTATGCATAGATCTCAATCTCTTTATTGATATAATCACCAGAAGGCATGACTGTTGAAAAATTCAACATGTGAGGCCACACATGTAAACTTAAATGTGTTGTGTTATCTTTGAATAAACATAATTAAAGTGAACTAATTAAAAATTAAAATTCTAAGCCTTATGGGATATAATTATCATGGATTTATGTATAGATACCGGAAATGATATTTTTAATTTGTTGAAATGTCAATTAGAAATATCAATAGTTACTAACTGCATAGTTATTTAAAAGGATTATGGTCCCCAAATTACATATGCAAGTCAGTTTTCTTTAAACTGTTATCTCTATTCTTTTAAGAGAGAATCTTGGAGAAAAACTCAAGGGTTTGTGTTAATTTGGAAGATCTGATCCATCACTTTGTCATTCAATTTTCAAGTTCTCCATATCATTTTTTCATTGAAATCAAAATGGAATATATATTTGAAATTAGGGTTTGATGAAATTTCATAGAAACATGCCGATCTTATGATTTATGGTTTATAGCATGTTTAGTTAGGCTTAATTTTTTAAACCATTCAAATGGTATCACTGTCTCCCATTATTGATTTCTTTGAGAGAGATTAAAATTTATAAATTTGAGGAAAATCTAAAATCAAGGATCCAAGGATCCAAGGATTTGATCTTATGATGTATAATTGATATGCAAAAGTGATTATGTTGTATAAATTGCGTAAAGGCTTTTTTCGGTATGGAGAACCCTTTACGAACGAATCATAAATATAGTAATTTAGAGAAAGAGTGAGAGAATGAAGATGTCATGAGTTACGTGGAAAACTCTTAAAGGGAAGAAAAATCACGAGAAGGGTATTGATATTCATTTGTGTAAATGATTTTACATAGTTGATGATGAGACAAGAGGGAAAAGGTAATGCACTTAGTAAAGATTTGCTTGGGTTGTCTCCCATTTTCTCATTTTTTTTCTTTTTTCTTACATGAGCTTGTACTTATAAGCCTTACAATAATAATAATAATAACAATAATAATAATAATAATAATAATAAACGGGGATGACTATGTTTTCAGCTGATGGGATTTTCTTCAGGTATGGGCTTTCATACTCAGTTTATCTACTATATTGTCTTGTCACTTCCAAATTAACCGTAACCGTAAGATCCATCCCACAGTTCTGATCTCCTTTTGTGTTTTTTTCAACTATTATATTGACTATATTACCTTATAATTGATGGATTAATTATGATTGTTTGATCCCTTCTACGGTTCTGATCCTCTTCTCTTTGATGAAGTCTTCGGTCAAGATCTTACCACGTGTCATGTGAGATTTTAACTATTAATTGGCCCTCATTATACTCAAAAAAGTTTATTCGTTGAGGTGTAATGATTTTTCATTTCCTATTCTGACGTTGCGTATGCCCATTCTCAAGGACTTAGGTACAAACAAAGAACCATGGCCCCCGTTTTCACTTTGAAAGAGACTTATGAACTATCCATTTTCTTTCAAGATGAGGAATTAGGTTCAAATAAAGAACCATGGCCCCCGTTTTGGCCTTTAGTTTCAGGATCGTCCGCTGAGTTATTTTCAAGAAATATTTCATCTTTGCTTTCTTCAGTTGTTTCCGTTATGAATTATTTGATCATCATCTGATCCATTAAACAAGGATATTTTTGTCTTGAAGTTTTTGATTTCCTTCTGTGAACGATGTCCGTAGACACTCCCAAGGACGTAGGCTCATGTGAAACCATGGTCTCGTTTTGATTTCTTTCTGAGAACGATGTCCATAGATACTCCCATGGACCTAGGCTCCTTCTGGGAACCATGGCCCCGTTTTGATTTTCTTTTGAGAACGATGTTCATAGACACTCCTAAGGACTTAAGCTCCTTCTCTGGATCCATGACCCTGTTTTGATTTCCTTCCGAGAACGATGTCCATAAACAGTCCCAAGGACTTAGGCTCCTTCTGTGGAACCATGGCTCCGTTTTGATTTCCTTCTGAGAATGATGTTCATAGACCCTCCCAAGGACTTAGGCTATTGTGAAACCATGGCCCCATTTTGATTTCCTTCTGAGAATGATGTATGTAGACAGTCACAATGACTCAGGCTCCTTCTGTGGAACCATGGTTGCATTTTGATTTACTACGGGCTCATTGATAGAGTTTCCCTCATTTTTTTGTTATGGGCTCATTGATAGAGTTTTCTACCGTTTAATTTTTTTCCTCGTACGCAAACATATGCGACAAGAATGTTGAATAACACCATATATAATATCTCAATGGAATAAGTAGGGAACGAGTATAGCGTAACTTTCTTCTAAAAGTTTGAATCTCATTCCGTAAAGAATTTCAAGAAACTGATTTACGTAGTGGCATATGATTTGCCGCTAACGATTCTGCATGTTATCGTGTCATAAGTTTTGATTGAGATCTCTGAATTGAATTTCGTGAAATTCTTCAAGAATTTGATTTTCATATGTTTCCGATGATACATAATTCGTCATGTATTTGACTTCCGATTGATGCAGTATAATTTTAAAAATTGCATGTTCTACATAATATGCCTTCATGAATAACAATAATTACCGTAACTTTTGATTGAAAACTCTATATTGAATTTCGTAAAATTCTTCAATAAGTAGACTTCTGTATCTTTCTAAGATATAAGATTCACCGTGTAGTTTGCTTCCAATAAATACAGTTTAATTTATGAAGTTGGTCGTTCTACATAATCTTCTTTCCTGAGCAGTCTTAATGAAAATTGTCATAACTTTTTTTCAAAAGCTCCAAATCAAGTTCCGCAAAATGCATCATGAATTTTTGGAAACGGGAATCTGAAGGGATATTTTTGGAAAGGCGCAACTGATAGGAATTTGACCTTCTGTAATACGGACAAGTATATCTTAATACTCCCTCTTTAATTGCTTTAAATTATACTTAATTCCACACACTTTGGTATCAAAGTCAAACCTGATGGGGATATTTACTGTTTTCTACAGTTATCTGCATAATTAATATATTCACCGTCTGTTATGGCTGGTTTTTGTTATTTGTTTATCAATTGATTACTTGAATAATTATTTATATTTAATCTCACTCTCCGCCCAAGTGGCTGGTTATTTTTATACTTGATTATTTCTCCGTAATATTTGATTATTTAATCTGTGAATCTACTTTGACAGATGCTGACATATCAGCTTCTATTTAGTTACTTCAGGCACCACAATATGACCTCTTAGAGACGTAAATCTTGAGGGTAGGGTGGTTGTAGGGGAAAAGTGACGAAGAGAGATCCTAGTAGGAGGTTGTAGAAGTCACAACAAATTAATAATCAAAATACAGTATGAAATTTTCAATCACAATACTAATTTAGTTATTTGAGTCATGAGTAGATTATCTAGAAGTAGTTCTTCTAGTAGCATTGGGTCTACAATATCTTCAATATTCGACATAATGGATGAAGAATATTTTGAATTAGTAGATGATCAAGTATATCATAAATATTTAGAATATCTTTCAGATGATCAAGAAGACCATTCTGAATACTTTGCAGATGATCAAGTAGATCATGGGATATGGAATAAACCCAAAATCTCCAATAAAAATATTAACTTTAAATCATCTTCTAGATTATCCATTAATAATGATCAAGATCTTAATATTTGAATAGAGCAAGAATTAAAACTTTAAAAATTAAAAATCTAAAACTTAAAGGAATAAGTTTCCAAGGTAGTTATCCAGACCTTAATAATAAGTATGAACAATCTAATAAAATTAATTATCAATCTTCTAATTCTCAAATAGGAAGTATAACCAGTTTAGTACCCCTATGAGTTTCTTTTCTAAATCATCTATTAATAATCAATCTTTTATTCACAGGATTCACATGAATACTTCATTCCTAGTGAAAAAATATCTCACAAAAGAATCTAAAAATATCATCATTTCAGCAGTGAAGTTTGATGTCGAAGGAACCTCAATTATTGAAGAAGAACAGGAAACAATGCTCGATACTATTAATACACTTCTCTACACAATAATTGAACACTTCATTGGACGTCAAGTAATATTACTTTGTGTATCCATGATCAATTCACTAATCTTAGGTGTCCAACCTTAAGTGATTTTCACTGGTATAAAAATATATTTTTATCTAGAGTAATGACAAGGGATGATAGTAATCAACTCATTTGAAAAGAAAAATTCATTAATAAATTACTCAATTTGCTCACACACAAAATTAGAACGGTCTTCATTAATAACCTAGATAATATAGACTATAATAGTCTCACATACGGTACAATAATACATAAGGAAAGTCTAAAAATGTATATTGACATAAAAATCAATAAACAAATTAAAATATAAAATAAAATTATAAAATATAAATTAAATAATTTTTATAAGCAATATGGTTTATCCACTGTTGCTCATTCCCAGAGAAATGGGAAAAAGTCTCATTTAAGTCCTAGAAGGAATCATAAGCCTCATAAGAGACAATACCACAAAAATAAGCATAAAAGTTTTAACCAATACTTCTTCAAGAATAAAAAATTTGACAAATGTTTCTCTAAGAATAAAAATTATTCTAGAAGAAAATTCAATAAAAAATTTATTGATAAATTTAAGGTTTTAAATGTGGCTAGAATGGTCATTTCGTAAATACTTGTCAAGTCAAAAATACAATTAATCAATTAAAAATCTCTTATAAAGATAAACAATAATTGTTTAAAATTATAGAGTCAATAGAATATTATGAGAGTGATAGTGATGATTTAGAAGAATTTGAATATCATGAATCGTCAGAATCTAACTCTTCGAGTTCTGACAGTGATTCTCTTAACATCTCTATGGAGTGTAGGGATAGTTGTTGTAAAAAAAATGTTTCGAATAAAAATGAAGAATAAGAAAATCTCTTGTTGGATCTAATAACCAAAATTAAAAATTTAGAATTAAAATAAGAATATTTAGAAAGACTTAGAGTAATTATGAAGGACGAAAATTCTAAGTCTAACAATAATAACACTGCAAGTCTTTCGCAAATCCTTGAAAAATTCAATGAGGTTAAAGGAAAGGAAAAGGAAGTTACCTTACAATAATTTCAAAATGAAGCTAAAAGTATTAAAGTTGAAATAAAAGAATTAAAATATTCTAACACAGATATAACCAAATAATTAAACTTGTTAAAAATATAGAGTTTAATTAGAAATCATGAACTAGGAGAACCTAGTAATTTCTCAATTCCTGATAATGAGGTTAAAGAATCTATTATCAATCAAGATGATATCTTCATACAAATACTTAATCACATCAAAATCAAGAAACGACACATAATGATCAAAATAATTATTCAAGATTGTAATTTCATAACAATGGCTCTTGTGATTCAGAAACAAATCTAAATTGTATGCAAGAATGACTAGTTTCTACCAAGTACTTCAAAAAAAAAAAGAGAATATATGTCATCTGCTAATGGTATTCGTATACATATTAATTATGAAATTCTCAAAGTCTATATTTGCTAAGACAATGTATGTTTCAAAACATCATTTGTCTTAGTAGAAAATATGATTGACTGGCAAGATTATTTTGAGTTTACCATTCATTTCTCTATTGTATCCTTTTACCATAAAATATGATGGGATAATTACTTAACCCTTGGATGAACCTGTAAAATTTAAATTTTTTTCTTTTTCTCACAATGAGAATTTGAAAACTCTAAAACAAAATTTTGTTTTCAAATCCATAAATTTAATTTCTTGTAAAGAAAAACATTTGTGTTTTCTACAAGGAGAAAGGAAATTCAAAAGTATTGAAGAACAGTTTCAAATTCCTGCTCTTCAAGATCAAATTAAAATCATTAAACGGGGAGTTTATCGTCTAGTGATTAATTAGAAGCATCTTGACAAATATTTTGGGGTGGATAAAATATCCAATACCAAACAAAAGAGACTTAATTGAAAGACTTAGAAATACTGATGTATTCTCTAAGATTGACCTAAAGTCTGGATTTTGGCAAAACCATATCAATAATATTATTAAATACAAAATTGCATTTGGTAGTTATAAAATAATTCCATTTAATCCTAGAAATGCTCAAAGTACGATAAATGAAACTTTCAACTAATTCACTGGATTTTTTATTCTCTACATTAATAATATTCTTATTAGACAATACTGGTTGAACTTCTTGATCGTTTACATTAATGAATATGTTAAACAATACTAAAAATACTTTAAATTATTTGCCAATATAATAAAACAAAATAGTTTAATTATCTCTGCAAAACGAATCAAATTGTTTCAATTAATTAGATTTCCAGGATTTGAATTTTATTATTCCATTGATCAAATTATTTTTTTAAATCAAAATTTTTTTTTGATTAATTACAAATCTGCAAAACATGTTTTGATATTACTTCCAAACAGAGTTTTACTATGTAACAATTATTTTTAGCTATTTTAATATTTGATTTATCCAATATATTAATAATTAAATTCATGACTTTCTTACTTATAATTTTTTACAGGAAATCATTCCAAAATTCTGCAATGGAAGAAGTTGAGGGTTCTGGCCTCATAGAATACGGAAAGGTAAAACCTAGAATACTCAATCAAAACTCTTTTAAAATAAAAAAGCTTAATAGCAGGACAACTGCTTTTTGTTTAAAATTTTCATTCATTAATTATGGTCATAACGAATTTGAATATCCAAGAAATGTCTGGATTAATGAATTGGATAAAATTTTAGAAGATATTGAGCTGAAACATGACTTCAATGTGACATTAATTCAATGGTATGAAAAATGTGAAAAAATAGGTTTTCGCAGCCATAATGAAATATGTTACAATAATGGAGAAGTTTTAGCTGTGAACCTTTTAGGACAAGCAGTAATTAAAATTGAATTTTCAAATAAAACAATAAAAAAAATTTATATTGGAAAAAACTTTCTTCGTCATGCCTGGCGGATTTCAAAAAAGTCATAGGCATGCAGTGGAGTCTTTAACTAAACAAATCAGCATCACTATCACAAAACATATGAAAATGATGAATGGTTCAATAATACAATAGTCTTCGACTCAATAATTGGCCCCTAAGGCTCAAATCAAATAAGATTTTTCTACTCTTAACCAAGCTCAATCAACAATACTTAGGTCCATTAAACCCGATTACCAACCAACTCTGGTCAAACAATTTGACAATTTCTCAAATACTCAATCACTTGACCATTTAATCTCATATTTTCAGATAATACACAACAAAAATTTCTTTCATATTGAGCATCAATTTGCTCATCTGAAAGATCCAACACAAATAGTCAAAACTCATTCCATTCCTAAATTCAATTATGTCCCTAGACACAATAACAAAAATCTTAGTTTCTATAGGGACATTCTCTTAGAAACATAATCCGTAAAAATTAGCTCAATCCAAAATTCTGAGAAAAGAATCATTTACAATTCTTTCTTTATCCTTAGAATCATAACTATGGATCGAAAAGTTTATCCTTCAAGTTTCAAAATACTTTTAAATAAAAAATAATATAATTATTTTGACAATATTGTTGCATGGCATAAAGTTTTCTTGCATCAAGACAGTGACTTTTCTCACTTTTGGTTTTTAATTTTGATAACAATTTCAGAATTAATTTTTCAAATTGGTTCTTAAAATGGTGGTCCATTCATGATATTACCTTAGAATCTTTTTCAATCGATTTTCAACAAGCTTTTAATTTATTTCTGAAAATACACGAACATTCACCAATTGAAATTCATTTTCTCCAAATCTTTATTTTTTAAATAAATACAAAATACCTTGGATTTTGAAATGGCAATATACGGTTGAAAACGAAATCCTCACTAGAAAATATTATGTTAAATGGTAGGATAAATTGAATACCCAAAAAATTATTGCATCCATCAATTATGAATTTGTGAGTGTCTATCCCGATATAAGACTACCAAATACTTTTATCCAATCTTCATTAAAGATCAATGAGCCCATTTACTTAGCTTCACACATCAAACCATTCAGTCCAAGTTTATCCAAACCCAAGAACAAACCATTTTCAAAAGGTAAATCAAAAGTCATCAAGCCTAAATCTGAATTGGAGAAAGAATTCATCCAAAAAATGCTTCTCCTTTTAAAAGACAATAATGAATCAGGCTCTGGATCATCTGTAGAGTTAAGACGCTAAATTAAACCAAAAATTCAAAAAGATCAATCATCCAAAAAGATCAATTGAAGAATCCACTCAATAATATTGATCTCAGTGATAATGAACAAATTCGGATCAATTACTGAATGAACAAAAGAACTTGTCCTTGGAAAAGTGTCAAAGAACCAAGAATTAATTGATGAATTACAATGACACATCAGTACAATACAACAGTCATGATGATCTTCAAGACAAGCAATTATCAATAGCATTAGTCACAATGACTTTTCCAGACAATTATCGAGGATCAACGGCAATGCCTCCACCAAAGTAAAGCAACACTCACGCACAAGAATCTAAGATATAAATTATCAATGAATCCAATGCACAGCAATGACATTTCAACAACGTCAATCATGACAAATTAGGAAGACACGAAAACTGAGATAATAATTATCGACGAAATCTTTGTAATTTGTCATTTTTTATAATAATTATACTATTTATCAATAATTAGGCAACGACTATTACTAGTCCAAAGTAGACAAAAGTATAAATGTGAAATATTTTTAGTTTTGTAGAATAGAATAGTTCAGGTAAGTGATGGGTTCCCGGTGAACTCCATTTTTCTTGGCTATATAGATAGCACTCTCCCATTTGTTCATCAGAACTCGTTTTCAACTCTTAACTATTTGAGAGCAAAATTGATTTTTGAGAACAAAGCTTTCTTCCTCCCTCTTCTGTAAATCTTTCTTCTTTTTTTCTTCAACGTTAAATAGTGAGCGGGAGTACTATTTAATCGTGCCAATAATTTCACTGTTTGTGTAAGTTTTTAATCTTACACCTTAATACAACTTTTACTATTTTTATTCAATTAATCTTATATCTTAATACCCTCTCTCTAATTGCTTTAAATTATACTTAATTCTATACATTTTAGTATCAGAGCCAAAACTGGTGGGGATGTTTACTGTTTTCTACAGTTATCTGCATAATTAATCTGTTCACCGCTTGTTATGGCTGATTTTTGTTATTATTGTTTATCAATTGCGTACTTGAATAATTTTTATTAGGGATTCTGGGTATATTTCATACTTATATATATATATATATACACATTATTTTATGCACTAATTAATTAATTATTTTATTAACCCATCAATAAAATTAAATCAACTATTTTTCTCTTACTACGTCAAAAACTAAAATCTTTTTTTACTTACATCGAACAAATAAATTCAATGACAAATTGTTCAAAATTACATAGCAAAATTGTATACAGATTCTCTATTAACAACTACTAAAAATCATAATTCATGTCGTGTTTGATTAAATTTTTTCTGATATCGCAAATTAATTATCATACAATTTTCCTCTTTTATATATAAAAATAAATCTGATATAAATAACCGTAATTTATATTAACACAATAAAATGTTTAATGTATTTTCTCAGTAGATATCCCCTAGCTCCGGCAAGAACGGACAAAATATTTTAGTTCTACCACATGAACAAAACAAAACAATGGTGTATTTTTTTATATTTTGGTTAAATAAAATCTAAAATTGAATATAAATGATTGAGGGACACCCTCATTAGTGGTTTTGTCCCACAGGTCCGGTCCTCCACACAAAAAATGAGGCTTGATAAACAATCCAGTTATATTCTCCTTTATAAATTTAGTATTTCTTAAATATTGATAGTTTGTGAATAATATTTATTTTAGGGAAAAACTAATTTTAATTTTAAAAAAATATTTGATATTAGTAACATGTATTCTAATAATTTAGATTTTATATTTTGTATATATGAAGAGTTTATCTATCTTTAATTCAAACTTAATATTTTATTTTATTCATTCCAATTAACGTGCAAATCTATTTTATTTTATTCATTCCAATTAGGACCATTTCGGTTCCACTAGGATTTTGTGAGGCTTTGGTCTTGAAGAAAATAAAATATCAGAATCAAGTAGGAATAATTGAAACAAATAATAATATTTTATGGGAATTTGAGAAAGTAAAAGTTATTTTAGAAAATATGTAGATATATTGTAAGATGAAAAAGTTATTCGGTAAAGTGAATTTTATTGGAAAATTGGTAGAAAAATTAATGTGAGATTGTTGTTTTACCAAACTAAATAATTTTATCATGACAAATAAAAATACTTGTAACAAATATGAAAAAATGTTGGAATATAAATTTATCACGAACTGTATCACACGGAAAGTCGGAAACAAACTCCTTGACTATGAATAGAGCAAATTGTGCGGGTTTTGCTCACAATTAAACCTCGGTGATTCAACCCCTGGTTACTTTGGTTCCTGGATTCAACATACATAAGAGGTTATTAATAAATTTTCCAGAAATAAAACTTTTGATATTTCTCTATTTCTATACATGTGTTGGGAGATCTGGAAAGGGAGAAATAATTATGTTTTTGGTGAAAAAATTTATAACACTATCGATACTAGGCTCAGATCTTTCAAGGCAAGCAGACAACTTTTTTCAGAAAATCAAAGTAACTTATTTGTGTTTCATTTTGTCTGTGATGCAGGAAAGGATCTCCAAGCTTTGCCTTAGGATCGTGAATCTATCCAGTCTTGCAGAGATGAAGCTCCGCTGACAACATCGAGAAGAAAGGAGATAGAGGTTGTTTCACCAAGGCTTTTGAAGGAAGGTAGGCAATGATCTGATTCGGGAAAGGATCTTCGTATTTCATCTCCATATTGTGAAAATTTTCAATATTGCAGAGGCTCAGAGTCGTTTTTAGTAGCGAGAAGCATTTGACTAAGCTTCAAGGAAGTGTGCTGTGGGTTGGTGTACTAAGGTTTGCTCGGGGGTGATTAGCCAAATCCATTTGAAACTTAGAAATTCTAATGGTATTCATCTTAGTTGGATAAGTAGAAATTGTAATTCTACCGCTGATGCTATTACTGAATATAGCATTAATGAAGGTAGGATTAGTTAAAAATCAAGAAGCCCCCTTTGCAAGACCACAAACGGACAGAACTTTAAACCTGAAAATTTTAAAAATAAAGGAAAAGGACTATGCCATTTTGAAGATAATCTTGAATCAAAATTATGCATAAAGATAAAACTCACATGAGTTATGTATTGAGATAGTGCAATTGAGGAGAGTTTTGTGAATCTAGAAACCTTAAACTCACTAGAAGAGAAGAAGAAGTCAAATGTGGGTGAAAAAGTAAAATATAAAAATGAAATTTTGTCATCAATATACGGTTTGAGGTAATTTTCTAATTTGTAAGAGTTTAGGGGCGTGTAATTATATGTTTAAAGCTTAAGAGTGTCTTTGCTAAAAAGTAGAAGTACAAAGGAGATTTTTTTCTAAAAGTTATAAATAAAATTCTATCACAATGTGATTTTATTAGACTTTGACCATAGAAATTTATTGAAAGAATATCAAATTGGATTATTAAGGGTCATAGAAGGGAAAAAGTACATAGTTGGAAGGATATCACATTAAAGACAAAATGGATTCCCTCCAAAAATGTGCATAACATTCATGCATGCAAATGCCAAAACCTAGAGCCCTACACCTTAACTCAAAACAAGAATGAAAGAATCACAAGAGTTTTTTAAGGCCTAACTTACATGAAAAAACAAAAATGGAATCATCAACTTTTGAGTGTGTTTCATGTTTTTTCTTGCTTTCTTTATTATTTATTGACAGGATTTTGGTCCATTCAATAAACCTTTCGAAAAAACACAAAAAGAAAAGTTGAAAGATTATGAGGAAAAACCAGTTAATATAAAATAAAAAGATACAAATGAAAAAATTTCTTCACCTTTTTTTAACAAAAGATTCTTAGTTCTCTAGTAGTGATTTTGTAATATGATAATAATGCAATATATTTATTGTATTTGACCATTCCTCACATAATTTTGTACAAATATATATATATTAAACGGATGATATTATGTAACATTATTCATGTTATGTACGTTATTAAATTAAAATAGTGTTGGACATTATAGTGTTATATATAATGTTACTAAATTATATATATATATATATTACTCACAGAGAGAATGTATGTGATAAACCTCAACAGTGTGATAATGTGGATGACTATAATCTTCATTTATCGTTCGTTTAACGTCACATGTGTATCTTTTTTATATTTTAAGAGCTCATTTATTAGATATCTCAAAATATGAATAAAGTATATATAACCGGTGCCATAAGATTACATGAAAAAAATATTATGTTTTCAGTACTGATAAGAGTTCGGTAGTTTTTTCTTACAACTCCAACCACGTGCGCCCCCCGTGCGGTATAACGGATTTTGAATTCAAATAGAGAGCTGAGTAACGTTACGATTCCGCATACTTGGCTTCCGACTCGATCCTATAACCATAACGAAAAGGGAAGAGAATAAAAATATACTTCTCACTTCAAAGAGAGACTGCCTTGCCATAAAAATCTCTCCCCTTCTCATTTCAGATTCTCTCTCTCAATTTTCTTGTTCGGTGTTCTGGGTTTAATTGTTTTTCCCTTTAATCAAAGAGGCGCAGAGTACTATCCAGAAACAGAACCAGTATGTCATTCAATCCTTTCTTTCTTTCTATTATGGTTTTTCAAGATCGAAAATTATAGAGCTTTTTGGTCTAAAACTTAGTTTTAAACAAACGAAGAAGAAGATTAGAAGAAAGTAAAAGTGGTTTCGTTGGTTTCCTGACATTCTTTTCAATATGTGGTAGAAGCAAGAAATTTCAGACTTGATGGAGGATTCCGCAAGATATGGACAGTATGATTTTAATTTGACTCTGGCGTCAAGAAAGGCTGAAGAAGCAGGTTGGTTTCTCATCCTCTTTTTATTTCTTGTACTTTTTTGTTTGGGTGCTGAGAAAGCGAAGGAAATGGTAAGGAAAGGAATGTTGGAAATCTTGTTTATGTTTATTGGTTTCCGTACAACATAATACAGCTGAGTCTAATTGCGGTGTCATACTCCAAACAGGGTATTATAAATTCGTAAGGTTACAATATAAATCTGATTCGTGTTCTAAATTTGCAGCCTGGAGGCGATATGAAGCTACCAGATGGCTGGAAGGCTTAGTGGGTCCTCTTGGCATATCCAATCAACCATCGGAGAGAGAATTCATTTCTTGCTTGAGAAATGGTCTGGTCCTTTGCAATGCAATCAACAAGATTTACCCAGGAGCAGTGCCTAAGGTATAATATTTGGTTGAGATAATCTTTATTTTAGTGTCTACTTGGTTTCTGAGAAGCAGATACTTACTCAATTATCACTTTGCTATTGAAAATACTCAAGGTTGTGGATAATCCATCACCTTTACAATCACTTACCCGGGAATCTCAGCCATTGCCAGCTTATCAGTACTTTGAGAATGTACGGAACTTTTTAGTTGCAGTTGAAGAGTTGAAGCTGCCTGCATTTCAAGCTTCTGATCTTGAAAGGGTAAATTATATATGTCATTTGATCTTTTGGATCTACAGTGCGTGCATTCCGACTCGTGTATCCATGTTTTTTCTTTTTTGAAACAGTGACTAAGGGTTAAGTTTTTGGAGTTCCTCTCAGGATACATTAGACGCAGGGTCAGCGGCCAAGGTTGTTGATTGCGTTTTAGATCTTAAATCCTATCATGAGTCAAAGCAGATGAGCAGTGGAAATGGATTTTACAAACATGTGAAATCTCCTATGGCTGTACATTCTACGAGCAAGATGTGTTCAAGACCATCTTCTACAAACTCATTAGACTCTTATAGGCGCCTAGATATGTCCGCTGCAAATGAGAAACAGAAGGCTTTTGAGGGTGAGAATGGGAAAGTTGAAGGTGTGATTTTCATTCTTGCTCTTTTATTTGTATATTATTGTTATATGAAGTAGAAATTTGTCAAATTTATATTGTTTATCTGAGCTGTAAGATCTAGTATAATATGGTCGGGTGAAATATGTGTACAACTTCCTTCTTTGCATGAATTAGCATTTCATACTAACTATTAGGTTAAAGTTATTGATGGTCCAAGAGGCACTTCGAGTTAAAGCTCCAAAGGCACACTGGATCAATAGAGTTGATAGCTCTGGCCAAAGGTTCAAAATTTAATTTGTTACTCTAGGCACTTCGAATAGGAATTTTACTTCAGACTTATGTACTTAACTGGAATCGTATAGTGCTCCTAATGGAAGCCAATATCACATAGTGGGAGAATTGGCATTTATGCTGGGGTCATACTTTCAATCGATTCCATAATAATTTATTGCCTTTACGAGCTAGCCGAATCATCTATTTGTGTCATATATTGAGCATCATTTGACTGTGGAGCTATTTCAAGTATTGTGTACTGTACCCTGACACTTTGTGCTTTCCATTGCTTATGTAGAACTATTTGTCAATTCACTTGTGGATTCTTTGATCGAGAAAAAGGAAAACATTGATGGCAACCTTCTTGCTTCCTTACGTCGTGGAGATATGGTGATTATAAGTTGTATAGAAAATTATTTGATTCTACAGATTGAAATCTAATGGTTTTGATGTTTGAACTTTCTAATTCTATAATCCCTAACTTGTGATACAGGATCATGTGATATTATTGAGAAGGATCATGTCAAATTTGTTGGAAGAACAGCTTCAAGAAAAAATTCCTGAGGTTTGTGATTTGAACAATGAGAAGATCAAACTTTTCAAGTTTGTATTTTATGTTGTTCACGTTGCTCTGATGTTCATCGAGCATGAGAGCTTTTCCATTGCATGATGCATCGTTAGATGGAATGAGCTTAGCTGAAGAGTCAATTTGCTTTGTTTTCATTTTCTTAGTAATCAAGGAATAGGATTCTTTTATTTTTTTAAATTATTTCATACCACATCAATTTCTGGTCTTCCTACCTTAGAATTGGGATGGCCAGGTTTATGCATCATATACGAGCGTCATTCATCTTTTCTTCTTTGCTATTTCATTCTTTTTAGCGAGCTGTTATATAAGTTTTTGACTTGATGTTGTCCAATAAACAGTTGCAATCAGTCTTACAATCTTCACGGAAAGAAAGAAGTAGATTACCCGGTTCTCCATCATCCATGATAGGGGATTCACCAAGTCTTGATGATTCCAAGGTGTGTTGTCCATGAACTGCTACTGAAACACTATAAAGCTTCCATTGTCTACTGCAATTTGAGGACAATGCATTGATTTTACACCATTTAATTGTACTCTGACATTATCCTTATAACTCTATTAAACGTTGTAAACCATTTGGCAGGACATGTGTATCATTAGATTGATAAATGGAAGGACGTATGCTTTATAATCTCATTCTTTTATGTTGATCTGTTAAATTTCATGCTTGTTTTGGTTGTTTGTTACTATTACATTTATCTGTGTGATAATTTGTTGAGATTATGACTCATAAAATTTATTTGGAATCTGTAGTTGATAACAGATTTAATTGCTTCATTATTTCCATTTATAACCTACTCGCTAATGATAGTTAGCGTGTAATTGCTACTTTGTTTTTTACTTCATCGAGACAAGAGACACACAAGTCCTTAAGGCTAACGTTCACGTGCAATCATTCCTTGTCCGCTTTCGCACTTTGAGGTTTTAATATCTCATTCTTTTGTCTCATCTTGTTTCATGCTCTACTAATATCGAGAAAGAAGTCAGCTAATTCGGAAAGGAAAGATTGAAATTTATCAGTGGATTGAGCTGGCAGCATATGACTAATTCCTTCTTCATTGCTTAACATACTACAAAGTTACAGATCTCAAAGAAAGAAAGAAATTGTTGAATGTGACTACTGATAAGTTAAGTTCATTTATTAATAGCGTTGCAGAGCTTGCCTGAGAAAGGATAACTGTAGCCACCGCCGTATATTCAAAATGCAAGAGAAGGAACTTTTGGTAATAAGTGATTTCATTTCTTGTATTATCCCATCCTATTTATTCATATCTTCTTTTGTCATATGCATCCCCGTGTTTGAAATATTTGGTTAGTACCACTTCTAAGAATGCTTGCGAAATACCGAATATATTGCAAGTCTAAATGTTGTATAGTCAAAATGAACTTTTAAGACCGGATAGTTTGGATCTATTACATAACCAAATGCACAAAAATCTGCGATACATATGTTGGGCAAAGTGTTTCAAGTAGAGATTAAGAATTCCTGATCAAGTTGTTTTTGTTGGTTTTGGTTTCTTAGTTGGAGAAGAGCTTATTTTGGAAAAGTGGTCAGTTAAATTTCTATTAGGTCAAGTAATTGGGTTTGGAAAACCACAAAAACAAATTTGTAGGGTTTGATGCCTCTAGCGTAAGAGAGAGAGGGTATCCTGAGGAAGAGGGGTCTCATGTATTGGGAGACTTATGGAAAGCATTTTGCCCATACTGAAGAGGATTACAGTTAGTGTGTTGCTCTAATCCATGTCAGGAGATCTAAACCACTGAAGGTTATTTTGTTTGTGTGATTGGATTTTGATTAGTGATTGTGAGTGTAGAAGTTTATAATGAAGATCAAGTTTGCTACCCAAAGGAAAAAGATAGTGAATTTGTTTTGAACATGAGACCTGGCTTGACCATGAAAGTGGTTGATTATGATTCTTTCCTGTGGGTATTTCATAAAAAGTTGTATAAATGTGTATATCCTTGTTCTCCTTAATCAAGATCTTATACGGTAAAATTTTATATGATACGAGGATAATCTCCTGGTTGGCCAAATGAAGCTTCACATTAAAGCAAAATATTTATAAAATGCTTCTATGAAACTTTTAAAAATGCTTGCTAGCAGGGAGAGTTTCAGAATCATGTGGGAATTGGAATGTTTTGTTTATTTTGCAGGATCTCAAGTCCTTATTGATAGGAACAAAGATACAGTTTGAAGACTTGCAGTCTCAGTTGCAGAAAGATTTGCATTACATGGGTATGTTCAAGGGCACATCAATACCGTCTCACGTCTCAAACAAATAACCAAAAATTTCTTACTGTATGTGTCATTTTCTTGGTTTCAGCGTGTCAGGTGCAGGACTTATCTACTGCTGCTCTAGGCTATCACAGGGTGGTCCGGGAGAACCGCACTCTATACAACATGGTTCAGGATTTGAAAGGTATGTATTGAAACAGAAAACTGTATTTATCGTACCCGTAGTCGTATAATGCTGAGAGAGTTGGTTTAATTCTAAATTGTTTTAGGATTTAATGGCAGTTCCTTGATTAACAAATATACAGGTAATATCCGAGTTTACTGCAGAATTAGGCCCTCCTTAAGTGCTGAAGCCAAAAACGTGATAGATTTCATTGGAGAAGATGGTTCTCTAGTGATCTCAGACCCATCAAACCCCAAAAGAGATGGAAAAAAGGTTTTTGAGTTCAACCGGGTGTTTGGTCCAACCTCTACACAAGGTAAATATGCTTTTACAAATCAAATATCTTATGGCATTCCTTGCATCAACCTGACTGCGTTATAATACATTCATTCCAGATGAGGTTTTTGAGGACACTCGGCCATTAATAAGGTCTGTTATGGATGGTTACAATGTTTGCATATTTGCTTATGGTCAAACTGGTTCCGGAAAGACGCACACTATGGTAAGATATATATCTGATTAAAATTGACTTACTGGATCAATTTTAATGTGGGACAATTCATTAAAGATTTGTTATTGGCTTGAATCCTTTCTTCTTTTATGAAAGTTGCAAAGCTTCGTAACCACACAATTTATCTTTATGGTGACAGAGTGGTCCATCAGATGGAGCAACCAAAGGTTACGGGATTAATTACTTAGCTCTCAACGATCTATTCAAGATTTCCAACAAAAGAAAGGACATAATGAATTATGAAATCCGTGTTCAAATGGTTGAAATTTATAACGAACAAGTACGAGACCTTCTTGTTGAAGATTCATCAACTACTAAATATCCTTTTATTTTAGCTATTATTTTACTAAAGATTGTAAAGAAGCATCTTAGAGATGAAGAAGAAGAAGTCAGTTTTTTAAAGTTGTTCTGCTATGCAAAATATATTTTTTGTGTTACTTTTTGTCCTTAACTAAACGCAAATTAGAGATTAGGAGCTGCAATAGAGAAAACAATGGCTTGAATCTCCCAGATGCCACTATTCATCCGGTAAAGTCTACAACTGATGTTCTCAAGCTAATGAATATTGGTGGGATGAATCGTGTGGTCAGTTCCACAGCGATGAACACCTGCAGCAGTCGCTCCCACAGGCAAGTATCCTAATTCTCTTGGAACGACTTCTTACTTCAACCTATTACATGGAACGGATACTTAAGGACAGTGAACAAATAAGGAAAGCTTGGTTTATATCTAAATCCTAATATAACGTCTTTGTGAATGCGTAGTGTTTTGACAGTCCACGTGCATGGCAAAGATACTGCAGGAAGCACTCTCTATAGTTGCCTGCATTTGGTAGACCTTGCAGGAAGTGAACGGGTGGACAAATCTGAAGTGACAGGAGATAGGCTCAAGGAGGCACAGTATATCAATAAGTCTCTCTCTTGTTTAGCAGATGTCATTATGGCTTTGGCTCAGAAGAGTTCTCACATTCCATACAGGAACAGCAAACTTACACTTCTGTTGCAAGGCTCCTTAGGTACCTCTTCTTTCATATTCTAGTGTATCTTTTCCAATGTAATAAGCTTAAGATTGTTTAGCAGAAGTACTTACCAAAAAGATTGTTTAGCAGAAGTGCATGAGTCATCAGTTCAGATATAGTTTAATGACTCGTTTGATCATTTCAAAACAAAATTATTGATTGTGTGATGAGGCAGTCTAAAATGTTACTTGATAAACTTTTTTTTTTGGAAAATGTATTAATTTTTTTCAACTTTTTTTTCTGCAGGTGGGCAAGCTAAAACCTTAATGTTTGCTCATTTGAGTCCAGAAGAAAATTCTTTTAGTGAAACTGTTAGCACTCTAAAGTTTTCTCAGAGGGTTTCAACTGTTGAACTCGGAGCTGCTCGTTTGAATAAGGAGAGCAGTGAAATCATTCAACTTAAAGAACAGGTACCAAAGTAATCCACCTTTGTCATTGCATATAAGAAAAATATCTGCAACTAAGATCTTAGTCATATATGTCAAGATGAAAGCACATTTCTTCTAAGGGATGTTGAATTGGTAACTGCAGTGCAGTTGACTGTCAATGTTTTGTTAGATGATTGCACTGTGTCTAATTCCTATCGACAATATAGTTTTAATCTGGACCTTTTCCATAGTAAATTTCTCAAGAAAGTTAACGAGTGATTATACTAAGTTATGTTGGATTTATGTTTGAAATTTATTTGACCTTGTGAGGTGTTTTCTTTGCAACAATACCGATGATTCAGAGGTAAATCTCTTCTAAAATATGTGAAAGAATGAGAGAGGGAGACAGTGGAAGCAATTTTTTCATACTATTGAGTTCTTTCCTAAAAGTACATTTCAAACCCAAGGGATGGATCATCGAGAAAAGAAAATATGTTTTTTTTGCTCTTGAGCTGTTTTTAATGAAATGTGGCATGTTTTATAGGGGAAAATGCTAAGTTATCTCTTGCTAAACTATGGTCTAGCAAAAAAAATCTGTCAGACATTGGTCTAGCATTCTGACATTAAAATTAACACTAGATTGGCTAGACCATGTTCTAACAGACATTAAATTCAGCAGCAAATTTCAAATAAAAGTGGCAACTTTATCTTTTTCCTGTAAAAAGACCAAAATTTCGTTGAAAATAAGCCTAGGGTCCAAAAATCCATGAACACCTCTCTTTCTTTTTGTGTTTCATTCTCTTTCTTTTTCCTAAGATATCTGTAAATTGAGTTTACTTTTCATTATTTTTTGGCATTCAGGTTGAGAGCCTTAAAAAGGCATTAGCAAGCAAGGAAGCACAGAGTACACTAATTAACAAAGCAAAAGAACCAAGATCACCAAGGCAAGTAAATGAGAGAACTCCTCCTCGTCCGCGGAGGTTAAGCATTGAGAATGGCAGCATGTTGAAAGCTGAGAAACTAACAAATGGTGAAAACATAAATACGCCCATTTATCCGACTCGATCAAGAAGACTCAGCCTGGAAGGACCAAGACATGTTAAGAAAGATCATTTACAGATCAAAGGATCAGAAGATACAAAAAAGAACCTAGACTTTCAGGCTCTACCCGTTCCAAGTCCTACTAGCAATAGTTATCAAAAGCCAGTAACTTATAGTGAAACTAGAACTCAAATTCCCAGTCTTCATCTACCAAAGTCGCCTGAAAGAGTTAAACTTGCAAGAGACGACTTCCAAACTCGTATGCAAATAAAACTTCCTTTCCCTACTGATCCATCAGTGACGCCAAACCTGATTCATATCTCTAATGGAAAAGGATCTCAAATTAGAAGATCATTAAGGACCATTGGAAAGCTGATTAATGGCTCTGAGAAGAGGTGAGTCAACCTTATTCAATTTGTTATTATCTATCTGTTGATTGTTTGCCTGATGAAGATATATGCATGATGATAGTCTGTACTGCAATCTGTCACATTTTACTGTTAATAAAATTGACATTCATAAAGTGATTTCTCATGTTTTTTTGGTGTGAAATCAATGATATATTCATAAAAATTGACATATTCATAAATGATATAGTTATAAATTGTTTTTCCATGTTTTTGGTGTTAAATCCCAGGAACCAACCGAATTTGATGGAAATATCGACTCCAGTAAAAGACATGTGCAATATGAACGATGTAAAGTCTCCGCTTACAGAAAGCACGGTGACTAACCGGAGGCAATCACTTACTGGCATTCCGACATCAAATAGGTCGCGAAGAACTTCTCTTGGAGGGAAGCCAGTTGAATCTAGTAAGTAGAAATGAAACAAACCATATTTACTTTTTAAAAAAAAAAGGCCTTCATGGTTGTTTAGGAACTGAATTTTGTGTGTTGGTGTTGCTTTCTGTAGATGGAAAGGACAGTAGAAATGCAAAAACACCTCCTCCAGTCCATCCATCAACGAAGTCTACAAAGAGATGGCTATAGAGATCAATTTTATTTTTTTTGTAGATGGTGCTTTTACTCAAAGCAAACATAATATTGATTACTGAAGAAATCAAGTTTTAACACATTACCCAGTTACATAGAGGAAGTAAATCCCTTTCCTTCCTGCCAAAAATCCTTTAAAGGGTAGGTGAGAGATTCTTCTGTTTTTATTTTTATTTTACAACAAATATAAATAAATTTGAGAATGTCACATGAAAACGTGAAGGCTCCTTTCAAGTCCAAAGATATGCACAATTATAAGTAATGAAGAAACATTTGAACCCACCCCACTGATTTTAGTGATTATGGACTTCCCAAGTGGCCCACAAGGCATCCACCATGATAGTGCCCCATATAGTACGCACTGTGCGACGGCAAAACTCTCCCATAGACACGAAAATATGCTCGATGCGTGATGAGAATTTTTCAACCGCTATCGTTGAACAGGTTTATCATGGCATTATTAGTTTCTACTATCGTTATAGATGATATCATATCATTTTTAGATCATAATGAATGAATTTTTTCCATGTTAGAACATTTCTGTGAATGTTATTCTGATCTAAGTTATCTTATTTTGTGTTCCGTACTAGCACTACTCTTTTCATTCCAAATTCAAGAATGCGACCGATACAATTGACTGGTCGACACATACGACTGATTGATCTGTACGCCTCTCTTATTACTTTTTTGTATCTCATGTTCCTCGAATAAAATTCAATCCTTAATGATATCATTTATTTTCTTTTGTTATAAGCTTTATATACCATCTCATATGAATGCATTCACATTTCAACATGTGCTAGCATTTTCTTTCTGAGAATAGTAAATACATGATATTAGATGTCTCCATAAACCAAACCACAAAGTAACTCAAAGAAAAAGAGATTTCAAGGTAACAATATCAAACGTAATTCTTCAAATTTCTTACCTACGATAACACGATCCACTAGAAACTACATTTCAAATATCTACACGTCTTTGCCCGTTGATTACTACTTAAAGTCATCTAAAGTCCTTGTCAATTCATTACTTTTTGAAGTCATCTAAAGAACAAATACCAAAAAAAAACAATAAAACTGATCTCAAGCAGTATGTTCCATTAATTCAGATATTCCAAAAGCCTCTCACGTTATATTGACATGAGCTTTCCTTCTATCCTTTTGACAAAAATCGATATTGACATGTCTGTAGTCACCTTTACAGTAATCTTATGTTGTCGACCTGTAAAGTAAATAAAGAACAGTTATTTATAATGAAAACTAGCTCCATAAAGTCTAAATTAATGCCAGAGTGAAAATCAACTTGAAACATCAACAAAAAATATAGTAACTTCAATTCTTAATACTTGACAAGTTTGGAATCTCCAACAGTGGGTAAAATGAAAGAAAAACAGATTATACTAAATACAACATGAGTCAATTATAAAAAAAATGACTATACTTTTCTCTCTCTCCGATCTGAGATCCAAACATAACCTTATTATCTCACATCACATGACAAAAAATAAAACAGAAAAGGATCAGAGGAAAAATAAATCGATAACAGGTGTTTAACTTCTTGTGCAAACCTGCTTTGTCAGACTACTGAACTTGATTAGGTAGAATCAATGAGGAATGAACACTAAAACAATGTGTTCCAGCCTGTCTGTCTAGCAAAAAGGGGAAAGCAATGCACAGAGCAAGAATCCTTCACCATACTGTGAAGTCTCTGTCCGTCTTCCTGTTGGTACTTAGGAAAGACAAGGAAAAACTGGACATGCATTAAGTGAGCATTCTGGACATGCTCCGACATTTTGGATCAATGTACAAAACTGTGGCAAAAAAAGTCCGGCCACAAACATTGTTTAACCAACAGAGCCGACACTGAATCCTAGTAGCAGTTAGTCATACTGTCAGCCCAGTCGTGAATTTGTAATGGATCATCAACATTCTCAATACTACCCTTCTAATATATCCAGAAAGGGCACAATTCTTAACCCTTGACAAGTTTGGAATCTCCAATAGCAGACAGAATGAAAGAGACAAATTATACCAAATAGCAACTGAGGTTCCAACTAGCTCTCTAAACATATTTTACCAAAAACAAAAATTGTTCATAGATACTTGACAAGTTTGTGGATAGGGAGCTAATTCTCTCCACTAATATCAAAGACACAATCAACCTGCAAAAACCAGTTACTCTACGTATATAATTTTTTTCACCTATTATACCATTTGTTTTCATGGGTAAATTCCGTGTATTTTCACATCCAAGATTTATATATACAACATATACCACTGTCGAGAGTGAATTTATTACTATTTCAATATTTTGATTCAAAAGGAAAGATTAGAAAGACAAATATCAAATACCCAAAAACCTCACAATGAATTAAATCATGAAATCATTTCAACTAATATTCATTGTGCTTCGAACTTACCCCATGATGACCATTTTAGCAGGCCATGCAACTGTAGTTCTCAACGCTTCTTCAATGTTAGTCATAGACCTCCATAAAAATGTTCCCGGTTTCTTTACAACGTCTACCCAAACTCTCATTGCATCAACCCCAATAGGAATATTATGAACAAGGGCATTCGGATCACTCGACGACCAACGTCCTTCAGCAACAATCTCCCCTGATCCAAGCCAATCTAATAGCTTACACGTTGTCGGCTGTAAGTCATCATTCACACTCTTCAACAAGATAAAAAATTTACTTCATTAGTATAGGTGAATAATATATATTTATATATATATAACAAAAAAAGTAACGAACGTGTATGTGAGTGACGGTAAGTGAAAGACAATAATTTACCAGTGGAGAATGTAGATTTGAATTTGATTGTTCTTCACCTGATCGGACCTTACAACATAAGAAGAGTGTTAAGAAGCATAACTACTTAATTTTATTCCAATGCTTATCAAAGACTTACCTGATTTTTCATTAAATCACTGACCAAGCATCGCAACTGCTTCAAATCATCCTTCAATTCTTTATATTCTTCTTGTATTTTCCTCATGTTCTCGTCTTTTTGTGCTAAAATGGCAATCTTGGTCAATGTAGCTCTATTACCAAGTCCTCTTAATCGACCATTTCTTTCAGGACCAAGAACTTTAGAAATGGCATCTTCTCTAATATCACGTACAGGAATCAATGCTGGATCCTCCCCAAGTTGTTTCAATTTACTCTACAAGATTTGACAAGTGTACAAAATGTGGGTGGAAATTAAATTTTTCCATACATATTAAACTTGTAAGAACATCGCAAGATTACACTTCAAAGATTTCTCACAATTGTTTCAGCAGCTGCTGAGTTTACAGGTTCACCATTCTTTTTCACGTGGGCTTTGATCCAAACATCAACTCTTGATACGGAATCTGGATCTTCAGAACTTTTCTTCTGAAAGAAAATACAAGCCACAAGTAAATACAAATAACAAAATACTATAAGCATAAATTACTACCATGGATCACCATTTCATCAAGCAAACGAGCAAATCCTTTTCGGCTGCATGTGTGCGGAATCTGTTTCTTTCTCATCTGCCTAAATCTTTCACTTTTGGCCTAAAACATAGACACATCAATATGTCATCCAGTAATAAAAGATTAACTATTATTATTTATGAAATTTTTACCTCAAATTCTATACTAGTTTTAGCTTTCACAAAATCCTTCCATTCATGGATCGATTCAATATTGTCTGGCTTAAGTTGAAGTAATTCTTCTTCATCACGTGCTTCTCTGATTTTGGCAATGAGCCTTGACTTGGAAGAACCCCAAAGCGAACCCATTTGATTAAATAGACTCTTTTTCGACAAGTCATCGACCTCATATCTTGTCTAGCATTGTCAACACATACAAACTTAACTATAATTGCATTGCATAAAAACGATCTATAATTGAGAGAAAAAACAAAAGATACCTTTATCAAATTCCACAAGGTCTCTTTCATTCCTTCAGATAGCTTCCTCCAATCAGCAAGTGTCACGGGTACAATCTCCCGCACAAGAGGCCCTAAAAAGGAGGATAGTCTGACAGATTCATCACCTATTGGTTGCCCTAAATTATTGACCTTAACTATAGACCGACTAGTAGCCTCCATAACACTAGTCGTCATTTCGGTTATGCCCCTCTTCTTTTTAGGTTTATGAGGATTTTCATCAGAAGTTGAAATTGGCGTTTCGGGAATTTCTGACAGGTTAAGTTCATAAGAGCTTTCTCCTTGTACCAAATCATGCAACGATCTCCTATCCTCCAACAGAGCAGTCCTCATTTTGTTTTTACCCCTCATCTTTTTAGGTTTATGAGGATTTTCATTGGATGTTGAAATTGGTGTTTCGGGAATTTCGGATAGGTTAGGTTCATGACAGTTTTCTCCCTGTACCAAATTATGAAGTGATCTCCTAGCCTCGACAACATTAATCTTGGGTTTGGTTATACCTCTCTTCCTTTTAAGTTTATGAGGATTTTCATTGGATGTGGAAATTGGTGTTTCGGGCATTTCTGATAGGTTACATTCATGAGAGCTTGCTCCTTGTACCAAACTATGAAGTGATCTCCTAGTAGTCCTCATAAATTCATTAAAATCATTTTGGGAAGGGATTTGATGTTCTAGAGATCCCTGTACGGAAGACATCCTGGGAAGTGCTCCTCTAACCCGAGTGGCCGGTGAATCTAGGAGGTTGTCATTTGGGGCTTCATGTGGGAGGTTTTGGAGGGGAGATTTTGCACCTAAGGATCCCCTAGTGTGTATTATTGGTGAATCTAGGAGGTTTTGCGCCAGCGTTTCTTGTGGAAAATTTGAAGCAAGCCTATGAAAAGATCCTCTTGTGCGATTTGCAGGTGTATCTAAAAGGTTTTGAAGTGGGGCTTCAAGTCTTGAAGGCTTTATCGAAGTCACCTTGCGAAGAGAACTGTTCCTGCGAGGTGCACAAGTAGATAGAACTGGAGGATCCGTCGATGCCATTAATTTGCGAAGTGATTTCTTCTTATCATCAACCATCATAACCTATTCATAATAAAACAAATTAATGTTAGTAGTGAAACCACGAGAAGTTGCAACGTATTATGAACGAAATCATAATCAATAATAATGCACATGCAACGTAATCATCAAAATGGAAGTAAATACATTTTCACTAAGAAAACATAAAGTACATATTTCAAACAAAAATGTCCTCACAAATTTCTCTATCATAACGAGCTTCATCAAATACACCATCAATATTCATTTCAAACGTCGAAGGTTCTGCCTGCATGCCAGCCATATCCTCATTTTCGTCGTACATTTCCATCTCAATGAAACCTCTAGATGTGCCTTTGGTACCACATCAACTCAAGAAATCATGCTCCAGATTAAACCAATCTATTAACGAAACTGGCAAAAACAAATGTCAACCTATATCTTATTTTGATAGGATGTATCAGCATTACACTAGGGGTGTAAGAAAAACCATCCAAACCAACCCGAACCGTCACGGTTCAGTTGAATTGATAGTTTTGGCGGTTCGGTTCAATGCTAATTTCACAAGAAGCGTGTGGTCTGGTGCGGCCAGCAGTTTCTGTGACCAAACCGAACCGAACCGCATTTTATATACATAATGTTTTATCAGCCCTAATTCTCTCATCTCATTTCTGCCTCTGTCCATCCCACCCTCCCTCAAAGAAAACAAACTTTGCCTTACATAAAGTTGCCATAATACACTTAGGCTCTGAATTTGAAATCATTGCTTATCTAACTGGTATTGACCATAACTAACAAGAACATTTTGTAGTCTTAGTAAGAAGGGCAAGGGTTAGTAAGAAGGGCAAGGAGCACTAGATGTTGTTGGAGTAAAGGATCGTCGACAAGGCGTTCTAGTGCACTGTAGATTCTTATCCAATACTTGCATCATTTGATGATGCCATGTGAATGGCATCATTTGATGATTCCATGTGAATGGCATCATAGTCAAAACTTGCCTACGCTTTCAGCGTTTAAGTCGCACGAGCTCTTCTGGTTCTCTTTAACGTTTACTTTCTCTCACCCAATGCCACACATCATTATTTACATAGACAGAGACAAATTGGATTCGTCGTATTATTTCTAATACAGTCCCAGTAATTTCTTTCAAAGTGGCCAACTTTCTGTCGCTGTCCTATAACACCTTATAATACAGGGTAAACACGACTCGGTTTACTTTGAGTTTGCCCTAAACGTCTAACCAAAAGCCAAGCTTCAGAAGATGAGATTGAAGGAATAATGCTTGACATTGTAATCCCTTGTTCCAAAGCTTACGCGGCATTACCTGAATAAGCTTACTAAATATTGATAATTACAAAAAGTAATGATCAAGTGAAAAAAAAACTTATTCTCAAATACTCAGAGAAGAAGGAAAGAAAGAGTCGCGGAGAGAGAGAGAGAGAGAGAGAGAGAGAGAGAGAGAGAGAGAGAGATTCATGGACGGTGAGCGAAACGCAGCAAACACTACGGGGAAGAGTAAGACGACTTTACCAGTGAATACGAACATCACTGCTCGTCCAATCTGAGCAATTTGCGAAAGATTTACTTACCCGCTTCAAGAGCTCTGCTGTGGGGACCTGGTTCTATGGAGAACAACGGCGCATAACAGAGGAGCTTGACGGAGCATAACAGAGTTCGACGGAGCACATTCAGGGCGGTGAGCTACACCGTCCGTGGTGCGGTGCGCGGCGGGACGTCCACTAAGCTGCTACGCTAGGGCTCGGGGAGAATGGGTAAGAATTATAACAAAAAAAATGAAGAATGGGGAAGATGGAGAAATGGAGGGAAACTGATGGTCTGAGACAGGTGGTAGTTAGGGCTTGATTGATGACATGATGATTTCTCCTCCCAACTTCACGGGCTTTTTATTTCGTTATAACTTGCAAGTATGCACAACGATTCGGCCAATACGTCGTGTAATAGACTGCGACCCAATACGCAGCCGGGTTTCTTTTCTTTTTAAGTTTTAATTACCCTCATATTAAAAGAAAATAAAATTGAGAAATTGTTGACATTCGAGCTTCCCTCTTTTTCATACCGAGTCCACTTTATCCATCAAATTCTAACCTCCAAATACGCTCTTGTCCTTGCACTGTAAGCTTCATCAAAACTTCCAAACTGGAAATGCCTCCTGATCTCGTCTTGGTCCTAGTGAGAGATCATGTTCCAAACTCGAATTTTTTAGATTTCTGTCCGGTCCTAATCCCGTTCGGTCGACGATTGGGATTGATTTCTTAGTCAGACCGAAATTTTTGTCCCGCCTGAACCTGTTCCGACATGCCCCTCCGACAAGTTTGCAACAACGCTCCCTAGGCAGTGTTGCAAACAACATTGTCTGGCTGCAATACTGCATGGACAGTGTTCGTCCCGTCCCATGAGACTCATCACGAGAGACCGTCCCGTAAGAGGGGACTGAGATGGGGTTTTTATTCCGGGACGGGGACGATCTCATCCTATTGACTAATCAAAGTCCCGTTGGACGGGACAAGATCAAAAAAATTCAGGCTAGGACGGGATGCCTATTGCACAAATACCAAACCCTTTCTGTGTAAATTTGAGATATAAATCTTCTCTTTTGATTAAATCCTAAAACTCGGATCCGGATCCGGCCCCTCACGGTGGGTCGATCTGACCCAGTTTCGAAAACAAATGATCGGTAATTTTTCATATGAAAAACTACCATTAACTTTTATGAAAGAAGAACTTCATTTTAAATTTTTGAATAAGAAATTCAGACCTATTGATGATATTCATTGAAAAAAATCATTTCTCCAGCACTAAAATCAAGTTTTCACATACAAAATTAAGGACTTTTGAGTTGTGAAGCAAGTGGGGAGTTCATTTTCGTGATTTTCTACAAGATTCGACATGTAATTCATCATTTCGATCTATTTCACTGCGTGATCAAATAAGTGATCTTGACTCTATTATTTTCTATATTGATATCAAAGCATATTTATATAATGTTTTTGTGCGTTGATAATTGTTTGGAATCTGAAAATCTACTTTATTTTTACTATACATATTTCAAACGATTTTGACACCATAATCAATTTCATTTTTTCTTTACTACGGTGGCTCTTTTTTTATTTTGCATTAGTGCACTGCTTTCTCCCTATATTTTACTATCATATAACGGGCTTCTCTTAAACGGTTTTTTGTTTTCAACCGTTCATCATATGTACTGCTGCTTCAATATTCTGTTTTATATCAAATTTCTTAATTTTTGAAATTTAGTGAAGATTTCATTTGTTGAAATGAAGGTTTTCGCGAAATTGTATTTTGTGTTAATACTCGGTTCTGTATAGAATTTATTGATTTTATGTATTACAACATGTATTGATTGAAGCATTAATAATAATAAAAAAGGGAAAGGCTTCGAATAGCCATGGCAGACGCCATGGCCGTGGAGGAAGCATTTGTGAAAAGGTGCTATATTGAACAGAAAAAAAAAGGGAAGTTATTCTCTAAGTCAAGGTACCGAGCAGGAGCAGGGAAATTATTCCCTGCTTTGTGGTACCGTACCGTTACAGGGATATTCCCTGATTTGCGGTACTTTACAGAAAATGGAAATATATCCCCCGCTTCACGGGTTCGGTACTGTAGCACCATTAACATTAATAAAAAAACGTTGAATTGAGTTAATTGATTCAGTTTAATTAAGACATTTTTTTATTTCATACCATTTTTTGGATAAAATAAATTCTCGTTTTCATTTTAATTCACTTAACATTATTTTTTTTAAATCATGATTAAGTGATATATTTTTTTAGTTAGTATAAAATATAGATTGAAACTCAGATTATGACGGATTATATATTTTGTACTATGAACTTTATAAGTACAAAATGAATCCACATCACAACATAGTTGCACGTGTAGTACATTTGAGTAAAATGTACAACGAAGTGTGAAAAAAGGGCATTGAAGTTGAGATTGATATATGCAAAATTCTTTCAATTTCTTGCCGGACTTATGGAATGCACATAAAGAATAGATCATGGAAAAGTATACCTCTGAAGAATACAATTGTATTATAAAAGATCTCATATCAAGAGTGGAATGAATAGATGTTCTGGAATTCGTCGTTCAGCTGCATTATCACAGTTCATAAATCTTCGGAGCGTAAGGTTGGGCCTTGGCGTAGACAGAAGACAACATACACTGAATGGAGTCACATGTTCAAGCGTTGAATAAATTGTGATGTCCCATTTCTATTGTACATACAATGACTATTTTTAGAATTAATTCTAAGTAAGTAGTTTACCATGTTTAGTATAGTCTTTTATTTTATGTATATACTTTTCATGTTATGATATTAACTGAGTGGGAGTTATGATAAATGAGATTAGTGTATTCTCATATGTGATATGTTTTGGGCATATAACTAAGTAATGATGATATGATATCTTGTATGGGAGATGATTGTAAGCACTGCGAACTTTCGATCTTATACTCAATATATCATCATCATTGACTTAGTTAATTTTGTCATAACTTTAAGATGTGAATGTGTGTGTTTTATTTTGAATTGCTAGTATTTATATGCGATGTTGCGTTTATATGTTGTAGTTGATATGTCTTCAGCATCAAAAAATATAATAGTTGAACTGAACAAGGGTGAGAAACTGAACTGTGATAATTTTGATATTTGGCATCGAAAAGTTTAGTATATTCTCGAGGAACAAGAAGTTCTGGAAACCCTTGAAAGTAGTTTACTGAACTTGAAGATAGTACTTATGCTCAGCGTAGAAGAGATCAAGAGGCTTATCGTTTATGGAAATGAAAAAATAGTATAGCTCGCATTACGTTGTTGAGATGCATGCAATATAATCTTATGTGTGAGTTTGAAAAGTTTGAAGTTGCCAATGATATGTGGGATGCTCTAAAAGAGAAATTTGGTTTGATTTCGGCAACAAGACTAAGACAGCTCACAATCAAATTTGACACATATGTGAAGCGTCATCATCATATAATGAAACATCTGAGAGAGATGTCAAACATGATCAGAGAGTTAAAGAGTGTTGGGCATGCACTAACTGATGAACAGCATGTTCAAGTTGTCATTCGTTCCCTCCCTCAAAATTGAGAACACATGAAGGTCAACATGACACACAATGAAAATATAAAAACTTTTAATGATATTGCATTTCATGTGGAATTAGAAGCTGAGCGATTGGAAGCTGCTAAAACTTCTACTCAAGTTTATGTTGCTGAAACAAGTTCCAAAAAAATAGAGGTTTCAAGAGAAAGGGAAATTCTAAATTTTTCAATAAGGGAAAGAAAAGAGAAGGTGCATACCCACAACACAAAGGCAAGAAACCTGAGATCAACTGTCATATAAGAGGAAAACGTAAAGGAAGAAAAATAGTGAGATGAAATGCTATAACTGTAGCATTTTGGGTCACTTTGCGCGAAATGCACTGCGTCTCCCAGTGAACCCAAGAAAGACAAGGTATTTTCTAATATTATATCTCATCATTGTTATGTTTCTAGCAGTGTGTTACTAACTGAATTTTATCATGTATGGACTGTAGATTCAGGAGCAACCGACCATGTAGCTAGAGAGAGGGGAGCATTTATAGAGTATCGTCGAGTCCTAGTGGGAGCAAGTTGGATCTATGTTGGAAACAATTCCAGAATAGAAGTTAAAGGAATTGGCACTTGCAAGCTTGAGTTGCGTGGTGGTCAGACGTTATTCCTGCATGATGTTTTTTATGCTCATGATATTAGGCGAAACTTAGTCTCTGTAATTGTTCTTCTAGGTTTAGTTTTCAATATCAATTTTCATTCAGGTGGTGCAAACTTCTATTTAGATAATAAGTACTATGGATCTGGTTATTTTTTTTTTGAATGGTTTTATTATTCTAGACACTAAACATAACAATGCTAGTAATGACTATTGTTTTCCTTTAATAGCATCGTCTAGTAATAATGTGATTGATGCTAATATATGGCATGTTAGATTAGGTCATATAGGGCAAGACAGAATGACTAGGCTTGCTAAAGAAGGTCAATTAGGCTCACTTGTAAAGATAGAGTTACATATATATGAGCATTGTCTTGCCGGAAAAACAACTAGAAAGCCATTTCGAAAGGCAAAACGAGCTGATTATTCATTGCAATTAATTCATTCTGATATTTGTCATCCTATGAATGTGAAGACGATACATGGCACTTCATATTTCATCATTTTTATTGATGATTCCACACGTTTTGATTATGTCTATTTAATCTCCCATAAATCTGAAGCATTGGACTGCTTTTAAACGATTTATGAATTATCAAATATACAAAAGGATAAAAGCATTAAGAACAGATCGAGGCCGTGAATATCTTTCTGATCAATTTAAAGAATTATGTGATAAAAATGGTATATTTAGACAACTAACTATTCCTAGAACTCCACAATAAAATGGTGTTGCGGAAAGAAGGAATAAAACACTTCTAGATATGGTAAGGTCTATGATAGCACAAGTGAGCTTACCCATTTCATATTGGGGAGATGCGTTGCTTACTGCTACATATCTACTTAACCGTGTACATTCCAAATCAGTAACTTCCACCCCATATGAACTTTGGACGTGCTGGAAACCCGACTTAAGTAATCTGCGACCTTGGTGGTCTGCTGCTTATGTTCATAATTCTTCTCATAAGCTTGGTAAACTTGGACCAAGAGGTAAGAAGTCCATTTTTATAAGATATGTTGAACTCTCCAAAGGATATGTGTTCATTGATCGAAATTTTACTGAATTTGAATCAAGAGATGCCACATTTTTAGAGAATGAATTTCCTAGCAAAAGAGAAGCTAGTCAAGATCTGAGTTTATATGAGATAGAAGATCTTAACAATAATGTTACTACGGATCAGACATCTAAAATAAATGAGAATGTGTCTCATCTCCTTGATCTGAGTGGGAGTAACAATTTGACCGATGATACAAATCTGCAAGAAGATTATATACGGAGAAGTACTCGTAAAAGTATTCCTCGTCGACGTTTTGAACTCGAGGGAGAAGCTTTTATGATTTCTCCACATGATGAACATGAGCCGAGAACTGTACGAAAGACTCTTTTATCAGCAGTAAAAGATCGTTGGTTAAAGGTAATGGAAGAATAAATGGAGTCAATGAGAACAAATCATATCTAGGACTTGGTTAATCTTCCACCGGGGCGTAAAGCTATTGGGAACAAATGGACTCTCAAAATTAAACGCAAGGAATATGGATCTATAGAAAGATATAAGGCATGTTTGGTAACTAAGGGTTACACTCAACAAGAAGGAATAAACTATGAGGAAACTTTTTCACCAGTTGTTAGGTTGGCCTCTATACGTCTAATTTTAGCTATTGTTGCACAAATATATTTGGAATTACACCAGATGGACATAAAAATTACTTTCCTAAATGCAATAGCCTGAGAATTTTATTGCAAAAGGCCAGGAGCGCAAAGTATGCAAGCTCCTAAGATCAATATATGGCCTCAAACAATCATCTAGACAATGGTATCTTAGGTTTCATAGAGCCATAACTTCTTATGGTTTTATGATGATCGATGAAGACCATTGTGTTTACGTTAAACATATTGAGAGTAATTTTGTAATTCTATAATTGTATGTAGATGATATCCTTTTGGCTGGGAATGATAAAATATTTGTCTTACCATTAAAGAATGGTTGTCTTCTCATTTTGAGATGAGGTACATGGGTGAAGCAACATTTATACTAGGTGTGAAGATATATCGAGATCGTTCAAAAGACTTCTTGCTCTGTCACAAGAGTCATAATTAAGAAAATACTCAAACGATTCAATATGCGAGATTGCAAATCCATCGACACTCCAATAGCAATGTGTGAAATCCTTAGTAAGGAAATGTATCCTAAGACTCTAGAAGAAAAAGATAGCGTGGCCAGAGTCCCATATTCGAATGTCATTGGAAGTTTGATGTACGTTATGTTGTGTACAAGCCTTGATATTTGTTATGCAGCTGGTATAGTCAGTTGTTATCAGTCAAATTGTGGACAAGCTCATTCGAAAGTTGTTAAGAGGATTTTGAGATACCTTAAAGGTACTACTACGACTTATGTTTATGCTATCGAGGAAACGATCTGTATTTAGTGGGTTACTTAGATGATGATTGGGGTGGTGACCCTGACGAACGCAAATCAACGTTTGGATATGCTTTCTTGCTAAGCAATGGCGCCATATCTTGGAGTAGCAAGAAACATACATTCATTGCGTTATCAACTATGGAAGCAGAATTTATAGCGTGTTCGGTTGTAGTGCAAGAGGCTATGTGGCTTAAAAGGTTTCTGTAACATTTACAAGTTGTTTCTAGTGCATCAAAACCAGTGACTTTATTTTGTGATAGTCAAGCAGCCATCACTTACACTAAGTATAATTTTGTATGAGATATTATAGGGCAGAAAGAATTAATGATACAACATGTCTTTACACATCGAATGATAGTTGATCCTTTGGCAAAGCCAATCCCTAGAGATATTTTTCTAAGCCATGTCAAATCCCTAGGTTTGTACAGATTGTAATATGATGTGTAATTTTCAATACATTTTGTATCAATGTTATTAACTAATGAACTTGATGTTGTTCATTATTTTTTTTATTTGTAGCACAAAACACACATATCATGTTTGGATAAAATGAAATGTATGTCGACAGGCATAAACCGACTTACTCATACAAGCGGTCACCTCAAGCGCTTGAAGAGCGAGCTGAGATGAGACATTGTATGCTTAAAACATTTGGAAAGTGTGAACAAAGCATACTTTAATTAGGTTATCGCCTTGACAAGAGGTCAAGATGAGGTCTAAATATTAATTCATGGATCGATATGATTCCCACGATCATGCAGTCTGGTTGATGGACGAGATGCGAGAACTTATGGTAGGCACTATGAGGAGTGAGCTAGTAAGATCTCGAGCTAGGCGCGAGGAATATTTTGGTATCTGCGACTGAGCTAAGATCCTTATAGTGGTTCAATATAAATTATAATAGACATACACTCTTTCTATGAAAAAGAAAACCATTATAGCAAGTTTTCATACCGCGTGTGTCTTTTGCGACTAGATAAGGAAAATGTAAGATAGAATCTCTGCTCTCATATTGTATGAGTCCTTTTAGGTACTTTGAAACCTCATTTTTGTGCCCTATGTGACTTTCGACTATATATGAAGTGACAAATAAATGTCGCTACTTTAGCATGTTACCTACAGTTATGGTAATTCGACCTAATGGAACATGTCTAGGAAATCAACTTATTTGAAGATAAGCTATATATGTAGGGAAGGAAGACATTTTTTGTCTACATCTAAAATGTGTTCACCGGTCGACCAATTATGTCGCCTCGTAGTGGCTAGTACATGATTGTGAATACATGTTTTGATTAAGTCAAGCATTGCTCTTTGAGGGATTAGAGATGCTTGAACTAATGTAACAAATACGTATAGGGCATAGCGAGACGAGTAGACAGTCTTCAGTTTTGGAGCTGCCATGTTATCTCTAACGGGTTCATAGCAACTAGTTCTTATATGTACTTGCGGGTCCCACGGTCCATTTGCTCGTATGAATTTATTAGTATGTGAATGTTTAATCGTTTGTGATTAAATTTGTTCTATCCCATCATGTGTGAGTGGGAGATGTTAGAAAACTCAGATATGAGCGTCCATGATGGGTAGACCCGATCCGGCTTTGAAAATAGATGATTGTTAGTTTTTCATATGAAAAATCACCAATAGTGGTCAATATAAATAACTACCATTAACTTCTATGAAGGGGAACTTCAATTTTTATTTTTGGAGAAGAAATTCATACCTATTAATATTCATTGAAGAAAATCATTCATCTAACACTAAAATCAAATTTTCACATACCAAGTCAATGGCTCTTGGGTTGTGAAATAAGTGGGAAGTTTGTTTTCGTGATTTCCTACAAGATCTGGTGCGTAATTCATCATTTCGATCTATTCCACTGCGTAATCAAGTAAGTGTTCTTGACTCGATTATTTTCTACATCCTTCCTGGTCATACACTCCAACTTGACAAATCCAATGGTTTGAAGACATTCATGTGACCGCCTTGAGGAAAATTTAAAAATTAATTTTACCTTTCATTGACTTTGTATGTGAAATTTTTTAAATTTAAAAATTTAAAAATTAATTTTCCCAGCTTCTTCCATCTCCAGTGTCTTTTTTCCCAATATAATCTCAACCACGATTAGTCATCTCCCATGCTAGAATCCGTGCCTGAAAAAATTGATTATAGAATTTAATCACATTAATCTCAGATAACAAGTCAAAGTTTCTTCTTATTGATGATAGTGATTATATTGATGATAATATCGATATTGATCATAGTCACGATATTGATTATAGCGAGGATATTCATTTTCCTATAAATAGTCATTATATGTTCTTCCACCGTCAGATGGGCAAATTGGGATCCTATAAGAAACTCAAGTAAACATTGACCTCTTACCAATTGATTATGAGAAGCTTTATCGAGATTAGGAGACAATTGTGCAAAAGCTTCTAATTTTATGAACTTGATCAATTCCAACTTTAATTTGCCAACTACTTGTTTCATGACTTTAATTTGAACTGCAGATCCTATTCTAGAGACGAAAAGACTCACATTCATAGTATGTCATATTCTAGCGTTGAATAGATCGAGAGATTGAAGATTTTGCTATCCACACAAAGGAAATGAATTTCTTAAATGAAAGGCACTTTATTTGACTCTATTTAGAAACTTAGAATGAATGTTTAATTTCTATTGTTTTTCTTTACCCTCTTTGTTTCATGTGTCTTTCAGGTAGAGCCAAAAACTAAGCTAGAGTTAGGAACATAGGGACACTTTATTTCAGACTTTCCGCGTGGTAAAATTCATGCTAATTTATTTTTCAACATTTTTTCATGTTTGTTACAAGTATTCTCATTTGTCAAGATAAAGTTATTTAACCTCATAAAATAACAATCTCACATTACTTTCCCTACCACTTCTCCACAAAAATTCACTTTACCAAATAATTTTCTCATCTTACAACACATCTACACATTTTTCAAAATAACTTTAACTTTTCCAAATCCTCATAAAAATACAAATATTTGTTTCAATTATTCCTACGTGATTTTGATATTTTATTTTCTTCAAGACCAAAAGCTCACAAAAGTATCGTAAAATATCTCGATCATGGTGAAACCGAAACGGTCCTGATATCGATTTTTGAGATTTTTATCGTCCCTTATGACTCGTCCGCCAACTCATCTCGGGGTCATCTCATGAGATCAAGATATGCACGTTAATTGGAATCAATGAAATAAAATACTAAGTTTAAATTAAAGATTGATAAAATCTTCATATATACAAAATAAAAAATCTAAATGATTAGAATACATGCTAATAATATCAACTATTTGTTTGAAATTAAAATTATTTTCTTCTCTAAAATAAATATTATTCATAAAATATCAAAAATACTAAATTTATAGAGAAGAATATAACTGGATTGTTTATCACGTCTCATTTTTTGTATAGAGAACTGGACTCGTGAGACGAAACCATGAATGGAGGGTGTCCCCAATCATTTATATCCAGTTTTAGATTGTATTTAATCAAAATATAAAAAAATTACATCATTGTTCTGTTTTGTTCCTGTGACAGAACTAAAATATTTTGTATGTTCATGCTGGAGCGGAAGGATATTTTGATAACCATGATATACATATCTACTGAAAAAAAATACATGTAACGGGAAAATTGTTATGTATTATTAAAAATTTTAATGCATTAATACAAATTACGGTTATTTATATCAGATATAGTTTTATATATAAAATAGAAAAATCGTATGATAATTAATTTACGATATCAGATAAAGTTTAATCAAACATGACATGAATTATTAAGATTATTTAATAGTTACTAATAGAGAATCTGTATACAATTTTACTATGTAATTTTAAACAATTTGTCATTGAATTTATTTATACGATGTAAGTAAAAAGATTATTTTAATTTTTGACATAATAAGAGAAAAATAGTTGATTTAATTTTATTGTTAGTAATATATTGTATGTATATATATTAATAAGACACAATGTATATTAAAATCTATAAATAATCATTAACAAATTAAAAATTAATAAAAAACTATAAATAATAAATAATTTTATTACTTTAATATAATTTATATACCTTTCTCAACAACTTTGTCAAACTTTTTCACACAACTTTACTCAAATATCCTACATACCAAACAATAAAATCATATTTTTCAATAACTTTTCAAGTAACCATACATTACCAAATATGATAATTTTAATATCTTATCATCTAATTTTACCACTTAAATTTTCTCAGCAACTTAACTTTCTCAACATTCTTACTTAACCCGTACCAAATGACCTCTTAGGCTTTTTCTAGGACAAAGCTGGAATTAGGCACTTAGGCTTCTTGTAGGACTGCTGGAGTTATTTTCCATTCTATGACCAATCCGAGTTATTTTGCCACTATGTGATCGTCCAGGTTCGATCCACAAGTTCCACATTCCACTATTCCAAAAGAAACGAAAATAAATCAGAACTGGTGGAACATTTGACGGGAATATTATTTTTTGTGGAGAATGTGTAGGACAAAGAAGAGCTGTTTACGATATCGTATCTACTCCTATTGATCTGGCAAAAGTAAAAGATGTGCATAACATTAACAGATAATGACTTGAAAGTTGAAACTCACAAGTATTACAAAAAGAACATTTGTCGGCAACCCAGTATGCAACTATTGACAGGGTTATTACCTTCCCTCCTTACTTCCGCTCCTGTGAGTGTATTTGCTATAAAAGGTGGAGGGGTTATCACCAAGTAAACCCCTCCGCCCTCTCTCCGATCGTCTTCTCAAAAGGGCAGGCTCCATGGGGACCAGCTCCATAGGGGGGAATGATCTCTTGACACCAGACTCCAGTTCGGGGCAGGGACATAAACTGTGAAACTCCCCATTTATGATTAAGAGTTCAATCGGCCAATCTTGATAACTTCGGTTCAAAAGCTTTCAACTAAACTGACTGATATTATTCTGCTAAACCTTCAACTAAACTGACTGAAATTATTCTGCTCAGATTCTACCGAGAAATACATAGGAACAGACTCTGATAGTTGTAGAAATTGGGTTTGGTCTGAATATAGAACCGGCATGGACGTAATTGTCTGTTCGAGGTTCTCATTTACAGTCTTCTTGGTCCTCTTTGATCTGTTGGATCTCTGAGATTGAAGATCAGCAGTTTGAAGAGAATCATCCAATTCATAATCCCCTGCTAGAGAGTTAGACCCAGAAGGAATCCTTGGCTTTGGTGGATTTTTCTTGTTGGAAGCTACCTTTCTCTGCACAAATAAAATTAAAACTGAAATCAGCAGGACTTCATCACTAAGACCGATATTAGACTATTACAACTTCCCAGGAGCCAAACTCCTAAACTTGAAATGAGACGCACTGTGAAAAATACGGAAGACAGCTTAATATGTGGATTCGTTTACCTATATGCATGATGAGTTACAATGCTTCATCAGGCAGCAACCAACGGATTTCTAATCGGAAATTGGATGGAAGGCTTATTTTGGATTTTTTTTTAACTTTAAGGTGTTAATTGTTACAAAATAAAGTCAAAGGTTCAATTGGTTACAACACCATAGATTAGTGGGTTAATGTGTACTTTGCCCCCAAAAAAGTCATGGGCAAGAGAAAACAAGCATGTTGGGCACTAGCAGGATGTGATTTTACACAGCTTGACTATGATAACACGCATTCGCAAACACGAATTGTTTTTACTAACCTTAATCAGTGGAACAAAGAATCAGCTCAAGGAAAATAAATAGCATTATATTACTTGCCAATTAAAAACTTTTCTTATGATCAACCAAGTTTCAAAAATCAAGGTCCTATACTTGCAATAATATATATAATAAAGATTCTGTACCTTTTTATTATTTGACTTGGCTCTATCAGAAACTGAAGAAGGCTCAAGTTCTGTACCCTCAGATTCAATGATTGTTGGATCTTCCAAAGATGCATTACCTTCTGCATCGACCCGTATAACCTTTGAATGTTTTTTTCTTTGTCTATCCTTAGCCTGCAGGAGAAAATGTAGCACAAATCAACTCGAACTACCAAAAGGAAACTCTTTGTTTTCCACTCTACTCACCCCTTTTCAACAAAGGCCATAAATATGAGTCCTTGTACTATAAAAATTAAGGAAAGTCCTACAAGAATGATTAGTTGAGAAACAGTTAAACGACAAATAACTATATATAGACCCACCTGAAGCGGAATTTCCCTTAATTTCTGTTCCAACTGGGGATCATCCAAAATCAAAGATACAACATCCTCTGCAGCCAAGATATCACCCTGAACATGACCACCTGTCATAACGAGCTGCTGAACAGTATTTTTCTGACTAGCTCTTTGAAGAATTTTCTCTTCAACTGTCTCTTTACATATGAGTCGGTAGACGGTAACCTATCCAAGAAATATAAGCATTTAAGAAAGAATATTAATCGAAATAATTTCCATTTTAAAATCAATGAACTAACATCTTTTGTCTGGCCCAAACGGTGAGCTCTATCCATTGCCTGTAAATCCAATGTGGGGTTCCAATCACTTTCATAAAATATAACTGTATCAGCAGCTGTCAAATTAATGCCCAGTCCTCCAGCTCTTGTACTCAGTAGAAATACAAAGATATCGCTCCTACAGCAAGAATAAAAATTTTGTAGCCATTTCTTATAATTAATAGATCTAATCATTACTCGAACTGTAGAGCGTGAAAGGAGAGACGCTATTCATTACACCAGATGAGCTCAATAGAACTTTGTGATTAAGAGAGGTTCTCATTCCATAAAGAGAATTAAGTCTGACAGGTCTTAAAAAGATCTTCAACGTCAAGGGAAACCTTACCGAAGCTGGAAGTCTCTAACCATGTCTCGTCTATCCATTATAGAGGATGATCCGTCAAGTCGGAGGTACCTATATTTCCGATAGTTCATGTAATCCTAAAAGACATGGTGTCAGAATCACAACCAAAACAAGGTCCACAAAATATGGGAAACATCAAAGTAAAAGGCGGTGACGCTGTTGCAATAAGATCCTTTCCTTCCAAATTCAACAGCGTTTAGCCGCATGCTTGCACGTTAAACTTGACTAGTTCTTAAGAAAGCCACAACTTGTCTGGTAAATTACATCAACAAAGAAACAAAAAGAACTCCAAAATATAGAGCTTCGAAGCTACAAAAGTACCTCTAAAATATCCAGCATCTTTGTCATTTGGGCAAATAAGAGGACACGATGATTTTCTGCCCGCAAACGCTTCAATAATATATCAAGGGTTTGAAGTTTTCCTGAGTCCTAAAATTAGAGTTTAATGTCAATAAATGAATCTAATAGCCAATTGAAGAATAAAAAGGAAGTAATGACTAGTGAATGAATTAACACTACTGACAGTGAGCAACTTTGCTGGGTCAAAACTTTGCATTGGTGGAGATGAGCCAAAAATACTGTAAGACAACTGAAGAGCAGGCTGTGAAACTGGTAACTGAGAATCAATCTCTTGAATCAAATGATGTGGGGGAGGTGGCTTTCTTGGTCCATTAGAGTCAGATGTTCGTGCAAATCCCGTAAAAATCCTCTTCACCCAGGGGTTATGTAATTCTTCAACCATTTTGTAAGCGAAATTTCTATCTGAGCAGTGCACGGTGACCTGAAAAGATTATGACGAAATTAACAATCCAACTGTCTGACTTTCAAAGTTAACATATAAAGAAAATAGAAAGGAGTCAATGATTAGTAAAAAAACATACTAGGGGAGCTCGTGTTCTTGGAATAAATGTGTATGCAGAGTGAAGAAGCCCGATATTAGATAAAAGCCTCCCCTCAAAGGGAACGACTAAATCCTCAATCAGAGCATGTCCAGACCCAGATGCAAATCTCCTTCCTTGTAACTTGTTCTCAGATACTGATGGCATCAGCAACATTCGTGTAACAACTCTCACTTTCTCCTTCTCAAGATAATTACACTCAGGATCATCAATCATGTCTTCCATAAGCGAGTCCACAATTCCATCTAGGAATTTTCGGTCCCATCTCATTATAGAAAACAAAAGTCGCTCCACAAGAGAACCAGAAGCCAGAAAAGAAACCTCTGCAGGGGAAAGATCCATCAAATGGGTGAAACCGAAAGTTCCAGATTTTATTGATAACCCATTCTGGCCATCCTCTTGAGCAAAGATAGATCGGTAAACATTCTGTGGGGAGAAGATATTGAAATGTTTCTGAAATAATTCTCCGCAGACTCCATGTCCAACAACTGAGCAAAATGTTCCAGAAGTTTGAAGAATTTCTTGATGCACAAGTTTAGGTATCTGTGAAATTATGATTATTTACATATAGAGAACATCTTAGTCCACCAAGTTGAAACTAGAGAAAATAAACCTAAGCAAGTCTGGCATGCACAACATAAGACAACTCATTTGCAAAAGAGAAACTATTCTGCGTCAAACACGAGTAAATTTCACATACAACCCTCTAGCTTTCTCATGAACAAACTCAATCCCCTCTTGTTTCTAAAGTATACCCCCTGTGAAGTTTCTATGCAAAAGTATATACTCCTTTGTATTGACAGAAGACATGTGCCCTGTAAACTTTAGAAAAGTGATTCTGCTACGTCTCTCAAACATAAGAGATGACTGATATCATATATATTGACCAAAATGTTCCTATTTTATTAGCAAAATTAGTAGTATGCTTAATGAAACTTAAAACTGTGTTTTTCAATTCAGGATATCTAGTAATGAAACTTCAATTATTAATGATTATATAGACAGTATTGCAAGACAGCATATAGAAGAGCAAGATTTTGTCAATTGAACATAATTTTTCAGGTCTCATCCATCTAAGGTGCTTAACAAAATCAAATTTACATAATCTCCAGAGAGAATTTTTTTTAATGCAAAAGGGAGCTACGTGCGTTATGAATAGTTTTGGAGAGTCATATGTCTACTTCTGAAACAACAGGGACAGAAATAGGGGTCAAGCGCATCTATGAGAAATCATGAGGTAAATCTTGACGTAACAATTTGGGTTGAGTGTGCTGACGTGTAAGGAATGTGTCAAACCATGTTGGCCTCCTAAGCGCGCTTTCTAAAGAAATTAAACATCATGAAACTAAAATTCATTAACCCTAGACACATACCTTAATGATAGCATCTTCTTGAATCAAACATAAATCTACTAAATTTTGCGTAATATTGAAAATTCCAAAAATCTAAGAACGCAAAAGGGTACATATTATCCCAATTATAATTGACCCTTTTTCTCTATCAACATAATCAGAAAATTATGTTAAGCAAAAGTCTTCTGTTTTTTGTTAGTGTTTAAATAACATTTTCTGTAAAATGCTCGATAGCACAAGTTCCAAAACTTGAGTTGATAACACTTAGTTCTACATAAATGCAAATTTAAGAATGCCAAAACTTAGACTCAGTACATGCATCAGTTTTTTTATTAAGAAACAAAAAACGTATATTTAAGAGTAAGTGCTACAAACGGAAGGATCTGTTGATAAAGCAATCCCAACTGAACACCAAAAAAGAAACCAAGATCGATCTATACAAGAAGCCAACCAGTCGGAATTAATCAAGAACAAAGGAACACTCTTGAAATGTTTAATAAAAGCATCACTTTTGCAGGGACCAGTTCTTGACAATCAGCCTTGCGCTTTATATTCAAGGCCAATCAAAATAACAACCACCCAAAATGTCAATCATTTTCTTAAGCTCCAACCGAGCACAATTATATTCACTACCACAGCTCAAACTTAGAATATCAGTGAAACTGAGAAACTTCGACGAATGATGCGTCTCAAATTGCTCTAATGTTATATTTTCCTCCAAGAGGGTAAGAAACAGAAGAAACAAACTGAACTGCTAGAAATGTTGGAGAGATTGAATATTAAGAGCTAAAGTGATATTCAAGCAGTGTAGACATTGAGAAACTCCACATAGATGAGAACCTAAGGACAAAGATTCGTAGGAATAAAAGTACTGATTTCAAACAACATAGAAAGAGGAATTACAACAGAAAAATAGATTTTTTTTAAGTAATTAGAAAAAACCCCGAGGCGGGGTATTTACAACCAAAGGGTCAGCTATAAACACAAAACATGGAGGCCATTCACCCATTTTTTCTCAAACTCTAACATGGGGAATAAGATGCCTATCCAGTCTTTAAGAATTTCAGTGAGATGTAAGAAGACTTTACAAAAAGAATTTTCAATCCCCTCAAAAGCTCTAAGATTTCTCTCATGCCAAATAACCCAAAAGGAGGAGGCAAAAGAGAATTCGGACAGAAAAAGAGATTATACCTTAAATCTTATAGGACTATGACCTCCTGAGTAGTGTATGTCCTCCAACTCACCAAAAGGAGGAGGCAAAAGAGAATTCGGAATCTCCGCGAAATAGAGATATGTGCTTCCTTCATTCCTCTCAAACAGCTCAGGATGATTACAAACCTTCACTTACATAGAACACTTGTTAAGTTGTTATAAACGAGTGTTGATATAGATAAACGGAATCACACATACACCAACCTCACTCCAATAAGTAAAAGAACTGGTTAGAGGGAATATGTAATAACCTTTCTCAGCTGAATGACTATGTTCATTAAATTATGAAGCTTCTTCTCATTAAGACGCCCATGACTACTGTCAAACAACTCAGCAAGCGATATCTTGTTCTTAATAGCTTGATAAAAAGCTTGTTGCCGAGAGCTTAACTTACAATGCACTGTAACTTCCGTTTTCCGTGTAAGCTCAGAGACAACATCTTTCTTTACGCGTCGCAGCATAAAAGGCTTTAATATTGAATGCTGTTGAGGGAAAATAAACCAGGATCAAATCCAAAAGGGACAATTTAAGAAGATAAAAAAAATTGTATATTTTAAAAAATTGCTGCTGAGGACAAATATAGGGATGATAAAAAAATAGTTAAAAAGAAAAGCTCACCAATCTATTTAGCTGGTGTTCGTTCAAGGTGCCCCCATGCTCAGCATGGCTTTCTATTCTGAAGTCGTGAATAAACGAACATCAAGGAAGTGGAGGAAAACTTTGGGTAATGGACTTGGTAAAAAAACACATACCCCTTTGAAAACCACTCATTGAACTGTTCGTGGCTGTCGAACAAAGTTGGCATAATGAAATGTAAAAGGGCCCACAGCTCTGCCATATTATTCTGGATAGGTGTGCCAGTCAGCAACAAGCGATTACGACAGTTAAAGCTAAGCAGTGTCTTCCATCTTATACTGAAAGAAAGGATGAGAAATTTATTGGCATGCATTAAAAATAGAAATACAAATGAGACGCGAAGGTTATGTGCAAATTTATTTTAAATCAAAAAATAAATGGCAATGCAACAGTCAGATGAACATCAGTCCATTTAAGCATGTAGATTCAATGTCCAGAAGATAACAGTAGATAGGGATGCCATCAGCCATCTTCTTTGTCTACCGATACCATCTTCCTGGACCAAGCTGGAAATATTTTAAAGTTGTAGCTTCGTAGAAAGCTCACAATCAAAAATAAGAAACAACAGAACCGAGAGGGCATGGGAAGGAGCCAACCTAGTCATACAAGTTTACATTTACTATAATTCACTGCGATTAGTACTAACATACTTTGTCCACTTCCAAATATTTCAACTATTTTCCACAAGCAATGAACCAATCAACTGACTCCTTGATTGACTATCAAAAATGAAACCTGCAGCAAGGATAAGTATACATCCAGGGAACAAGACCCAGCCAGACAAAGATAATATAATCTAGTTCTACTTAGTAGCGAGGATTAAGTTATAACCTGTTTGAACTTTTTATTGCCTGAGCTTCATCTAATACCATGTACTGCCACTTAACACGCCGAAAAAACTTCTCATCTACCACTAGCAGCTGATAGCTGGTAATGAGGATGTGAAATCCAGCGTCCCTGGGAAGAAAAGATAATATTTTGACAGAAAAGAATAAGTCAAGGGTTTTCCTTCAGAAGTGTAAGCCTTAAGGTGTACAAGAAGAGAACTTAGCTGATCACCAAAGACTGATAATGGTTATGATAATGACTGGTACGACAACAATAATGAGGTAACTATAAATCGCAGTCATTTCATCACATATAAAGTCGCAAAGGATAACAGAATTGTCATGAAATTGAGGAGTTGCAGAAAATGATGTTGAAAATCACTTACCATTAAAGTAATTTTTAGTTTAACAAAATCAAGGTTGGAATGGAATGAGAGGTCCAAGAGAAAAGCTCATTTAATTATTTGGTTACCGTTTATCCTCCTCTCTGTTGATAGCCACACAACCCCACAGGTTACCACTCCCTCCCCCAACTTATTATGCTATTATTCTACTCTGCCTCCAAGTGTCATAATTACAACTGTTTCTACAAAACATCAAAATTATCTTTTGCTTCAATTAGATTTGTGATTTAATTGCTTGAAGAATTGATTTAAATATCTAAAAGAGAACACAGCTTAGTCATATTTAAAGTGTTTAATTTGTAAAATATTTTACATGCTCAGACAACTGTTTCCTTTCTTCGGAAGGAGATTTGCAAATCCATAACTTCGACTAAGATGTGTTACTTAGCTCATCCAACTGTTTAGAATGCGAACCTAACCCTTAAAATCTTGAAAGGATAATGTGTTTATTTGGCTAACAAATGTTCATATTATGGAGTGGAGGAGTCAAAATCCATTTATTCTTGTGCGGCTAGTTTTCTCTGGGCATTCGGAACTGTATTTTGGGCAGTTAAAGAACCATATGGTCATGCCTCAGTCTACATAAGTTTTCTTCTTCCTCTAGAACAGTTATGTTAGTGTTGTTTTTATAGGAAAATCTGGAATACCGTGCCTATTCTTCTGTTTTGGTGTATTTGGGCCTTGGGTTGAATGAAAGTCCAGGGTGTTTGAGGGAAGGAAACGGTCTTTCAAATCTTTTTTTTTTCCTTCATGAGGACCTTGAAAGATAGGTCTCATTCTGTTTGTTGGATAAGGTTGAGACTGTTTATAAATGGGCCAATCCATTGCAGAGACACAGAGATAGGACTTCCTCTGTAATCAGTAATTACCCATTGGGCACTTTTTGTTAATACTATTTTTCTTTTGGAAATAATGTATTGTATTTTTGTATGTCCACTTAAAGTTGGTATGTTTGTTGAAACTTTGCATTTGATTTCACCTGAAACAGATTAAAATTAAAAAGCTAACAAATCGGAACGGAATCCTCTATTGATTCTATTGTGACTTAACCAAACATAGTGGTCAATGTTCTTTGATATCCAGCGTGATAATCAATTTTCATTCCCACTTTTATTCAATGTTTAATTACATCTAACCCCAAGGTGTTAGCCCAAGTGGTGAAGCCCTTGGACTAAGAGGTTTGCTCCCTTCTGGGTTTCATATACTGTTGAATGCAAACAAATCCTTAGAAGTGGATAAGGGAAAAAACAGTAACAATATTCAGAAAAGGCGGTTATTCTTATTGGAAAAGCCTGAACTACACCACCATATAGGAAAAGGTGCATGCATCGAGAGTATATAAGCTTAATTCTAGACCAAAAAAAGGCATAAACATCCGTCATTGTACTAAAGGCTTAAGCCTGAAGACCTAATTCTAGAGCCTTAAGACACAAGTTTCACGAGTTTTCAACGTCAGTATCATGCACATAGAATAGCCGTTCCACTGTATAGTTGCGTAAAACCCTGTCCTTGAACTCAAGGCTTAAGCTTGAAGACCTAATTCTAGAGCCCTGGGACACAAGTTTCACAAGTTTTCAGCGTCAGTATCATGCACATAAATAGTTGTTCCCCTTAATTTTTCCATCTAAAACAGAGTTATCAGCTCACTATCACTTGTTCCTAAGAGAAAAACACGTGGCCAACAGAAACTTAGAACTTAATATGGGAAAATTCAAATAACATCAATGAAAAGACAATTACGAACTCAGATGGAAAAATTACCTGCGATATAAATTCTTTGGATTGATCTTTTTCCTAAGAACTGTACGGTCAGAAGCCCCACCCCAGTATGGAAGAGCTTTGAGGTCAGGGCAGAAACGACTAATTTCCTCAGCCCAGTTGTTAAGCACAGAAGCAGGTGCAACGACCAGAAAAGGCCCCCATATGTTTTTCTCCTGAATAGGGACTTAAATCAATTCATGTGAAGCAATGAAGGAAACAAAAGCAACTCAATCATTACCTCTGCCAAGTGAGCCAAAAATGCCATTGCCTGTATGGTCTTTCCAAGGCCCATTTCATCAGCAAGTATGCCATTTAAACCCTGAAAGACGACAAGAAATGGTTTATAGATTGTGCATTAAATAAATTCACTAACTTATTGATGTAGGAACTGCCACAGAACCTGCTCGTAGCAGTTGACCAGCCACTGAAGCCCTCTCAGTTGATATTCTTTCAGGCAACCTTTAAACAGCTCTGGTGTCTTAACTGTAGATGTTATTGGCATGGTGGATCTGTATAATACGTAATAGATAATTTGTCATTATGGCGAGAAATGCTGGCCCAAAACCTTGACCTCATATAGAATTCAAAGAGCATAAACGGGGGAAAATCAACTCACGGATTATGCAGATCCATGTTATTAGCTCCTGCAACCTCATTTGAAGGGGCCTCCACTTCAGCTGCTTGACGCAGCCTCAAGCATTCGCTATCAAATGCACTTGTTAACCTTTTCTGCTTAGAGACTGCATCTTGAGCAGCTCTAAAAGCCTCCTTCTTTAGTTCAGTTTCCTCAGGATCTTCATGCTCATCTTGCTCACTTTCTATACCCAAAATAACTTCTTGATCATGGGGATTTTCAAGTCCTGATTGAAGAACCTCAGAGGGCTGTAAGCTTGACTTGTTCTGCATAAAGTGACTGTAAAGTTCAGTTTGTTGTATGAGAAAATTGAGCCTTTGCTGCTGTCTCTTTGCTTCTCTGATTTCTTGTTCTCGTCTTAAAGCTTCAGCTGCTTCCTTCTCCTCTTTTTTTCGTACCTCTGCCTGCAAATAATGAAACACAAGGTTAGCATAATGTTTAACCCTAGAGAATAAATACTCATGAGCAACGTCTATAGAGTAATTATTTGGGTAGGACATAACTAGAACATAAAACCTATCTCAGACCCTTGTAGTTGTTGACATATGAAGGCTCATTAGACAAATAGACATCTATAATCAGGTTCATACATGCAAGTTCTAGGTCAGGACAGAACAACAGCATGAGATAGTGAACATATTAATGTGAATGTTTACATAGGTGCTTACATGAGAAACATGGGGGAAGGGGATGAGAGAGAGAGAGAGAGAGAGAGAGAATTGTCAGTTTATTGATTCACTAACGGCTAGCCTCACAGAAATGCTCGTTTGGAATAGATTAAATCTCCCACAGCCATATGATGAATTCAGAGAAAAACAAACCATCTCTTTATCTATTCTCTTCCAAAAGAGCAGCATGTCTCTAGCTAATTTCCTTGTCCGAATTGAAGCGCCCTTCATCAATTTGAGTGACCTGCTCACCTTCATTTTGACCTGATTATTGCAATAAACCCCGAAGATGGTTTCAGTATATGATTTTTTAAAGTCCAAAAGAAGAATATCATGTATCACTGAACATTTAAGAACAGAGACATGATAGTTGAAAGAAAGCATAGATTTCATTTGGCCGATAACATGCCTCTCTTTGACAAATCTCTGAGAACTTCCTAGCATCAATCAGTTGCTTTCGATGAAAAGTCATAAAATTACGATGATGCTTTGCTATGTCTCTTCTGACAATATTTGTCCAAACCTTCTCAATCTTCTCCATTTCCTCCTTCTCGATCATAGAGAGGTCTTTCTTCGCCTTTTGCTTCTTCGGAAGGCTGCGTTCAATTATCTGCACCACAAAGGAAAAAAGAAAAGAAAAAACAGCATTAGTATCCAAGAAATGAAAAAAACTTGAACCTTCTCCCACCCCCAAACTGCAGAAAAACAAAACGGGAACAAAAATTGGGGTAATAGACCTCATATGTGTCTCCTTTTTCCAAAACCTTCACATAGTAAATTTGTAAGACACCACCCTCAGACAAGATGGATCGCCTTATATTTCCAGCTGCGCCTTCTGGGATGGATGAACTCAATCCAATGTCAGATATTCTGAGAATGAACTTCTGAGATGAATTAGAGGCCGCGAAAGCATTAACTCTCGCCTGAAGGGATTCATAATGGGGTTGAGGCTCCCCCATCCCCGCCCGGCTTCTAGGCCCAAACCTTTTGTCTCCAGCCATCATTGCTGCCAATGAACCTAAATCCAATGTACCCTCCAAGTATAGCTCCTCTACATGGATGTCGGAGAAGCTTGGCAAATTCAGTGCTGCTGCCAGTGTATCATATGTTGGAGGAATCTTGTAAGTCATACCATCGCCAATATCCAAATATGCAGGTTCATAAGTTGTTCTGTCATGAGCAGTGATAATTTTATGTTGAGTAGTAACATATGATCAGCTAGAAAGTTCTGATATTAAATATCTCCATACTTAAAGGGAGCAAGAGGAACAAGCAAAACTATCAATCGCATACCTAGCTGTAAAATCTACTTCATAACGACTCGCCAACTTTGGAGGATTAATTTCATTCAACCATTCTGGCATGGTTTCAACTTCAGGCAATGCTCTTTGGTGATCATTCCCCAATTTCCGAGATTTTGATCCTAAGTTACTCTTTGGATGAGGAATTGCCATCCGTGGAGGAGCAGGACTTGATGAGGAATCCTTGAACCTACGTTTATACTTCTGAATGTGTTCTCCAAGCATTGATCGATAGTGCTCCTCTGTAATTCGTGACCCATTATAATTCTCCCCATCATCATCATCATCATCGTCATCACTGTTTTGAGGGCGCCTTCTTTTCTTCACCAAGCTGAAATCTCTTTGAGTCATGATGCCATTACTGTGCTTCCCAGTCCTGCCACCTAATTGCAAAAACAACCAAATGCACATACAAGATATACGAAGTAAATAGCCCATATTAGGTTCGGACCAACAATTAACAGTACACTAATAATCACTAATATGCATAAAAATAGAAAGGGGAGAGAGTGTGTGAGAGAGAAAGAGTATAGTTTCTACAATGCAAGTGCATTTTACAAGAATCGAATAAAAGATAAGTAAAGCTGGTCTTGTAAGGTTTATTTCCTAAATCCCAGTGAAGTCGTGTACCTTGACTACCTTTGCTCTCATCCTGACTACTATTTGCATAATAATCGAAATCATCGTCTGCTTGTGGAAGTTGAAAATTCATCAATGACTACAACATAGTGCAAAATATAACAATAAATACATATTCTAAATCCAGAATAATATCTTAAGCTCAAACTTGTACTCTGTAGAGAATCAATATACGTCTCAAAAACTTATTCAAAATATGCAGTAAATTTAACTTGAAGAATTACCTAATAACTCCCACACAGTCAATAAGCACAATGATATACGAATTACACTATACCGAAGAAACGAACGAAAATTACAAATAGAACCGATATAATTCAACAAAGGAAAAAAGATAGAATTTTCAACTAAACAAAGAGAAGCCGTCAAAAGAAGGGAAGACCTATTTGACAAACCTCGAGATTAAAGAGGCTGGAGTACGAGTACGCATCATTGGCTTGCCTGCTTTGATCCATACACTCCGACGTGAAGACCCAGTGAATGTAACCCTCTGAAGAGACACACAAGTTCTGTGACACGCATGGAGTATAAAGTAGATGAAGTGAGAAAAACGAATGTCTTGAACCCTAACGCTAAGAAGGAGTTGAGCGAGCACGAGAGAGAAGGAATGGCAGACGAGTGCGAAGGATAAGAGACTAGAGAAGAGAGAAGGATCGTAGAGCCCGACGGCGTAAAAAGCACCGGAAGTTGCTAATGTACGCCAAATAGTTAACAAGCGCCACTGAGTTTGATCCTTTTTTTCTTCTTCTTTTTTATAGAAGTTTGATCTTTCTCTTTGCAAATAAAAAAATAATTACATTAACACCTCTGTCTGTTGAAAATTTACACAGTTATCTTTTTTTTTAACTAATTATGCATAATTTCTTTCTTTTATCAAGAACATATTGCATTATCATTTAGTTAAAGCCTCGAGAAACAAAACTCTTGTCAAGGGCTACAAGGTCTAGAATATATAAAGACAGACAAGAAATCATGATGGTAACTAAACTTAGCAATAGAATTAGTAACTTTGTTGAGATTCCCAAGGTTGTCGAAATAAATTAGAAATTATTTTTCAAATTGAGTGTCTCGTAAATCTAACGAATTATAAGATATAATCAACATCAAATAATATAACATACATATATATTATATAAATATATAATATTATAAATAAAACTTCTAGCTCTCTCATCTAAAAGCATTCATTAATATTCGGCCAATCAGTTTGTTCATGTTGGGTTGGGTCTTCATTTTTTTAGTAACCTGCTCATTATCATACTCTAAATCGGATAGACAAAATGAGATCATACAAATCTCACTGCTCTTTGAATGTATTTGATCAAATGTGCTTAAACTTCTCTCGCATCATGTGGCACTATAAATTTCTCATTTAAACGATTGAATTCACTTGTTTCCGTAAAGTACAATCTTCATTTTCTTCTCTTTGAATGTACTTGATCAAATGTGCTTAAACTTCTCTCGCATCATGTGGCACTACAAATCAAACAAAGAATTCGAATAGCAAGATTTTGAAGTTCTTTGCAACCTTCACCAAATGATTCCCACCAGGTAGTTGGTTGTTTTTTGCTTCTTATTTAAATGGCTATGTCCATGCCAAACATACCCTCGGCATTGTGGAACAAGTTAGGCTACTTATCAATTTTATCCCAAATCAATGGTGAAGGACGTATCAATTGGATGGTTCATAGAGAGGTTTATCTTCACATCATATTCAACATTAAATTATGTAAATACTTCCAAAAATAAGCATAATTTCTAGAACTATAATATAAATACTTCCAAAGAAGTTGAAATTTACCTTGGATTAAGATAGAAAGTTGTTGCATGAAGAAGTCTATGGAGTTGCATTACCACCTTTTATCAATTATATCTCATACAGGTATGTAATGCTTCTGGACTCCATTGAAATTCCTCTATATTTGTCCTTTTACCCTATCCATAGCTTCATAGATAGATACAACCCATTGTTGGCCTTACATCTCCATGAACGAGTCTCACTACTTTTATAGAGGAAGTACACATTTTAAGTCATACTTTATTGATCCCCAGAAGTTTGAATCAACAAGAATTATATTTATCACATTTGAGCTACCGGATCTTTTTTTGCCATTCCTCATAACCAAACATTGTCTTTTGTCCAATTTTACTTTCTCCCAAACTCTTCAAAGTTAAATAGGATGTCGTAAAACGAATTACACCAACTCTAATCAACTCTCTTTATTTGGCATGTTTTCTCATGAGATTTAAAACCCAATAATGTATATAGATATAAATTGTAACCTTTCTTGCTTTAGACACAGTATCATCATGCATGGGTATGTTTCTGATATCAGCCAATATTAAGTCAAGACAATGTGCAGCACAAGGAGTTTATCGTTCTGATATCAGTTGATAAGCTGATGCATTATCGTTCACTAATTGAATAACTTTATCTTCACCAGTTTCATCTATCATGGAATCAAGAAGTTTAAATAAGTTATCTGCATTATTAAAATCTCTGACATATCAACGCTTTAAGAAATATTGTTGCCCTTGGACTATTTACCAAAAAGTGTAATAGACTTATTAATTCCATTAGTCCATCCATCAGACATTAATGTACACCCTGCTTTCTTCCATTCAACATTGTGCTTCTCTAATAATTATGTGTTAATCATTTCAACTTCTTTTTGCAAAAAAAAAAAATGCACCTTACCTCATGGTAAGATGGGGGTTACAAACCCGGACCAAAGGAAGCAACTGACTCCAACATATTTTTTAAATAAGAACATTTTGTCAAGTTGAAAGATAGTGCATTAGCATAGAAAAATCGGCATATATCTCTACATATGCCTTCTCTGTCCCCTTTTTTCCATAAAGTATTTAAGGTGGTTGGAGCTGTTTTTTACAACCTCTTACAATTTCGTACTACTGACATTGTCTTCTTCTTCTTGAAACATATCATTTTCATCCTTCCTTTTACTTTGATTTACTAATAATTTCTTGAATTAGTCATGAATCTTATCTGATATTTTATTGCACAGAGCAACATCTTTTCTAATGTTTGCTAAGTGATTTTTCATTCTAAAAATACCTCCCCAATAAGCATTCCTACAATGATTACGCTTTAATTTTAATATAGTGAGTCCAAGTTAGATCATTGATTTTTGCATTAGAGTTCACATCTGCCATCTTTTTGTTCTAAGTTGAAGTATACAAAATATTCACAATAATATGCGTACCTCTGTTGCCGGAGTCTTGAATAGTTTGTAATGTAGCATTGTAAGTAGTTGTCTTGGAGCAACAACGTGCAAGCAGTAAAAGAGAAAAAAAAAAAGCACTTTATATATTGCTTTTGCATGGAAGAGTGGAGTCAAGTTTTATAAATTAAAAATATAACAAATTACAAGTAAATAGTATAAAATGATAACCAACTTATCTGTAAAAAAAATATAATAGTTGTACTTGCCTACTTAGAACCACAACCGTCAAACACTGAAAATGCTAAATAAGTATTAAATAGTACTAAGTATAACCAAGCCAGTTGTCTTTCACCTTCTACTAACCATCCAATAATGGGTTTTTTGTTAAATTAGATCTCTAAATTAATTCTTTTGTAAAAATCAACTCTTACGCTAATTTTTGTTTACTCTGACCCCTAGCTTATCTTCCACTCAAAATGTCTTTGTGAAGTTACATGTTTACCCTTCACCTCATTTATTCTTCTTCATTTTTCATTTTTTCTACTTCTTCGTTTTCAAATTTGTCCAAGCTCTCTCTCTCTATAAAATGAGTTTTTCCCTGAAAATGACAAGCATGAACCGAAGAAGATGACCTATGCATTCTTGCCAAAGAAGAAGAAGAAGATCATCGAATCTCTACAACTGAAGAAGACGATCGAAGAAGACAAATCAAATCTGACCCAGATTTGAAATGAGTTTTTGCTTATTTTTACAGATCTGAAATGGGTTTTTGCCCATTTTTGGGCAACAATTCATTCTTCTAGTTCTTCTTCGACGTTTCATTTTTTTAACCCTTTCTCGCCTCATTTTTGGAGTATCATACATGTGGTTTTCTTTTTATTTTTTATCGATAATTTCTCATATTCTTAACATACAATTTTATGGCAGAGGAAATTAATAGTTTCAAGCCTGAGGATAGGGGAAAATTATTTCAATTTTGTAGACTACACCATGGCTACACTGGCTTCGTGTAGCCATCATGTAGACTACATGATGGCTACACTAGCGTCGTGTAGCCATCGTGTAGACTACACGATAGGTGCACTAGCATCGTGTAACCATTGTGTAGACTACACGATGGCTACACTGATGTCGTGTAGCCATCATGCAGCATACACGATGAGGGTATGCTGACGTCGTGTATCCATCATGTAGTACAAAACTCATTCTCTCTCTCTACGAGTTTCTCTCTCTCAAATCTAGGCAAAAACCAATCAAATTTCTTCTTCTTCTTCGTCCAAAATTCAAGCTTTCCAGAAAATAAATGAACTTCAAACAACGATCCAGAAAAAAAATATTCCCATAAATTTTATGAATAGGAAAAATCCATGAAAATTCAAGCTTTTCAGAAATTAAGAAGAAAATAAAATTTATACATGTTCCAAAAAGAATAAAGAAGAAAATTAAGGAATAAAATGAAGAAGAAAACGAAGGGTAAACATGTAACTTGACAAATTTATTTTGAGTGGAAGATGGACCAGGGGTCAAGGTAAACAAAAATTAGTGTAATGGTTGATTTTTACAAAATGGTTAGTCTATGGGTCTAGATTAGTAAAAAATCCCCCAATAATTTGAAGACATGCTTCATCTTTTTCCCATTTTCCCTATCTTTTCCCCCTTTCTCTTTCTTCTCGATTCATCTTCTTCGTGTGAATCTGCAAATGCAACCTTCAAACCCACATTGTTTTCATTTTCTTCTGATTTGCACATGTCTAGTTACAAAAAAATATTGTGAATCAAAATATTCACTCAAAATATATTCAAATTTGGTAGTGGTATCGAATACCATCCCACTCGATACGAATTGTACAGTTCAACTCATGAATTGTACGATTCTAACAACATTGGAGATTTCTATTAGTCCACTCAATGTTATAACTCTCAAACAGTCAAAACCTTGGACTTGCATCTTCTATAAGATGACAAAAATTTCAATATGTGCAATGGACAATGTTCAACTACTGCCAACTTACAATCTAAAGCCAGCCTAATCTTCCTCCAGCCTCTTGTTGGATCGAGTTTTAAAATTTGACGAAAAATAACTAAACCATGAATGGTTTGTGCGCGAAAAATAAAAAAAATTTACAACAAACATTAAATCATATTAAATGTAAAACATTTTCTATGATCATGCGTATTTAGATAAACGTATTTAGAATAGGTAGAAATAATTTTATACATTTCTTATATCGTAGAAATTTTGATTTAGTGGAATTTAATTAGTCGTTCCGCGTTCTTTGTTCTTCGTGGGACTTCAAATAATCTTCACACCAACAATCACTCTTAGGATTTATAAGTATATCTCACAAGAATGTAATCAAGAACTGAGTGTGGGCTCTCAAAACAACATTTTTCTTGCTCTCTGTAATCACAAATTATGATTAGGGTTATGTCAACACATATGGAGACAACCCTAATGTAATCCATTATATAATGATTACATAATTTACACACATACCATTATATTGTAAATTGTCGAAAATCTACTCCCTACACTGTGCTTTGCGATTTTGTATATCTTCCACAGAGCCAAAACTGTGTTCAAATTCATAAATCTAAATTGATCCTTATAAATTAATTAATTAATTTTTTTATTTACTAATTATCTAATAATTAGAAAATAACCAATTAATTCATTGGAACATTAATTTTGCTTTTCACTACTTTAGTGATGACACCCATCACATATGGGTTTATAAAGTATACCTTGGTCCAAAACACGTATTTGGTCTGAGTGATGTTGTTTCTCATTCATGTCCTTACGAGCTACTTCTGAGATCAAATTGACTCACATGAATAAAGATATATGATTCAAATACTCGATGAATTTATCTCCATAAATTACCCATTTAATCATGACATCGTACGGCTCCACTATATGTCTGATGTCGAATCAACTATTGATTCATGCGCGCTACATTTTCTATTGGTGCAATTAAATACTTTTATTTTACGGTCCATATAATATTTTACTAGATTATCATTCGTGAATATCAGTAACAAGAGCGGGATGTAAATTTACTATTTTACTCCTCTAATTATCATTTCCTTAACTCTTTTGTTGACTGAATAAAAAAGACATAACTGTGAATTGTCTCGCACACTTCACCATGTCATATTCAATGATTCATTTCATTGAATACTTGACCAGGTTTATTTATTCACACACCCATCAATAAAGCATAATATGATATTATTGAAGTTGAATCATGATCTCAACAGCCGAGGTATTGTCCGACAATTCAAACTCACTCCTTTGGCCTATCAAAGATCGCAAGTAACTAAGTCAAGTTTCGTATCCACCTCAGGATAAAGATAATCACGAAAATACCCTTAAGGTGTGTCGCAACGTGCGCGCGACGCGAAACGGCGATTAAAAAAATCATTTTTTGAAGGAAAAAGAAATTTGGAGTCGACACCAATCATTTTAGAGTGTGATTGGTCACCCAATTTTAAGATGAAAATTTTGGTCTACGAAAACTCAAAGTTGGTTCGGGAGTTGTTTGTGTGTGGGGAAGGTATTAGCACCTCACAACACCCATTATAAAATGGTTACCAAATTTAATCAAATGTTATCCAAATTTTTATTTTAAGGCAGAGGTTAAAGAGATTCATTTTTGAATGTCCCATTTGATGCATTTTGTATCATAAAAATAAACCAAATAAATTACTTTAATGGGTGGTTCAAAGACCATTGAAAAATTATTTTTTGTATTCTTATATCCTTTTAAATCAAAGCATTATTAGAGTTATTCTCGGTATCCCAAAAATGACTCCTCACCTCAGTAGTTCGAGAAGTTTGGTATCCCGAAAAATTCAAAGTCCGTCGTCGGATTTTTTTTAGTGAAAACTAAATAAAAAAATTTACAAAAATTTAAATCAAATTGTTATGGTTTTAATTTATGAGCATCAATTTTGATGATAAAAGAATAAAATGATAATTACATACAACCGTGACATATGAAAATAATACATAAATAAATAAGAATAGATAACAACTAAAAAATAGAAATGAATGTTAGAGATGATAAATATGTATGATAAATTTAAAAAAAATATGCATGATGAAAATAATGAAANATATATATGTATAAATTTTTTAGTAAATTTACATAATTGTTTAGTAAATAAATTGATAATAAATTTTTTATGTATAAAATAAATTAATCTATGAAGAAAAATGCTTAATTTCATACATGACCATGCCCTTTTTTACTACATGATCTATTAATTACCATTTTTATTTTTTCACTCAATGATAATCAAATAGCAAAAGAATGATTATGAATGATAATTAATTTAAACAAGTGACTAAAAATAAATAAATAATTTTGTTTGGGATATAAATATACCATTTTTTATTTTCAGATTACTTAGTTCACTAATTATCATTTTTTCTTTCTTCTTTCATTGTTAGGAATGATCATAGATGATAATTAGTTTAAATAAGTGTCACTAGAGAAAATCTATAAAACTTTCAAAATAAAATAATTTTTGTTTGGGATATAAATATACCATTTTTTATTAGACTATTTAGTTCACTAATTATCATTTTCCTTTCTTCCTTCATTACTAGGAATGATCATGGATGGTAACTAGTTTAAACAAGTGTCACAAAAAGTTATGGTCAAAAAATTTAAAAAAAAAAAAGATTTGTAAGAACATAAAAAAATCAAACGCTTCAAATATTTGCATAATCTTGTATAGAGGTTTTACCTTCTATTTTATGTATTTTTATGTATGAGAAATCATCATAGGAGATCTTTTCATCAAATGTACATTTTCAAACCATTAAATGGTTGATTCACATTGAGTTAATTTTACACCCCTCAAAATTTTATCCTCATTCTCATTGATTGAGTTGTTGGCAAAAAAAATTGCATCATCAAACTTGTAGAGAGATAAACAATATATGAAAGAAAAACTTAAGATTAAAAATAGGAGAAATGATAAAGAATGAGCAAACAAACCTATATATGGAAGATGAACTAAAGAAATATCAAATACATGAGCGTGAAAAAGAGAGATGATTAATTAGAATGAACAAAATATATTGTAAGTTAAAATGTAAGAAATTTGAACTACTTTAATAAAAAAGAAAATGAGAAGATGGAAGATGAATAGAAATGAAAACTTACATTTTTTCTCTTTTTTCACTATTTTCTCAAAACCTCTCTTTCGCTCTCTAAAATTTCTTCTCTTCCTCACTCTCCCAAATCTCCTCTTTCAAGTGAAGAAGTCCCCTCTATTTATAGGCAAAATTAGGGTTTGCCTATTTTACTTTTAGTCTTTTTTTGCTCACTTTTTACTTTTTAGTCCTTGGACCACTTTTCTTATTTTAGTATTGGACTAGTTTTCAAATTATACATATATTCTTAGACTATTATAAGCCAAAAATACAAAGTATATATATTTAATGTATTAGACCGGACAAAATATGATATTTACAGTTGCCCCCTTTTGAGCACGCTTCTGATCTCAGAAGGTGTACAAAGGTGTAGATAAGTATTTTGATTGGTACAAGAAAATAATATATGAAATTGGGGAATAGAAACCTCGACTAAATAAAGTTCTATGAAATGGAATGGGGGCGAAATGGACCTGGATAGACACAGGCTTCGACCTCGCTCAATGTGGGGTGATTTAACCGAGATATATGAAAAGAAACAGACCTGGATGGATACAGGCTTCGACCTCGACTTAGTGCGGGTTCGATTTAACCGTAGATATTTGAAACATAAATGGATCAGGTTTTGATACCAGGCTTCGACCTCGACTCAACTCGGGTTCGATTTAACCATATTAATTGAAATGGACCAGGCGCTGACACCAGGCTTCGACCGCGACCAAGTCGGGTTTGATTTAACCGAAGATATTTAAAAGAAAAATGGACCTGGATAGACACAAGCTTCAACCTCAACTCAGTGCGGGTTTGATTTAACCGTAGATATTTCAAACAGAATGGACCAGGTGCTGACACCTGGCTTCGACCTCGACTCAATTCGGGTTCGATTTAACCATATTAATTGAAATGGACCAGACGCTGACACCAAACTTCGACCTCGACTCAATTCGAGTTCAATTTAACCATATTAATTGAAATGGACCAGGCGCTGACACCGGGCGACCGCAACCAAATCGGGTTCGATTTAACCGAAGATATTTGAAATGAAAACGGACTTGGATAGACACAGGCTTCAACCTCGACCCAATGCGAGATTGATTTAACCATATTAATTAAAATAGATCAGGCGCTGACATCGGGCTTCGACCACGACCAAGTCGGGTTCGATTTAACTGAATATATCTGAAATAGAAATGGACCACGTGCTGACACCGGGCTTCGACCTCGATCTCAATTCGGGTTCGATTTAATCCTATTAATTGATGTTGAAGTTGATTTATGCAAGTCTCATGACAACAAAAGCTAGACTAATGCATGCTTTAAATGTTGAAAAGTCATGTGTGAATTTTGAAAGAATATAATTAAGTGATTCTGCACCTGAATTTGTCAAAACAACTAATGTGGTGCATGTCTATGCATTGTAATTCTTGAACATAAATGTAAAGTAGTGATTTTGAATGCATGCATGATTGTGATCCTTTATAAAAAAAATTATATGATGATTTTTTAGCCATATCCAACAACCTTTAGAATAATCACTTGGCCTATGATCATGGACTCGCAATGAAGTATCGAGCATACTTTTAGGAAAATGATACATCCTTATTTATTAGTTCATGCACCAGTTTTTGGCTCCATGTCAGTGGTGAATAATTTCTCTGCTTCTCTTATGTACTTCTAATTGAGTAATCCTCTAACTGCACTTTAGCTTTTGTCATGCGCATATTGACATTTCTCGTGATAACTTTTTAGATTTTACTTTGCACTCAAATCACTTTTTTTAGTTCCAATTTTTTTTAATTAGCTTTCACCTAACCAAGTTTATGTTTCTGAGTTATTTCAAGAGTAATTAATGATATCTTATAACTGAGAGGAATATAAAATAATGGAAATAAAGAGAAGATGAAGTATATGTATTTGTCAACTGAGAAAGAAAAAAGGCTCTTCATTGATGATGAATAATATTTACAAACGATGGTTTGGAAAAAGAAAAAAAAATAGAGGAAGAATTTCTCCAGTATTCGAGACAGCTTTTTTTTAAACATTTTTTTTGCCTAACTTCATTTTTCCCATACTTAGAGCGGTCAAACGAAATACTTCTTGACTGCATCAGAATTAACCGTGTGCGGTAAATCATCTCCATGCATGTTTGTTAGCATGAGAGCTCCTCCCGAGAAAGCCTTCTTGACAATGAAATGTCCTTCATAATTTGGGGTCTACTTCCCCCGATGATCCTTTTGATATGGGAGTATCTTTTTAACACCAAGTCCCCTTCTCGGAAACATCGGTGACGCAATTTTTTGTCATATGCGTGCATCATTTTTCTTTGATATAATTGCCCTATACATAATGCAATCAATCTTTTTTCCTCGATGAAATTCAATTGCTCATATCGTGTTTGTACCCACTCTGCTTCTTCTAACTTCACTTCCATTAAGACTCTGAGGGAGGCAATTTCCACCTCAATTGGAAGGACCGCTTTCATGCCATATACCAAAGAGAATGGCGTTGCCCCAGTTGATGTTCGGACTGATGTGCGGTACCTATGCAGTGCAAATGGGAGCATCTCATGCCAATCTTTATAAACCTCCGTCATCTTCTCTATGATCCTTTTTATGTTCTTATTGGCTGCTCCCACTGCTCCGTTCATTTTCGGACGATAAGGAGATGAATTATGATGTTTAATTTTGAATTGCTCACATAATTCTTTTATCATCTTGTTATTTAAATTTGTCCCATTATCTGTGATGATCCTTCCAGGTAGACCATATCGAAAAATTATCTCATTTTTAATAAACTTAACCGCACTTCTGGTTACACTCGAATAAGAACTTGTCTCCACCCATTTGGTAAAATAATCTATAGAGACCAAAATAAAACGATGCACGTTAGAGGCTTTGGGTGTGATATGACCAATGACGTCTATGCCTCACATAGAGAACTGCCAAGGCGCTGCCATTACATGTAAAGGGGATGCGGGTACGTGAATTTTATCCGCATAAATTTGACATTTATGACATTTTTTGGTGTACTTGATGCAGTCAGATTCTAGAGTTAACCAATAATAACCTACTCTCAAGATTTGTTTGGCCATCATATATCCATTAGCATGAACTCCACAAATTCCTTCGTGAACTTCCTCTATGATTTGATTCGCTTCCCTTGCATCAACACATCTTAAGAGTACCATATCATAGTTTCTTTTGTAGAGTATTTCACCATTCAAAAAGAAACTCATGGACAATATTCTAATAGTGCGTTTATCATTCTCAATTGGATGGATATTCTCCATTCTTTATATACTGCTTGATGTCGTAATACCACGGTCTTATGTCTGGCTCTTCTTCAATACTCATAAGTGAGCAGGAAAATCTCGCTTCTCAATTTTTATGGGTTGCACTTCTTCCTTAAAGTCTGCGGTGAACATGGATGCTAGAGTTGCCAGTGCATCTGTAATTTGATTATTCACTCTGGGTATATGGTCAAATGAGATCACTTCAAAAGTTTGACTTAGCTTAGTTACAAGTTTGTTGTAAGGTACCAACTTGGAGTCTCTAGCTTCCCATTCCCCGTTTAGTTGTCGTATCACCAATAACGAATCTCCGTACACTCGAAACTTTCTTATCTTCATATCATAAGCTGCTTGAATTTACATGGAACATGCCTCATATTCTGCCACATTGTTTGTGCAGTCAAAGCATAGTTTTGCCGTGAATGGGAACAACTGTTCCTTGGAAGATATGAGGATTGCCCCAATTCTATGTCCTACATCATAAGACGCACCATCAGATAACATTGTCCACAATTCTGGATCCATAGATTCTCCTTCATTTTTTAATATGACTGATATGTTCTCATCAGGAAAATCAAACTTCATAGGCTCATAATCTTGCACTGGTTGATCTGCAAGATAATCAGCAAGTACACTTCCTTTATTGATTTTCTCGTGACATACATAATATCATATTCCGTGAGTAACATTTTCCATTTAGTGATTCGCCCAGAAAGTGATGGCTTTTCAAAGATATATTTGATTGGATCCATCTTTGAAATTAACCAAGTGGTGTGGTATAACATGTACTGTCTAAGCCGATGAACAACCCAGGCTAATGCACAACACGTTTTCTCCAACATCGAATAATTAGCCTCATAATTTGTGAACATTTTGCTTAAATAGTATATTGCTTGTTCTTTCCTTCCAGAGGTGTCATGTTGACCAAGTACGCAACTCATGGATTTTCCTGTCACTGTAAGATACAAAATGAGTGGACGTCCTGGAGTTGGAGGAACAAGTATAGGCGGATCTTGCAAGTATTGCTTGATCTTCTCAAAAGCAATTTGACAATCATCATTCCATCCTTCTGTATCACTTTTACGGAGAAGTTTAAAGATAGGTTCACAAGTTGCAGTTAGCTGTGAGATGTACTGGGCTATGTAATTTAATCTCCCCAAGAAACCTCTAACTTCCTTTTGAGTTTGAGCTGGCGGCATATCAATGATGGCTCGAACCTAGTCAGGGTCAACTTTTATTCCTTCCTTGCTCACGGCAAAATAAAGTAGTTTCCCTGAAGACGTTGTGAATGTACACTTTGTCGGGTTAAGCTTTAACTGGAACTTTCTCAACCATCCAAATAGTTTTCATAGAGTGACCGTATGATCTTCCCCTTGACGAGATTTGGCGATCATATTATCAATGTACACTTCGATTTCTTTATGCATCATATCATAAAACAGTGTTACCATTGCCCGCTGGTAAGTCGCCCCTGCATTCTTCAGACTAAATGGCATGACCTTATAACAAAATGGACCCCACAAAGTTATAAAAGTCATCTTTTCACGGTCTTTAGGAGCCATTTTGATTTGGTTATACCCCAAAAAATCATCCATGAAAGAGAATGTTGAATGTCCTGTGGTGTTATCTACTAAGACATCGATATGGGGTAATGGAAAATTATTCTTGGGGCTTGCCCGATTTAAGTCTCTATAATTGACGCACACCCTTACTTTCCCATTTTTCTTCAGCACTGGGACTATGTTAGCAACCCATTCAGGGTATTTTGCTACTTCTAGAAAACTCGCATCTACTTGCTTTTTAACTTCTTCTTTGATCTGTACCAGCATGTCTGGTTTCATTTTTCGTAACTTTTGTCGCACTGGTTAACTTTCGGGCATAATTGGCAAATGATGAACCACGATATCAGTGTCTAGACCTGGTATATCTTGGTAAGACCATGCAAAAACGTCAATATACTCTTTGAGTAAGTCAATTAATTCTCGGTGACTTTGGCTTGTCATAGAAGTGCCGATTTGGACCTCTTTCGTCTCTCCCTCCAATCCTAAATTTATCACATCCGTTAACTCTTGATATGGTTGAGTTATTTTTTCATCCTCCTCTACCATTCTTAACATTTCCGAAGATGTTTCGAAATTATCCTCGTCACTTTCATCTGACTCTACGCTAAAAATGGGATTGTCAATCAATACTTTTACGACAACATAATCCCACATTTCACAGATATATGTAGAGCTCTAGTGTGTCTAGTACCATCGGCAGGGATTTCATCATCTGTGAAAGTGATAAAATTTTGTGCGGTAATATTTCCCACAATTCCCCTCAACTTCTCCACCGTAATGTCATGACAGACATATGCTTGATTCAAAACCTTCAATAATGTTTGGCGATGTGGTTCAGAATTCAGAAAGAGTGACAATAAAGATATGAGAGCAAGTAAGCGATTAAGTTGTTCTATCACCTTATACTCGCTTTGCTTAATGAGCTTAAAAATTCACATACTTCTTTTTCAGACACTGCACTTTCTTTCTCCGTACCTCTTATTATATATGGGTCTATCACTTGGCCGCCCTGCATTTCTCCTTGGAAATCATGACCATTGTCGCCTTCTTTGGTCTTCCCTTTCCTTTACCTTTCAAACTCATCGCTTTTATCCGTTTTCAAAACTTCTGGCTTGTAGCATCTGCCACTCCTCGTCATCCCGCCAACTCCCGAAATATTAGTTATGGGGAGATCAAGGTCAGACGGATTTAGCTCGTGAGTTTTGTCGTTACCACTTGTAATAACCTCATATCCGTACGTCTATGGTACTGCTCTTGAATCTTTGTAAGCGAACGCACCCGGTATTTGAATGGTGATAGGTATCAGAGTATAAGACGTAGTGGTGTGAGTTGACTTTTCCTCGTAATGTATTGTGAGAGGTTTTGGGATATAGGACGACATTTCAACATTAACTTTAAATGATTCTTTAGTTATCATGAGGACTAAAGAGTCGTCTTCCTAGTATTCCCTTTCTCCTTTATGACTTATTGTAAGTATCTTTGCATCTAACAACTTTTGCACTTCCATTTTAAAATGAGCTCATTCCTCAATTGTATGCCCCGTCACATTCTTATGAAACAAACAATCGAAGTCATGCATATGTTCCCTAGAAATGCCCTCATCCTCTGAGCGTGTTGGGTAGGTGTACCCTGCTCTAGAAAGAAGATGGAAAAGTGTTTCCATTGACGTGCTCACATTTTCCACGTCCCCCTTTCCATATGAAAAATATTCTTCAATTTTTTTACGGCAGGATTCTCATGGTTTGATAGAGGGTTGGAATTGATATCTGGATTCTCATTAGCCTTTTTGAAATTCAACCATCCAGCCTTGATCAGTGCATGTACTCTATTTTTTAATATCGTGCAATTCTCAGTCGAATGTCCCACTGCCCCAGCATGATAATCACAGCGAGCAGTCGGATCATACCACCTTGGGTATGGTGGTTGTAAAGGTTCATAAGAAATTGGCACCAATTGATTATTTTGTATCAATTGAGGTAAGATTTATATATATGACATGGGGATTGGATCATATTAGATAAAACGTTGATTATTTCTATTTCCCCTTAGAGGCTGATTAGCCTAACCAACGTTTTGCTGGTGAGTCGGTGGTCTGAAACCCGACCTCGGGTTGTTTTGAAATGCTGATTGTTCAGAGTGATAATTGTACAGAATTTGTAAGGTATTTGCCACATATGATGTCACAGATTTGGGCCCCTCACTATACTTTGGAAATCCTGATCCCGAGTTCACAGCTTGTGATGGGTACCCGAAATTGATCATTTGTACATCCTCTTCTTTTCGCTTCAATGGAGGCCCTTTTTTACTGATGATGTATCTGATACGATTTCCAAAATTATTCCATTCTTTATCCCGTACTCAATCCTTTCACCGATCGCTATGATGTCAGAGAAATTGTTTGAAGCATTTTCAATCATCCTGTCATAGAATGGAGGTCTCAAGTTGTTAATACACATTCCATCCATCTCATTGTCTGACAATGGGGGGTGTACCTGAGTAGCTAATTCCCTCCACCTTTGTGCATATTCTTTAAAGCCTTCTGTGGGGTTTTTCTCCATCCTTTGTAATCAGGGGATATGTCTATGTGTACTTATATTGTCTTACAAAAGCATCTGCTAGATCTTTCCACCTTCGAATATGTTGGTTATCCAATTAGATATACCAACGAGATGCGGCCCCCGTTAGGCTATCTTGAAAGAAATGAATCAGCAGCTCATCATCATTTGCACAAGTAGCCATTTTTCTGCAGTACATAATAAGGTGGCTTCTGGGGCACGTACTACCATCATATTTTTCAAACTCAGGTAGTTTGAATTTATGTGGGATGTTTACATCAGGGACCAAACATAATTGGGTGGCATCATGGGTACCGTAAACATCAGATCCTTCAATAGCACGTAATCTCTCCTCTAGAAAGTCCAATTTGTCTTTCGATCGTGAGTCGTCACTTGGCTTGGTAATAGGCTTCTGCATCTTTGGGTCATCAACATTGGTTATGATGATTGGCTCATTAGCGAGTTCGGCTTGTGGAGTGAAAGCTTGATTGTGACCACATGCCATTGTGGATGGATTGTACCCAGTTTTCCCTATCTGCATTGTTTCCTGAGCATTTGGAAATGGATGATGCTGGATATTTATTGGTGGTGAAACATGCTGAAACTGGTCAACCTGATGACGTTGATAGGTTGGAATGAACCCAGGAGGGTAAAGTAGAGTATCGTTTGGCAGTTGATTTTGTGATGATTGAGCCCCTTGCGAATTTTCAAAACAGACATTTCCCTTATTTACGACGAGGAGTTCGAGGACTTTAGCCATTTGTTCTTTTAGCTCCTTAATATCTTCCTTCATTTCCTCTCGTGATTACTCGCTTTCTTGCTCGTCCATGACCCTAACTTAAGCTCGAGTTCGATAGGGATGTTGAATTTGTTCGGCTATCTTTGGAATTTTTTTTTAAAATAAATAAAAATAAAGCAATGAGAAGTAGATTTTTGCTAATAAAAAGAAGAAATAATGAGAGTAAATTTATGCATGAGAAATGAAACTGCGCAACGTGAAAGTTCTAAAGTATCAATTTTATTCAATTAGTAGAGTCATCCACTACATTTGAGTATGTAAAAGTCAATTACATTACTTCATAATATGAGTTCATACAAAACGACCAAAATGACCCAAATCCTGGTTGACTTCTTCTAAAAACTTAGACAAGTTCTCCCCATTAGGATGGATGGGCAAGACATTTCTCTTCAAAAATGAAACTTGTTCCGCCAAATTGCCAGCTCTCACAGCCATGCCTTTAAGCCATTCCACAGCCTACCCAGATCATTGTCGAATTGAGTTGTACTCTTATTGTAGCAACTGATAATCATACCTCAGTATATCGACATTAGCGTTATTGTTTCTTGCCAACTTCTCTGCCACGTTCTGATAAGCTCTAACTTGGTGCTCAAGGCTTGCGATGACTTTCAATAATTCTTCAGAATCATTTGTTGACTCAGTCTTCTTAACTTTCTGATTCTCTAAATCAACCTGCAAATTATCAACGATTCGTCGTAATGCGTCATATTGCTCTTCTAACTCGACGATGTATGCATTTTTCTTATCAACAGTTCCCTTCAAATCTTCTAGAATTTCTCGTACTAGTTTATTTTTTCTCTCTAACTTCACGATTTGATTTTCTAGTTCGTAGATTACCCCTCGCAAGTTCTCATTGTCTTCTGCAATCTTTCTAATTTTGTTGCTCAATTGGTGAGTGTCAGTTCCCAACTCTGAGTTTTTTCACTTCAGATATGTCCGGTCCTCAACCTTATTTCTCAACTCTTTGAGCCGTTCTTCAGCTTCGATTCTGTGTTTCTCAGATAAATTCGCCTCGACTGCTAGTCGTCTATTTTCTTCCAAGAGGACTAGAACTTTTTGCCGCTCCTCATATAACTCATCTAGCTCCTTTTTAGCAATCTTTTGATGAACTTCTAGTGATTTGGCTGATGGTACATCCTCAACTGGTAAGGCAATAATTACTTTGTTTCTACTCTCAAGCCATGCTTCATACTCCTTTGTGCAGTTCATGCGATTCTTCTCATTTCGCATCCCTCTTGTTATTTTCCAAGCTCTAATCAGCTGCTGCAGTTTTTGTTCAATTTCTTGAGAATCGTAGCTAACTTCAATATCCTTCAACGCATGCGTGGTGGGGACAAACTGTCTCATGTATAATTGATGGAGTGCCATTAGCGAAGTATAACTGGTACAACCCCATGGTCCTGGGAGCGGAACCCATTAAAAATCACCACATATATAGATCATTGGTGTTAACGGCATCCAATGGGCTTTCCAAATAACATCTCCTTCTTTCAACTTGGATAGGTATGAGAGCCAAGCCTATTTGTGGGAAACTACGGATTCCATTTGGCCATTCCAAATTCTGCAATAGGGATCCTCGTCTTCATCCATGAACTTGAGAACTTAACTTGAGGACATTTGAAATCTAGCGGACATCTTAGATGGCTGAGAATCCAAATACACAAAAGAGTTTAAGAGCCGATGAACTTTTCTTTTCCAGACACTCGGATGTGATTCAAAGAACGGATAGTCTCAGCAAGAATTGAGATAACATGGTTAACACCATGTTCGACTTGAAGGAATATTTTTATCACTTTATCATCCATATAATCTTGGATCTTTGGAAATAACACAGTGCCATAAATGCACAGAGCATAAAGAGTCATGCCCTTATCCTCCAAGAAATTTTGGGTGAGATCTAGGAGGTAATCCAACGGCACACACTCATTTCCCCCCTTTAATTTTCAACCTTTTCTCAATCTCAGACACATGGACAGTACCCAAGCTTAGACAAAGCTCTCTTCAACGTGAGCTTTTTGTCATAGTTATAAACTTTGTCTGCATTTTGCAACGGGACATTCAATTGTTCTTGATATTCTTCAATTGTGGGAGTAAGATCGATTATTCCGAAGGTGAAACATCTATAATGAGGGTCCCAGAAATGCATTAAAGCTTCAAGGACGGGAACGTTGACTACAATATACAACAGATAAGCTATGTGACCATATTTTCTTACAAACAAACTTTTCTGCTCTGGTGAAAAATCATCCCATATCTTCTTAAACCTCTCCAAGTCAATGCGTGAGGACTCCATCTTAGTGATTGATGGTAGAAGAACAAACGTCTTCCTTTTTCAGACAATCTCCTTTATGTTTCTGCGACTCCTCTGACCATTGGGCTACCGTAACTTGATATTCTATCACACTCGAAGTGGGAGTCATGGTCTCTAAAATATGAATGAATTGAATACTTCTTTACAATCTCTATTACGCAGCATGGTACATGTATGAAAAATACAAAGATGAAGTTAGAAGTGAAACAATGAAGAAAAGACATGTTTAAGTGACACAAGACATATATACATGCACAAAATTGATCATGATATCATATTTCAGTAGAAATCTAACGTTGGTCATGAGGTGAGCTCTAAAAATATAATACATGTGTGGTTGGGCTCTAAAAATCTCTTAAAGGCTCTCAGGTTGTCCACACTGTTATCTGAACAGAGTAACAGGGCCCCCCAAATGGTATCCTGAAATGGTCGATCTGAGTGAGAACTTTAGTGAGCCTGCACGGGAACCGTAGTTCCACGAAGGCATTCCACTACTCATTCTCGCTAATCCTAAAGGGAAAGCCCAGGTATAGGGCTAGTGTGTATGTGTGAAAGTAGAAATTATGTAAAGAAATATATTTCGTAAAAAAATAACTTATGTACAACTACAGTCACGAATTAGAAAAAAAACAATAAATCATGTAAACAAACCAAGAACCAATACAAAAGGATAGCATACGATGAAATTTTGGCTTGACTCTCTTTTGATCTAAAGATGGTTAGACCAATTGTTTGTCCCCAATGGAGTCGACAAGCTGTCGCAACGTGCGCGCCACGCGGAGCGGCGATTAAAAAAATCATTTTTTGAAGGAAAAAGAAATTTGGAGTCGCCACCAATCATTTTAGGGTGTGATTGGTCACCCAATTTTAAGATGAAAATTTTGGTCTACGAAAACTCAAAGTTGGTTCGGGAGTCGTTTGTGTGTGGAGAAGGTATTAGCACTCCACAACACCCATTATAAAATGGTTACCAAATTTAATCAAATGCTATCCAATTTTTTATTTTAACGCAAATGTTAAAGAGATTCATTTTTTAATGTCTCATTTGATGCATTTTGTATCATAAAAATGAACAAAATAAATTACTTTTAATAGGTGGTTCAAAGATCATTGAAAATTATTTTTTGTATTCTTATATCCTTTTAAATCAAAGCATTATTAGAGTTATTCTTGGTATCCCAAGAATGACTCCTCACCTCAGTAGTTCGAGAAGTTTGGTATCCTGAAAATCTCAAAGTCCGTTGTCGGATTTTTTTAGTGAAAACTAAATAAAGAAATTTACAAAAATTTAAATCAAATTGTTATAGTTTTAATTTACGAGCGTCAAGTTTGATAATAAAAGAATAAAATAATAATTACATACAACCGTGACATATGAAAATAATACATAAATATATAAGAAGAGATAACAATTAAAAAAATAATGGAAATGAATGTTAGAGATGATAAATATGTATGATAGATTTAAAAAAATATGCATGATGAAAATAATGAAACAAGACGTGAAATAATTAAAAATAAATATAAAAATAATTACAATAAATTAATAATATCTACTAAAAAAATAGAAAAAATAAACAAACATAAAAACAAAAAATTATGTATAAACAACAAAAACGAAAAAAATGAAAAAAAAATAAAGTAAAAATTATTTATTTATTTTTTGGAGAGGGTGACGACACCATCTGTCTTTTTTTTTAATTTTTTTATTTTTACACACACACACGCGCGCGCGCGCGCACACACACACATATAATTGTTTAGTAAATAAATTGATAATAATTTTTTTATGTCAAAAATAAATTAATCTATGTAGAAAAATGCTTAATTTCATACATGATCATGCTCTTTTTTACTACATGGTCTATTAATTACCATTTTTATTTATTCATCCAATGATAATCAAATAGCAAAAGAATGATCATGAATGGTAATTAATTTAAACAAGTGTCACTAAAAATAAATAAATAATTTTTTAGGATATAAATTTACCATTTTTTATTTTTGGATTACTTAGTTCACTAATTATCATTATTCATTTTTTCCTTCATTACTAGGAATGATCATGGATGACAACTAGTTTAAACAAGTGTCAGTAGAGAAAATTCATAAAACTTTCAAAATAAAATAATTTTTGTTTGGGATATAAATATACCATTTTTTTATTGGAATATTTAGTTCACTAATTACCATTTTTCTTTTCTTCCTTCATTGCTAGGAATGATCATGGATGGTAACTAGTTTAAACAAGTGTCACTAAAGAAAATCCATAAAACTTTCAAAATAAAATAATTTTTATTTGAGATATAAATATATCATTTTTTATTGGACTACTTAATTCACTAATTATCATTTTTCCTTTCTTCCTTCATTTTTAGGAATGATCATGAATGGTAACTAGTTTAAACAATTGTCACAAAAATTGATGGTCAAAAAATTAAAAAGAAGAGAAGAGAAAATTTGTAAGAACATAAAAAAATCAAAGGCTTAAACTATTTGCATAATCTTGTATAGATGTTTTACCCTCTATTTTATGTATTTTTATGTATAAGAAATCATCATAGGAGATCTTTTCATCAAATGTACACTTTCAACCCATTAAATGGTTGATTCACATTGAGTAAATTTTACACCCCTCAAAATTTTATCCTCATTCTCATTGATTGAGTTGATAACAAAATAAAATCTCATCATCAAACTTGTAGAGAGATAAACAATATATGAAAGCAAAACTTAAGATTAAAAGTAGGAGAAATGATAAAGAATGAGCAAACAACCTATATATGGAAGATGAAACAAAGAAATATCAAATATATGAGTATGAAAAAGAGAGATGATTAATTAGAATGAATAAAATATATTATAAGCTAAAATGTAAGAGATTTGAACTACTTTAATAAAAAAGAAAATGAGAATATGGAAGATGAATAGAAATGAAAACTTACATTTTTTCTTTTTTTTCACTATTTTCTCAAAACCTCTCTTTCTCTCTCTAAAATCTCTTCTCTTCCTCACTCTCCCAAATATCCCATTTCAAGTGAAGACCTCCCCTCTATTTATAGGCAAAATTAGGGTTTGCCTATTTTACTTTTAGTCTTTTTTTGCTCACTTTTTACTTTTTAGTCCTTGGACCACTTTTCTTATTTTAATATTGGACTAGTTTTCAAATTATACATATAGTCTTCGACTATTATATGAGCCAAAATATAAAGTATGTATATTTAATGTATTAGACTAGACAAAATACGGTATCTACAAGGTGTAAGAATTAGATTTAGAGCTAGATTTAGAGCTAGACAAACGGCTTTGCTCCAAACTAATGTGTCACTGGTCTATTCAACATGTTCTATAACATGTCTAGGTCAACTATTAGAGTCTCCACTCTTATGCCCAAAGACCGGTATCATGTGGTTCAACCTAATAGTCGTGATCAGAATTGATTGCCTAGTCAATCCTTAGATTACGAATAATATTCTAAACTATTTCAAAAGAGTTTGTCTGGAAGACCCCTCTATCTTTACTCTACTTATGTTGACAATAATTCCAGGACTTAAGTAATTTATAAACACGCTTTAATTAAAGAAAAACTTTCATTGATTCATAAAACTCAGTAATACATAAATGTCAGAGAAATAACTAAATACTCATCAATAATTATTACACCATACTTTATGGACACAATTCTAATAATCCCCCACTTGGACTAAAGTAGGCGTGTACAATCTCGTATCCCCACGCCCGTCAGATGACCATAGAAAAATTTATTGCTTAAAGTTTTCATGAATGGATCTGTTAGGTTGTTGACCCTCGATATGTCTGTTACTACAACATCTCCACGCTTAAAAATCTCTTTAATGAGGTGATACTTACGCTCTATGTGTTTGGATCTTTTGTCGATCCTCGGTTCCTTCGAGTTTGCTACAGCCCCACTGTTATCGCAATAAAGTGTCATGGGTTTGTCAGTTTCTAGAACGACTTCCAGAGTCTTTAGGAACTTTCTAAGCCAAAGAACCTCATTTGCAGCTCTCAAGTTACCCCATACTCAGCTTCCATGGCAGAATCAACAATTCAAGATTGTTTAATACTAATCCATACTATTGTTCCACCATTTAGGATGAACACTGATCCTTAAGTACACCTCCTAGAATCATCATCTGCTTAGAAATCAGAATAACTATAACATGTCACATTTAAGTCAGTACCTGGATACATAAGCATGTAGTTCCTCATTCTCTAAGATACTTGAAGATATGCTTGACGACATTCCAATGCTCGAGTCTAGGATTAGATTGGAAATGACTCACAACACCAATGACGTAGCAAATATTTGGCCTAGTGTAAAGCATCACATACATGAGACTTCCTATGAGTGACCTGAGGCATGGGGAATCTTTCTCATGTCTTCCTCTTCTTGAGGAGTCTTGGGAGACTATTCATTGAAAAGGTTGACTCCATGCCTAAAGGGAAGATATCCCTTCTTGGAGTCTTGCATATTGAAGCGATCCATCACCTTATTAATATAAGATGCTTAAGACAGTGTCGATTATTTATTCTTCCGATCTCGAACGATCTGAGTATCTAAGACAAAGGCAGCTTCTCCAAGATCCTTCATATCAAATTGATTTGCAAGCAAAATCTTGACATTAGACAATTTTCCTACATCATTCCCAATGGTAGAATATCGTCCACGTACAAGACTAGAATAACCACCTTACCTTGATGTATCATCTTATACACACATGGTTTATCCACTAACTGTTCATAACCAAAGTTATTGACAGTTTCATCTAATCTGATATTCCATGATTAGGACGTTTGCTTAAGTCCATAAATGGATTTCAGCAGTTCACAAACCTTACCCTCTTGGCCTTTCTCCATGAACCCGTCTAGTTGAGCCATATAAATGCACTCTTTAAGATTGTCGTTTAGAAATGCATTCTTGACATCCATCTACCAGATTTCATAATCGAGGGCGGGAATAATGGACATGAGGATTCAGATGGACTTAAGCATGGCCACCGGCAATAATGTATCTTCGTAGTCAATACCTTCCTTTTAGGTGTAGCCCTTGCCTTCAAGCCTAGCTTTAAATGTCTCTACATTACCATCCATACCTCTCTTCGTCTTTTAAATCCATTTACACCATATGGGTTTTACCCATTCAGGATGATCTACAAGCTTCCAGACTCTATTTGAGTACATCAATTGTATCTCAACGTTAGTGGCATCTTACCATAGGTTTGCTTCAGGACAACTATAGCATGTGAGTAAGAAACATGTACATCATGATTCTTATCTGAGATTGCCATCAAGGCATCTTCATAAGACATGTACCTGTTAGGTTGTCTCACAACCCTCTCACTATGTTGAGGGTCCATAGGATCCGACTCATGTTGTGGTTTTTTCATTATTGAATCTAGAACAAGTCCTGATTGGGGAGTTCCCAATCAATCATTCCTCTAGCACGTATGTTCTTCCCAGTTTCACATTTCTTATATAGTATTCCTCAAGAAAATGTGAATTCGTGCTAACAAATGTTTTATTGTCGGTCAGACTATAAAAGACGTATTCCTTCATTCCCTTAGGATATCCTACAAACATGCATAAGTGTGATCGACTGGCCCACTTACCTGTCTTCGGTCTCAGTACATGTGTCGGGCATCCCCATATCCTAAGGTGGCTTACAGATGACTTTCATCCACTCCATCTTTCATATGGCGTGCTAGGCACCGTCTTTGATGGAACTTGATTCAGAATGTATGATGATGTGTCCAAGGTATATCTCCAGAGTGAGTAACTCATCATGGATCTAATCATATCCCTCAGAGTTCGATTCATTCTCTCTAACACACCATTATATTCAGGAGTGTCAGGCGCTGTAAGATGAGAAAGAATACATTCTTTCTTAAGAAAGTCTTTGAACTCTTCTAGCAAGTACTCTCCACCACAATCGGATCATAGTGTTTTGATTTGTTTCATTAATTGCTTCTCAACCACAGCCTTGTACTCTTTAAACTTTTCAAATGTTTCAGACTTTTGGCTCATTAGATAAACATGCCCAAAATATGAGTAGTCATTGGTGAAGTTTACAAAATATTTATAACCTCATCTTGTTTAGATATACAATGGCCCACATACATTACTATGTATGAATTCGAGGCATTGAGTGGATCTTTCATCATTCACTGAAAATGGTCTCTTGGTCATTTTGCCTTTTACGCAGGATTTGCATGTGGGTAGTAATCCCACACTTCAAGTTTGCAATGGACCATCCTTTGTAAGTCTTTTAATCTTGTCTAGGCTAATATGGCCATGACGTAAGTTCCACAAGTATGATAGATCAATTGAGTCAAACTTCAATCTTTTACCATCCTTTTGTAAATCAGTATTTACTTTAGTGTCACGTATGATTGGAACTATTAGTTTTACATATAATAGGTTATTTATCAAACGTGCAGTAGTGATCAAGCAATTATGTCTAAAAATATCAATATCATTATCAATGAAATTTAAAGAAAATTCTTGCTCAATCAAACTAGCTACTAAAATAAGGTTCTTCCCAAAAACTGGGATATAATAAACATCTCGCAAAGTCATAAAATTGTTGTCAAATGACAATTCAATAGTTTCAACTGATACAGCCGATACTAGTACTCCATTTCTCCAACGCAAGCTGAACTCACCATCGTTAAGCCTTTGTCTTCCCTGAACCCCTAAAAGGAATAACAAATATGGTTGGTGGCTGCAAAGTCTACAATCCACAAAATAGTAGAGTAAGCCACATAACAGGCCTCAGCAACAAGTACCATACCTTTGGATTTCAACTATTTGAGATAATTCGTGCAGTTACGCTTCCAATGGCCAACGGCTCGGCAATGATGACACTTGTCTTTCGACTTGTCCACTTTTACAGTGCCCTTGCCTTTCACAGCTTTTGAATTCTGCTTCGTACCTCTCTTGTGTTTCTTTTTCGCGCAAGGGGTGCAAGGCTTACTTTCAGTAAAGTTTGACTCCCCAGTTTCCTCTTGCCCTTCAGAAGCAGGGTCTCAACGGCTTGCAACTCCTTCCTAAGTTCTGGAAGTGAGTACCTCAACTCATTCATCAAATAATTAAGTTTGCAGTTCTCAAAAGTGTCAGGCAGGATCTCAAGGATCATATAAACTTGAGTCTCACCATATACCTCAGCACCCATGATCTCTATCTCATTTAGATAACTTATTATCAGCATCATGTGTTCTCTGACATGAGTTCCAGGTTTCATCCGGCAGTTCATGAAGTTTCACACAGTAGCCGTTTGGCTTGGCGACCCTCATCCCCGAACATTTTGGTGATGTTCAACATCATATTAACGACAATTTTCATATTTTGATGTTGTTGTTGCAACACATTGGTAACTGATGCCAAGATGTAACACTTGGCGATTTCATTAGAACGCAGCAAAAAAGCATAGGCGTCATTTTCCTCTTGAGTCGATTCAGTAATAGGCTCAAGGGGACAAGGGGTAGTGAACACGAACTTATGCTTTTCTATCGTCAGCACCATATCAAGATTACGTTTTTAATCCACGTAATTTTCACCAATAAGTTTGTTCGCATTCAAGATTATTGAGAGTGAGGATAATGATATGATTACTCAATAGAATAAATAAAGCAGTGTAAATAACTACTTAATCACTTAGGAAAGTATGATGCATGATGCAAATACTTAAATATTAAAAATCTCATAAAAACTATTTCTTCCATGATGTTACGATCAACAACGATAGCCCGTCTCATCTCAGGACAACGCCCGAGCTACCTCCTATCGTCTCGAGACTCTTCTCATTTGGTCAATGCTTCTCAATCAAAGATCACAAGTAATTAAGTCAAGTTTCATATTCACCTCAGGATTATGGTAATCACAAAAATACCCTTAAGGTGTAATAATTAGATTTAGAGCTAGATAAATGGCTTTACTCCAAACTAATTTGTTACTGATCTATTCAACATATTTCATAACATATCTAGGTCAACCGTTAGAGTCTCCACTCCCATGCCCTAAGACCGACATCCTTTGGTTCAACCTAACAGTCGTAATCACACTCGATTGTCCAGTCGATTCTTAGATTGTGAATAACATTCTGAACTATTTCAGAAGAATTTGTTTGGAAGACATCTCCGTCTTTACTCTTTTTACATTGACAATAGTTCCAAGAATTAAGTAAATTATAAACACACTTTAATTAAAGAAAAACTTTCATTGATTCATGAAATTCAGTAATACATAAATGTCAGAAAAATAACTAAATACCAACAATAGGACAACATTCCTCCATCACTTGTAGTTCATATTGAATGACAGCATAGGCCAAAACTGGATTGCCACAAACTTCTAAAACATCACCCTTAAAATCTTGAGCAACCACCACAGACTTCTAAAACAACATTATGTGTGACCTTAGTGAAAGAGGCATCCCAATTGAACTTCATAACACTCTTTTGTGGAGAAGAAGACAAATTAAGAAGATCATGATTTAAGGATTTGTCATCATATGATAGACCAATGGATCAGTAGAGATATGTTGAAAGATGCATATGTTCATTCACTTCTAGATCTGCCAACATAAAAAATAGAATAGAGTAGCCAAGCTTGATGTGTTGCTGGTGTGATCTTTAGTACCTCTCATCTTAGAAAGCCAATCTCAAATGGTACATATGATGCATTACAGTTCAATTAAGGGTATCAAGCAAACCAAAGTCTCTTGCTCCAATTGCATTAAAAAAAGAGATGTTCAACAGATTCCTCATTGACATTGCACAATGGACATACATCATTTTGGATCAGGCCTCTTTTGAATAGGTTTGATCCGGTTGGGAAAAAGATCCGGGATGATCTCCGAAGATAATACTTCATTTTGGAAGGATTTTAAGACTCTAAATCAATCTCAAAAAGCAAGGATTAAAAGATGAAGAAGAACACAAATTGAAATCTTGTCATTAAAAGAAGAATGATATCAAGATTTCACATAAAAGCTACCATTCTTGTTAAAAGGCCAAATAAACTTGTCTGGTCTATTAGAAAATGAGAGATGCATAGATAAGATTGCTTACCTATCAAAAGGAGAAAGATATGACCAATCTTACCTACGTTCAAACTGCCAGGAGAATGGATTAGATTTGATACCCTAACAGCATTTGCGCTATGTAATCTGCCAGCATATTAGCACCCAAAAACCATTTATCTTCCCGTATATTCATAGAAGATCCTTTAGCAATACTCCACATAGCCTTGCTTCTCACAACTTATTTTCCTAGCCAAAGGCTTTTCCAAGCCTAAGAGCTAGATTTAGGGCAAGAACAACTTAGAAAGTTAGTATTAGGAAAATATATGCTCTTAAGAACATTAAAGCATAAGTTGTCAATGTTATGCAATGTCTACCAAGTTTGCTTGGCTAGCAAAGCTAGGTTGAAGGATTCCATATCACTAAGTCGAAGGCCACCATCTTATTTTCAAAGCAGAAACTTCTCCTTAGAATACCACTTATCCCTCACTTGTCATTCGAATTACTCCATCAGAACTTCAACAAGATAGCTTGTGGGTTGTTACAAATATTTTTTTGGGAGTTTCAAAGTTCTCATCACATAACTAGGTAATGCTCAAGAGCACTTCTTTATCTCCATGAGATAAAATGTTGGATTTTCATAGAGTTATCTTGCTTTCAATTCTGTCTAACAACATTACATAAATTGAAGATTTGGACTTACCCCAATTGGCGGGAAGCCCTAAGTAAGTCCCTTCATCTTTAACAATTGAAATCCTTAAAATGGATGAAATATTCTATTGTTTAGAGGCTTGAATATTCTTACTAAACAGTAAGCTGCTTTTAGAAAGACTAATCTTCTGCCCCGAGCATTACTACATTATTTAGTGATGCACTCTTAAAGTTTTATGCGCGAACTGAGATCATCCTCACAGAATAATAAATTGTCCAAATGAGCATTACTACATTATTTAGTGATGCACTCTTAAAGTTTTGTGTGGGACAAATGAGGACTATGTCTCTTAATGAATCCCCTGCACACAACCTAATTAATACATTCAGACAAGATCTTAGCTACCAAGATGAATAGATAAGGTGACAATGGGTCACCTTGTTTTAGACCCCTAGTTGGTTTAAATAGGATGCTAGGACTGCCATTAATATGAACATTGTAGCTAACAAAAGTGACAGAAATCAGGATTCTCTGAACAAATTGATCATTGCGACTCATTTTAATCAGTAATTTTTTCAAGAAAATCAAATCCAACCTATCATGAGCTTTGATCATATTAGTTTTTAGATCTAAGACCCCCATACTTCCATTTTTCTTATTCTTTATTTGATAAAAAAAACCTTATGAGTTATAAGAACATTTTCATGTTCGCGTCTACCACTCACAAAAACACTTTGATAATTAGTAATTAAACTAATCAAGTAAGGGTTTAAGCCTGTTTACTAGAGTCATATAAATAATTTTGTAGGTGAAATTGCACAAAGTACGAGGCCTGAACTGTGATGGGTCCTCTAGCTTCTTGACTTTAAGAATCAGAATAATGTCCGTATCATTCATGGAGTTGGGTAGGTAACCATAGTTGAAGAAGTTTGAGGCATCTTTGACAATATCATCACCAATAATATCCCAATGCTTCTAAAAGAGACCCTGACATACCACCTGGTATATGTGCTTTATCAACACCTAAGAAAAGGCAGAGTTCTTAAGCTATTCCAAAGTAATAGGAGCAAGCAAATCTCTATTCATTGTATCATCAACCCAGGTATCAATATGACTCAGCATGAAATCAACATCTGATACTAGTTCAACAATGAACATATCAAAATAAAAGTTATTGAAAATGATGGACATTTTTATCATCTTCGACTCATTGGTCATTGCTGTTCTTGATTATGCAAATACAATTCTCGAAAACAGTTCGTCTTTCTTCCAGATGGCATCCAACCTAGTCTTGAGGTTAAGTTTCTCTATCCTATCAGCAAGAATCTCATCCCTTGAGTTCCCTAACTTAGCTTTTATATCCTTGATTTCCTGAGTAGGATTACCTCTCAACTTGAGCTCCACTCTCTCAGCTCCTCTTACTACCCTCAATCTTACTTATTAAATTGGATATACCTCTATTATTACCACCAGATCTCCAACCTTGAGCCACAACATCAACATAGTCATCTTCCAGCCTCCATTTGTTTCATACATGAACCTCTTACATTTTATAGGACTACAACCATTCAAATCAGTTGCTATCATATTATGGTCAAAACCCACATTTGGAGGTATTACTACTTCAATATGTGGAAACAATCTCAATGCAGCATAGTTAATGAGAACCATATCCAGTCTTTCCTGAACAAGCTTACTAGAGTTTCTACCATTTATCCATGTAAAGAAACATCCATTTGAGTGAAAATAAAAAACTTCACAGTCATTTAAGAAATTTTTTAAATTTGAAGGCTTTTGTGAAGTTCAATTAATTCCACCAAGCTTTTCTTGCCAAGTGAGCATTTCATTAAAGTCCCCCATCATAAATCAAAGGGTAAATTAAGACCCAGATTAGAGGCAGCAATTCTATAAACTTATAATCGTCTTTATTTTTTTATTTCCATTACCAAATATGAAAGTCAATCTACCAGAAGAAGCAATATATCAGTCAATAGTATTGCTTGTATTTGTAATGCCGAGAATATTAAAGCTGTTGGAGGTTATGCCCTCAAAACATGTATATTGACATTTTAATATGAAATTTAATGAAATTACATTTTTCTTATAATTGTTCTTTTAAATTATTGTTGAATAGTTTATATAAATATCTAAAAATTCTATATTCATTAATGAGACAATGATATTATATTAGTACGAGAAGATTAAGATCATAGATAATGAATAAAATTGTCAGCAACATATTAAAATATGAAATCTTTAATGAATGATTGCTAGTACGGTTCACTAAGCATTATGAATGTATATTATCTAGATTCAGATAATTGACGTGGATAAATATATTAGTGAATGTACTTTATATAATAAGATTATATATGACATGACCGATATGAATTTATATATTTATTAACTTACCGTTTATCATAAAGATTTAATACACATCAATCTGATGATCATATGTAGATCAGTCTGAATCCTGAGTAGTCATGAACTCCTATACATGCTTATTGGATCTTTTGATTCATTCATCAATGTTTGTTTGTAAAACAAGCTAGTGACTTTTATTTTGGAGATTCAGTGATATGAATGACTGAGAACATGATCTTAAAACATTTAGAATTCAAGTTTTCCTAATGGATCGTATATTCGAATTTTAGAAAGAAAATGTCTTAAAAAATTCATAAACTACTGCATAATACCTAAATAAAGGTATTTAAACTATCTTAGAAAATCCTAAATATAAAATAAAGGTAAAATTACAAAAATGTTCAAAACTCGCGAAAACAGCTTCTCGGCCTCCAAAAGTGCCCTAAAATGACCTTTTTGGGCCTGAAACCAGACCATAACAGATGAACCTAATTACACACGTAGATCTCTAAACGAGCTTCAATTTGATATCTTATGGGCCCCGTGAATCAACTCGAGTCAAAAGTTATGACCTCTGAAAGGTGGACTACGCGTGCGACGATCTATTCGCTCCAAAAACTCCAACGTTACACCGCCCGCATCAACTAGTGAATTAATGGTACTTAAGGATCAAGAGGTAATTAGAAAGGTAAAATGGTAATTTTGACCAGGTTTAATTTACGAACCAATAATTGGAGGACAGAACTACACAAAATAATTATATCAATGAACTACAAGAGAATACTCGGTAAATACATTCTATAATCACTAAGAGTGCAATTATTTATAGTGGAGTAATAATAAAATTAATAAATAAGATTATCTAATTTAAGAGTTTAATTAATAATCTGGTTTATTGGAGCTTAGGATTATAGGTTTATGATCCTCAAGTCAACTCTGTACTATAAGTGTAGGGTGTGAATATTTCAGAACATGAGAAAATGACTAACTTGCAAAAAGAATTAAATTTCTAGGGCAAGTGCATAATTACATGATAATTATGTGTGATTAATTAATTAAATGATTTATATTAAGTTTTGAAAATTATATATAAATAATTATATCGATCAATTTTCTAGTTATCAATAAGATAAACAATATATCTAATTTATGAAATTAGATAATGTTAAACTATTATTAGATAATAATTCAAAATTTGAATCAACTAAATCTGTTATTTGTGAACTAACAGATAAGCTAACTGATAGAGATGATCAGATAAGTTAATTTTATATTAATTGATATCTAGATATTTATTTGATTAAAATAAATAAATAATTTACAGAAATTACCGCGTGGCATGTTGGACTACCACATTTCAATCACTGATTGAGAATCACAAATTGATATGGACTACTGTAGTGTCATGTGGCCCTACAGTTAGGTGTGCAATACTGTAGTGCCACACGACACTATAGTAGTGTTGTGAATTACAATGTCGTGAGGCACTGTGATACCTCACGACACACTACAGTGTCGTGTGGCACTGCAGTTATGTATAGTTATAGTGGATCCCACTGCATTGACAATTTTGTGATTAATTATCATTTTATGTATATCCCTAAAAATCTAGGGTGCCTAGATATATATATATATATATATTATTCTATTGGCCTTAGCGCTGAATCTTGTGTGCTAACAACACAGTTTTTATTAGGGTGAAACTCTCTGAGATCAAAAAGTTAATCAAAAACCTCTGTGAGAATAATCATTGTATTCTCTTAGAGATTAGTCTCACAAAATTATTCATTCTCCGAAAATCTATATATCACATGTGTTGAGTACATCTAGAGACAGAAAAATGTTCTTGCTATATTCTATGTGCCAACATATGTCCTAGTGTGTTTAATGATTAACTTGAAAGATCTTGGTGTGGATCTCGAAGTTCGTTGTTCGTGGGACCTGAAGGTTGTTGGTTTGCAATGACATTTGATTAAACTACAAGAGATATATATTCCATATCCATGTATGTCTTTGATTTAATATATAAGTATATAATGGATCCGATTGAAATGAATTTTCAATAAGAGTTTTTATTTTGAAAACCATTGCGTCGCGTTTATTTTCTTTTATCGAAAAAGATTCGTTTTTATAAATTTTTAAAAGTCCAACGCTTCTGCCGCGTGAGTGCGCATTTCCAACAATTGATATCAGAACAGTCATTATATATTTGTATATTAAATACTATGTGGGTGTTCTTGCATTGTTCATAATCTATTTTGATGTGTATGAATGAATGGATGGTTTGTTTTCTGAATATATAGTTAATGATGGATCATTAATTGTATGGTGACTATAAGGTTAGGCTTTGTTCTTTATTTTTCTTAGATCTTGTGTAAGTCATTTTGGGGTATAAGAATTTTTGTAATTATATTTTGAATATTATATTATAAAATTCTGATCGCGAGAAGATGAAGAACACACGAGATGAACGAGGAGGAAAATGCAAAAATTGGAATTGCTAGGGAATTCTGGCTTCAGCACCGGAAATTGGATTTTCAGCGTTGGCACTGTCGGTGGTCCAGCGTCGGGGAGACCGCTGGAAAATTGGCGTCTGTGACGCCGTTGTGAAAGTCACCAGTGATCCAACCGCCAACGGTGGTCGGTGGCAGTGGATATGGGTGGTGGTGGATATGGGCGGCGGTGGATATGGGCGACGGTGGGAGAGTCTTATCGTCAGTGGCAATTGTTGTCACTTCCAGAAAAGTTTCGTAGAAACCCTCATACCAAGTTACCCTATCCTTACAGAATTTTATGAAAAGCCTATCTCTATATTTTATCTTTTAAATTTTAAAATTAATTATTAATTTTAATTTTATGAAAATTAAAATTAATTGACTGATTGGGTTTGACCTAAGTTTGATCAGTCATTAAATTATTTTTTGACCAATCAAATTCGATATTTTAAAAAAGATAATTATAGAGATTATTTAATTAGGAAAAATAGTTTATTTTAATTAAAAGGGGTTTGTTCAAAAGTTGAAGATTATGAAGATGGACATCTGGTGGAGAATAAAATATTTTAGAAATATGTACTCATGAAGTCCTCTTTGTAATTTTATTTCTAATTTTCAATGGTTGTAATTTAGAAATACTCTATAGTCACCCGACTCATAATTGGTTTATTTAATTGTTAAATAAATGTTTATTGATATGATTGATAACATGACAATGCATTAGTCGATCACGTGTTATACATGAATTCCCACATAGTTTTATTTGATCATGCATCTCATTAGTAGGAACATGATTGATTAGAATTCTCTTAATATATTTATATGAATTATTTTATGAAATCAATTGCATGTAAACTGCTAGGTTTTAATAAGTAAAAACTTGGTAATCACACCACTCTAAAGGCTATAGTAACATTTAGGATCACCAACTTTATTAAAAGAGTTTTAGTAAAGTTTGATGAATGTAATTAATTTGTTATTCTAAATTCACTTAATTATGACTTAGGCTCTTCAGAATGTTAAATGAACTTAGACCAATGAGATTGGATTAGCTGTTAGTTTCACATTTATAGGGTTATTATTTGAACTAGTAACTAATTTAGAATTAATTGATTAGTTAAAATAGAAACACATTATCCTAAAATATTGAGTGGGAGAATGATGACATGTCAATGTAACCTATGGTCTTCATTATTAGTACAACACCATGAGGTGTAGTGAAGGCCTCAAGATGTCTTTCTTTTCATCCCCCTAAGAAAGGTTTCGAGCTATATCAATACCAAGGTTGGACTTCTTAAGAAGATAGGACTAAATGATGTAATTTAGTTTTGACCGACCCTAAGTCGGTATATTCTAAATCAAGTCATGAAATCCGAAATAATGGGTTACACTCACAAAGTCACTATTAAGCTTTGAGTGGATAATTGTGACTTGACCAAATTAACGATACCTTATTGTTGAAAGAGAAAACATGAGATATTTTAAGTTTTAATTAATACAGATGAGAATGCCTCATAGATAGTCTAAGATTAATCTGACTGGCTCTAAGACAGCACATTAATTATTAAGTCATTTTATCATGGATTAGTAAATGTTAAATTTATGTGTTTAATATGTTACATTCATGCATCACGTTTACTTTCCAAATTCTGAATATTTATTTCAATTATATTGAATTATGTATGTTTTAGTTTTCAATTATTATCATGTCTATAATGAACAACCCTACTACTACTTTACTTATACTTGAGAAATTAAATTCTGATAACTCTATAAGCTGAAAATCCAACTCGAACATGTTGCTAGTTTAAGAGCATAATGAATTTATTCTTGCTTAAGAAAGTCCTGAAAGAGTTGCAGTCAATACTTGGATTATTGACATAGGGGCTACCATTGGTGGCGAGGTAAATGTTATCGAGCAAAAATTTTCTCCCTCTGTTGTTAGTAGTAACAAAAAGAAGAAGAAGAATGGTAAGGACAAAAGTTAAAATAATGATGAAAAGAAGACCAAAAGGTCAGCCGAGGGTGAGAAGAACAATATTGACAACGAACTCGTAGGAAAATATTTCCATTGTAGGGTTAGAGGTCATTGGAAGAGAAATTGTAACAAGTATCTTTCTGAGCTGAAAAAGAAAGGTAAATATGATTTACTTATACTTAAAACTTTTTTAGTGGAATATGATTTGTCATCCTGGATACTGGATTCAGAAACCATTAACCATCTATGTCAGCAAAAACATTGAGGACAGTTAGCCTTAATTTTGGAAATAATTATTTAGTTTTGAACTATGTTTATTATATTCCTGGATTTTTGAGAAATTTGATTTCTCTTTCGTTAATGCGTGAACAATTTTTTGAAGTTTCTTTAATTATTAATGAGTTGATTATTTCTAAGAATGGATTCAATATTTCTCATGCTAAAAGTATCGAAAGTACTGTATATGCTTAAACCGATTGAACGCGCATTAAATAATTATGAATTATTTAAAGTATCAAATCCTAAAAGTTACAAATGACAAAGAGTTTTTCATGATGATGATAACACATATTTATGGCATCTTAGGTTGAGACATATTAATCTAGATAGATTAAATAGGTTAACAAAGCATGGTGTTTTGAGAGAATTAAAACTTGAAACTCTTCATGTTTGTAATCTTGTCTAGAGGGTAAAATGACTCAGAGACCTTTCACTGAAAAGGGCCAGAGAGCTAAGAAACCAAGGAATTCCATAAAATAGTGAGAGAAATTTAAGTCTAAAAATATTTATGCCCCATTAGCCACAATTATATATACTATTATATAGAATAAATAAAATAGTAGAAACTTAATATTACTAGATTAAAAAAATGCACCGCTTGTTATACGTAGAATTAGTTATGTAGTGAAAAATAAAAAATTTAAGAATATAATTTTAGTTGTATTATATATTAAGAGTTTTAATGCTCAAACATAATACATATAAAATAAGATGTGTTAAATTATGTGTAGCTCTGCACTTTAACTACTATAGAAAATAATTTTATTTCATCAATTACAACATTTTTAATATTCGGAAGCATAATGTTTCTTTTTCTAAATTCATTGCAGAAATTTCTATTTTGCTAATAATATAGATATTACATAATATTGGTTTCATAAATCACTAGTGAATAAATTATTATTTTATAAAATGTTAATATCTCTTGCATAAAAATGACCGTAAATCTTTACTTAAATTTGTGTTATTTTCAAGTCCTACTTACATAATATTATATAAATATTTAGGTTTACAAATTATTTATGAAGTTTTATTATATAAAGAAATTCAATTTAATAATATATGAAAGACTCTCTCTATTATGGTTTATGGTTCAGGGGGCTTTAAGAAAAGCAAATAAGAAATTTATTCCATTTAAGCCCATTTTACATAGTATAAATATTTCTACCTCGCTCTGCTTTTTATAAACCTTGCCCAATTAAAAAAACCATGTCTTTAGCCTCTCCATCTTCCCAATGACTAAGGAGCAAACATGTAAAAGCATTTATTTTCTTTTATAGATGTATATGAAAGAAAGACATGAGATACTCATTTTATGCGAAAATCCATGTCTTTCTCTTGTAGACATGAGTAAACAGTCAGAGATGGAAATGCCGCTACGTAGGTGGGGTTTGAGTTGCTCTTTACTGCTATGAATGACATTAAGGTGAACTTGTTTGTTGGATGTTCTTAAGTTTTAAGAAATTCTTTTTAAATCTATTATATTTTGAGATATGATTATTACTGTAATGATGTTGTGTTTATGTGAATTACAAGAAAATTATTTAGCGTTATATCATTTACTTTTAATTTATGTGATTAAAATCAAGATAATGTTATATTGTTTATTCATGTTTTATTTTGAATTTGATCTTCTTCTTTTCGTTTCTATTGCAAATTTTTTTTTTTAATTTTGTGTAATTATATTTATGCAACATACTAATTATTCTACAGTATAAAATATATAAATATGAGTAGAGTTTCTAAAAATGAAAAAATGAATTATATATTTTTTTCAATTATATTACTTTAAATGTATAGAGATCATTCATTTTGCCTCTATATTAGAATATGTAAATTCTAGGGATGTCAAAAATATTAGTGGAAAGTTGCACTTTCTCTATATCTTCTTAAATAAATAGCAACAATTCATTTAAAGTTATCAAATTAACTTAAAATTTATTTATTAATTATTTTTTAAAATTCATTAAATAGGTGAATGAATTTTAGTAGTTAATGCATACTTGGATCATTTATTATAAACTTAAAACTAACTAATTATTAAATGTTATATGTAAATTAAACAGTTATTTTGAGTAATATATCAATATTAATTTAATATCATAGAAATAAAAATTACCAATTTTTTTATGAAGAGCCAAAGTTATAATAAAACATATATGCTGTAAGATATTATTGCTTGAACTTTGAAGTAATTAGATGACATAAGCTTGAGGACAATTGCAAGATTGACTATATCATATGGTAATGCATATGAAGAAAAATTTATTAGGCATGCATATTTGATTTTTAATTAATATAAATAGCGTATAAATTAATTAAAAAAATTTAATGCCATACTATTAAAATTTGTTCTATGCATGCGATAGATAAGGATTGAAGAACAATTTGGTCGAGTCATGTGCATCAGGGATGACACTTTACTAGTACATACAAATGTAAGAAAGAGTTCATGTCGAATTTTTTGATTTGGTAGTGTTCTAATTGAGCACGATGTCTTTTTTGGCAAGTTAAGATGTATTAAAAAGCTGAAATGATATAATGCAAGAGATATACCTAAACGTTATAGGGAAACATAGAAAAAAAACCAATAAACTAAGGCCATATTTACTTGGTGGATTTAGATTATAAATCTTAATGATTTGAATTTATAATCTAAATCCATGGTTATTAAAATAAGATTAAAAAATTTATATAAGGCTCACCACATTATTGGATTTGAAATCTTTATTTTTATGGATTTCTAATCCAACTACAAATGGAAGATTACAAATCTTAATCCAAATATTTTTTGGTTTTAATGTTAAAAGTAAAAAATGCATATTTTAAAGTTATCAAATTATAGTAAACTTATCTAATCTAATATAATCCAAATAATATAATCCAACATATATTCAAATTCATAGTAAACACAATATTACAAATCTTTAATCCAAATCTTTAATCTAAATCTTCAATCTCAATCTTTAATCTAAAATTTAATAAACATGCCATAAGTGTGAGTTTGCAGTGCTTAACTTCAAAGTGTTTCTGCATATAAAGTATATGTATGAAACACATATACTATATGTGTTTTTTGGAGAATCATTTTTCAACTTATTAGCAATACAGTACGTAAGTGGTTTTACACGATAAAAAGAAGTTTGGATATATAACTTAAAAACACATTTATTACTAAGATAAGAGATTGCCATTTAAGACCATGCTTGTATATTTGGTCATTGTTAAAAAATATATTTATTTTTAAATGAAGATATAAAAGAAAATTAATCATCACAATATCCAATATTGAAATAGAAATTCAAGTAATGAAACTTAAAGATTTAATTTTGATATGTGTGAAAACTTCTGAGGATGTGATGTCCGAAACATTTAAAGTAAATTAATTGGGACACTCTGATATTATAAAAAAAAGTCATTGTAATATTTTAAATATAATTTCAAACCCTACACAGCTACATGTTATATTTTAGAGAAAATTTCAATGATACACTTGAGGTTTCATTAAATGACACTTATACTCTCTCTAAATTTAAAAATATCACTCACACCCCCTATAATTTTTAAGTGTAGACACTCACACCCCTCCATTAGATTTTCTATTAAGTAACCAAATTTAGCTAAACACCCATCTCTAGACTCCCTCCATAGCAGACCCCATCAGCTCAAACTCGATCCTCCCCTTCAAAAATTCTCGAGCATTTGTTGGAAAATGGGTGTTTCTAAACCATTTTCATGGATCAATTTTCAGTAAATTTTTAGGTAGAACTCACTACGTAAAAGTGTAAGGTCATTGGATATTTGAGTTCTCTTCTGCGAGTACATCTAAATTGACTATTAATTTGTGAAAATTGGCTTGGGTTGAATGAGAAATTATCTCTCAAAATGAGTTAAATGAGAATGAAAAAATTGGTGGGAATTGTAGAAATCTCACATTGAAATGGAGAAAAAGTTAGAGTGGTATATATAGAGATGTTTATATCAATTGTGGTAAGTTGATAAGCCTAGAGGCTCTCTATATAGGTCACCCCTATATAGGGCCATGAGCTGTTTTTTGCTCTAGATTTATTTTTCATCTAATAAGAAGCTTAAATGTCATAGAATATGAAATATTATTTGTAGTTTAAGCCCTAAAATATTTTTTATTTTACAGTTTAAGAGAAAAAATGTTTTTGGGATTAAATAGGCCTTTAATGGGTTAAATGACATTTATTAGTGGCTCCCCCCATGAGTAGTATGAAACGAGGTCTCCCCCTTCTCATTTTTCACACAAATAGAAGCAATTAGCTCTTTTTCTCTCAAATTTCGCCTCTCCATGTTTTTGCTTTGTTTTTTTTTTTTTCTAGTTTCTTGGTTCAGTCCCATTCGGTTTGTCTCAGCCGGGTTCAGTTTATTTTGGTCAAGTTTTCTTACGGTTTAGTTTATTTTTGTTTCCGTCGACGGTTTAGTTTTTCAGTCCAAGTCTTGGTTTTACGTCGTTACTCGGGTGATAGAATTCTGACAAATCAGTTCGATCAAGATGGTGTAGTCAGGTACTCTTTAGCTGCCTCCAACCATTTTATCTTAGAAAACAGACGCAGTTATCAACATTAGTACCACAAGAGATGATGCGTAACTCTTTTAAGGAAACTATGCAAACATGACTCACTTTGATTCCTTCATATATATTATGTTACTCTATCCTTGATTCCTTCATATATATTATATTACACTATCCATTAGTAATTAATGTATTTACAGAATTGTTATATTACATTTATGTCCATTTAATCTTATAATACAATACACCATTGCCAACAATTTTAAAACAATTACTTTTATACAAGTTTGCGTTATAGAACTAATTTTGGAAATTTATTTGGTTTTCAAAAATTGTCCAAAAATTATTTTTGAAAATTGATTTGGGTTTTTTCAACCTACAAAATTTATTTTTAACATTCTCCAAAATTTTGAAACTGGAAGTAACTATATATAGAAGTTATGTCTATGAAATTGAAATCTAAGAGGACTTGTCCCTCCAATTACCTCGGAACCAAATATTGTTGAGAGTGCTAGTCCTAGATTGGATCTTAAAACTCCACAAGTTCATCTTGACAATTATCTATAAAAGTGCTATTTGGTTTGTTTTAGAGAATATTTAGAAAATTAGCATATTTTCATCTTTGAGAAAATAGCATAATTTTCAAAAGTGTTGATACGCTTGTGGTTTATATTTAAGATAAGAAAATATGACAACTGAAACTAACAGCAATGTTGTAGCGAACCATGCTACTGAAAACCAAGGGCATAATCCTACTGTTAGGGATCAAATGTCAAATTTGCGTGTGCAGAACCCTGTTGTAACCCTGTGGCCCGTATGGCACCGATGACTATACCTATTTCTCATAGAGAGAAACCTGAGAAGTTTAACAGTCCGAATTTCAAAAGGTAGCAACAAAATATGCTCTTCTACCTAACCACGCTCAGTCTGGCAAAATACTTGACTGAAAAAGCTCATAAGCTCAATGATGATGAGCAGAACACTGATACTTGTAAATATTCTGATTATTTATGTAGGAATTACATAATGAATGGTCTTGTTAATTTCTTGTATGATGTTTATTCTGACAAGAAAACAACAAAGGAGTTATGAGAGTCTCTTAAACGAAAGTACAAGACTGAGGATGCGGGCGTCAATAAATTTATCGTGAAACGCTTTCTGGAGTTTAAAATAGGAGATTCCAAAATGGTGATCAGTCAAGCGCAAGAACTACAAATTATCTTGCAAGAGATTCATGCTGAGGGAATGATGCTGAGTGAATGATTTCAAGTGGCTTGTATTATTGAGAAATTATCTCCTGCATTGAAGGATTTTAAGAATTATCTCAAGCATAAACGAAAGGAAATGAGCATCGAGAATCTTATTATTCCACTTCGAATCAAAGAAGATAATAGATTATCCGAAAGAAGAGGGTCAAACCATATTGTTACAGCAAAGGCTAACATTGTGGAGTGTGATCAAGGTTTCAAAGCCAAGAAGACCAACAACAAAGGGCAATGTCCAAACAAGCTGGGACCTAAATGAAGGTTTCTCATAAATTAAAGTTTCAATCAAGGTCTATAATTGTGACAAGTTAGGTAAAAAATATTATGAGTGTAGATTACCTAAGAGAAACAATGATGCTAATGTGATTGAGAAAATTGCTCGAGAAGTTTCTGATATCAACCTCTCAACAATGGTCTCTGAGATCAACATGGTTGGATCAAATCCAAAGGAATGATGGGTTGACACTGGAGCTACCCGCCATGTGTGCTCTGACCGCGAGATGTTCTCTATCTTTGAAGCTATCGAGCATGGAAAGAAGCAATTCATGGAGAACTCGGCCACCTATGAGATCAAATGTAAAGGAAAAATGGTGTTGAAGATGACTTTTGGGATGAAATTGACTCTAAACAATATCATGTACGTACATGAAATCCAGAAGAATCTTGTGTCTGGTTCACTGCTGAATAACCATAGATTTCGTATGGTATTGAGTCAAACAAATTTGTTTTGTTTAAGAGCGGAATGTATGTTGGCAAGAGTTATATGAGTGATGGAATGTTCAAACTCAATATAATGACTTTGGTCAAACCCGATATTAATAAAGCTAATTCTTCTGCTACTTGCTTGAGTCTTCCAATTTATGGCATAGTTAGACTATGTCATGTTAATTATGATACTTTGCGTAAATTAATTAAGTTGGATCATTTACCAACATTTCATATTGATTCAAATCACAAGTGTGAAACTTGTATCGAGGAAAAATTAACGAGGTCATCATTTCAAAGTGTTGAAAGAAACATCGAACCACTTGATTTAATTCACAATGATATATGTGTCTTAAAATTTGTACAAACAATAAGTGGTAATAAGTATTTTATTACTTTTTTTTATGATAGCACAAAATACTGCTATGTATATTTGTTAAAGTGCAATGATGAAACTATAGAAAAATTCATTCTCTATAAAAATGAAATTGAGAATCAACTGAATAAGAATTTAAAGTACTAAGAAGTGATCGAGGTGGTGAGTGTGAATCGTCGTTTGTTGAGATTTGTGCTTAACATGAGATTATACATGAAACCACAACATCTTATTCACCTCAGTCCAATGGTGTTGATGAGCGCAAAACTTGAAATAAATGATGAAGGCATTATTGATCAGTTCTAAATTACCTCATAACATGTGGGGAGAAGCCTTTTTTACGGCAATCTTTTGAATAAGATACCCAAAAAGAAATTGGATAAGACCTCATATGAGTTAGGGAAATGTAGAAAGCCTTCATACAAATGCTTACGAATGTGAGGATGCCTTGCTAAAGTGATTGTACCTACACCCAAAAGGGTGAAGATAAGATAAAAAGTTGTCGATTGCATTTGCATTGGTTATGCGAATAACAGTAGTGCATATCGATTCCTTGCGTGTGAATCTAGCAATTCTGAGATTCACAAGAACACGATAATGGAGTATAAGAATGCATCATTATTTGAACATGTATTTCTTTACAAATCCAATGAGGAGCCATGCTCTTAAAAAGACTTCTTGAGATTATTGATGAAGAAGATAATCTGGACCAAGATGAAGAAGTCGAGGTAGAACCTAGAAGGAATAAAAGAGTTAGGACAAAAAAAGTATTTTGGTCTTGACTTTCTAACCTATATGATTGAAAATGAACCAAGAACTTTCAACAAACTATAAACTCCAATGAAAGTCCTTTTTAGAAAGAGGTCATTAAAAGTGAAATTGATTCCATTTTGTAAAATCATACTTGAGAACTAATGGACTTCCACATGGTTGTAAATTTTTGGGTTCCAAGTGAATTTTCAAATGAAAAATGAAAGTTGATTGATCAATTGATAAATATAAGGCTAGACTTGTAATTAAATACTACAGACAGAATAAAAGTCTTGATTATTTTGATACATATTCTCCGGTGTCGAGAATAAACTCCATTAAGATGATGCTTGCAATTGCAACTTTGTAAATTCTTGTACATCAAATGGATGTGAAAATAACCTTTCTAAATAGAAATTTAGAGGAAGAAATCTTCATAGAACAACTAGAAGGATTCTCTGTTCTTGGACAAGGAAGAAAGTCTGTAAATTGGTCAAACATTATATGGTTTGGGACAAGCATCAAAACAATGGCATGAGAAATTTGACACTCACATGATATCAATTGGAATCAAAATCAATGAATGTGATAAATGTATCTATGTTAAAGATACAAAAATTGAAAATGTCATTGTGTGCTTGTATATTGATGACATGATTATCGTTGAGAGTAATGATAAGATGATCAAATCTACGAAAGACATGTTAAAATCTAGATTCGATATGAAGGACATGGCACTCGCTGATGTTATATTGAAAATAAAAATCAAAAGAACATCAGATGGACTTATTTTAAGTCAGTCTCATTATGTAGATTCTATTCTTAGAAAATTTAGCAAAGATAACACTGGTGAATCAAAAATACTGGTGGATATAAATGTCCATTTGTCTAAGAATAAAGGCGAGAGTATCTCTCAAGTAGATTACTCTAGAGTGATAGGTAATTTGATGTACTTGATAAGCTATACAAGACTTGATATAGTCTATACAATAAGTAAACTAAGTAGATTCACGAGTAATCCTAGAGCTAAACATTAGAAAGCCATTGTAAGAGTACTGAGGTACTTATGATAGACTCGAAGTTATGAACTAAACTATTCAAGATATCCAGTGGTCGTGGAAGGATATATTGATGCAAAATGGATATCTGATAAGAAAAATACGAAGTCTACTAGTTGATATGTTTTCACACTAAGAGGCGTTGCCATAGCATGAAAATCCTTAAAATAGACTGTTATAGCTAGATCCACTATAGAATTTGAGCTTATAGCTTTGGACAAATGTGGGGAGGAGGCTAAGTGGCTACACTTACTTGAGGATATTCCTAGATGGACAAGGCCTGTACCACCAATCTGCATACATTGTGATAGTCAAAGTGCTATTGGTAGGGCACAAAGTAATATGTATAATGGTAAGTCTAGACAAATTCGTTGTAGACATAATACCATTAAATAACTACTCTTGACAGGAGTCATCACTCTTGACTATGTGAAGTCAAATGATAACATTGTGGAACCGTTAACCAAATGGTTAAATGGAGAGTTCGTTGAAAAGTCATCGATGGGAATGAGACTAAAACCCATGTAAAGGGACAACCTAATTATATAAACTTAGTCGGATCACTGTAGAGATTTTCCCCATCCATTCCTATGATAAAAAATAGTGATACTCGTTGAGATCAAGTTAAGCTAAGCTTTCAATGATTCTTATGTGTCATAAATTAAGATATCTGAGTGGAGTAATATGGATTTACTCTTAAATTAAGAGATCACTTATGTGAGAGTGAGAATGTTCATGGCCAAAACGAACATAATCATGAGAACTAAACTGTGTCAGAGATGACTACTTTGTATAGTATGTCATCATTTACACAAATGCTGAACAGTTCAAAGACATCGTGTCTACTAGTCAACTAGTAAAGTAAACATATTTACACAAAGGAAGGTTCAAATAGTACAACCTACCTATCCTATATAAGTTTCAGAACGTAGAGTTTTATCACCATGTCTATCGTGTCGTTGGGCATCAATTTTCATTCATGTGAGAATTGTTGGAAAATGGGTGTTTCTACACCATTTCCATGGATCAATTTTGTGCAAGTTTTTAGGTGGGATCCACTAAGTAAAAATGTAAGGTCATTGGATATTTAACTTCTCATCCGCGAGTACATCAAAATTGACTATTAATTGATCAAAATTGGTTTTGGGATGAATGAGAAATTATCTCTCAATGTGAGCTAAATGAGAATAAAAAAATAGGTGAGAATTGTAAGAATCTCACATTGAAAATGGAGAAAAGATTGGAGCAATATATATAGAGATGTTTGTATGAATGGTGATAACTTGATAAGTCTAGATGCTCTCTCTATATGGGTCAACCATATATGGGGCCATGGACGGCCTTTTGCTCCAGATATATGTTTTTGGCTTTCATGAGAAAGAAGCCAAATCAAATAACAAACATAAAAAATAGTCTAGTTGTAAAATATCATTAAAAAATAGCAACTAGACTCTTAAGCCAACATTCTCCAGCCGGTGTGCTACCACCCAGCCCGAACTCCCCCTTCCCTCTCCAACTTCCCACCTCCCAGCCCACTCTCCTCCCCTTCCTCACAATCCTCTCACCCAGCCCACTCTCCTCCCCACCCAACCCACTCCTCTCATCCCAAATCACAATTTTTTCTCTCTTTCTCCATTTATGCCATTTTCTCTAACAATATAATTATTCAATTGATTAATTATTATTTTAGTTAATTTAATTAACCAATTAATTTATTTAAAAAATTAATTAATATTGTAGTTGATTACCAGATTTAGGTAAGTACACCATTTACCACTATTTTTTCACATAATAACATCAAAACAACCATGTATTGAAGAACGTGTATATGTGTCTCTCATTGTATGACATTGTGAATATGTTTGTATGAATTTCATGTTAATAAATTTTGATTTCAAGAAATGATCATGTAATTACATCTGTTACACAATATATTATATTACATATGATAAATAATGAAAAATATCATCTAATATTCTTGTCACAAAACCTAACTAATGTGAACTATAATAATTAAATACATACCATAAATATACTAAATATACAACATATATATTTTCAAATCCCTAAATTTTTTAAGAGAATAAAATGTCCATATAACATATACTGTATATAAAATATAAAACATATGTAATATATACAATATATATGAAGTATACCACATACATCTAGTTTTCTGCAACTTTTTTTAGAAGCGTGTCACCTTTTTAAGTGGATAGTTTTGACGTTTTCCAAACTTACGGTTAAAACGTTTTTTTATTTTGCAATTTAAGAGAAAAAATGTATTTAAGGTTAAATAGGCCTTTAATGGTTCAAATGGCCTTTATTGGTGGCTCTCTTATGAGTAGTATAAAAGAAGGTCTCCCTATAATACCACAAGTATTATTAAAGGGTTATTTTATAATTTTAACCCTCTTTCCCCCATTTCTTTTCACGAAGCCCTCCCTCATTATAACTATTATTCTCTCTTTCTTTTGCAGTTCTCTTCCCCAACGAAACACCCTATGCTTGCTTCTCCTTCATTCAATTTCATCTGCATCATCTTCTGAAATTCTTTAAGTATTATTCATGTTTATTCTAGCTTTTCTTTTCTCTTTTCTTTCTCTAATCTACTTAGATTTTGATTAATTCGTTGAGGCACCAATCCGAATTTTTGTTCTCTAATTTTTCAGCAATTTATGTTCTTGTTCATCTCTGCTTGTTGAATCGTTCTTGTTTATCTTTACTTGTTGAATCATTCTTGCATCGTCGTCGTCCATCAATTCTGGTAAGCTCTTTGATTTTTCTCCTTCTCCATTTCGGCTTTTCTTCTATTTTTCTCTCTTTGATTTTCGTCTATTTAATTCATGTCCTCTTTGATTTTCGTTTGTAAAAGTTCCAGCCAAGCTCTTCCTCTACAAGTCTTCTCTGTGATTCATCATAACCTCTGTCACTCATTCGATAAGCTTAATTTCCTTTCTCTCTGTTCAGACTGTAATTGGGTCTTGTGAACTTGTTGGCCCTGACCCGGCCTGACCCAAATTTCACCCAGCCTGAACATGTTCAAACGAAATGGACTGGTCCAACCAAACCAACCTGAACTGGATCAACCCAACCAGACTAATTCATCCCGGTCAAACCAACTGGAACCGATTCAACCCAACTAGAACGAACCGGCCCAACCCACTAGAACTGAACCAGTTTAGACCGACTGAACCTAGTTGAACTGGTATGAACTGCTTGATCAGTTTACACCCAATTTAGTTTCCACCTCATTCTGACCTCACTCGCCCTCCTAATTAATTAAATAATTTTGGTTATTATCTGAATATTTAGTGATATGGGACTCGTGAACTTCAGGTCAACAGTTGCTAAATTGTACTCGTAGTAATCTAAGTAAGTGGACTTACATAGTAATTTGGTTCATATGTTATAAGTGTAGCATATTTAAATCAAAATTATTTCTATTAATTTTTTTTATGTTGTTCAATCTTAGGATCAAGTGTTTTATTTATTTTTCCATATCACGATAAATTATTTACCTTGTTATGTATGATTATATTTTGAGTTATACACGTAATAGCTATATCATTTGTGTCATGAACAAGTTATATGTTTATTCATGTGTATGTAATAATGAAATTATGAATTTTAACTCAAGTAAAGTGTTAAATAAACAAGAGGTAGACTAAGTCATGTCTCTCGTTTATCAAGTAACCAAATTATTCATGTCATGTTATTAGCTATATGGTTGGGTGCCACCATGTTCGTGTCAACGTCCTTAAGGTTCATATAACCTTAAGCGACACAAGCTCAAGTTCAAGGTTTAGATAACCTTAAATGACACTCATTATGTCATGTTCACACTCACCTTACAAGTTCAAGTTTAAGAGTGAAATAATTCTGGTTAGACTATTAATCGAGGGATATGCCTAGTCGAATTATGATCAAGCAAGTACAAGTATCAACATAAGTATAAGTACAAGTTCAAGTTATATGTTAACTATGAATTCAGTTATGTTAATTATAAGTACCTTATTTGTTTTAGCATGAGTTATTTGTTTACAGTTATATCATGTGGAGCTTATTAGTATGTGGGTTTACTTACTGAGTATTTTTAATACTCACCCCACATAGATGAATATATTGCAGGTGTTGGCGAGCAATAGGAGTGAGAGACTGTCATAATCAGCAAAAATATGAAATTTTCACTAATTATGTTTATATGACACCACAAACAGATTTTCGTTAAATTATCATTGATTCAGGAATTTATGGGGTTTTCACGTTTATCTTACAAATTATGTGATTGAATTTTTACGTCTTATGAATTTATGACGTTGACTTTATTGCAGATTTATTTATCATTTATTATAGTTTATGGAATATATTAATTGTATATAATTTTTAGCTTCCGTTATTTAATGTTAAAGTTAGGGCGAAATTAGGGTTATCAATTTAGAGATTTTCTCAAATTAGAGTTTTCAAGGGAAATAGAAAATTCTAAATTATAAAATTACATGCATGTTTAACCATAACATGCACCAGTGAACATACAGTTGATCCAGGCCTTTAGGAGGCTGAACTCACCTAAATTTGATGGCCACTCGTCCGACCCGCTGATAGTTGATGATTGGATCATCAAACTAGAGAACATTTTTCAGTAAATGTTGTGTTTTAACGTTCAAAAGGTTGGTTGTGCAATCTCCATGCTGACTCGAGAAGCCAGGGAATGGTGGGAGCTCATACAGAGAGCTCATGACATCGAGCATAACCCAGTGACATGAGATCGTTTCAAGAAACTCTTCTTTGAAAAATATTTTCCAATCACAGTCAAAATAAATAAGAAGGCTGAATTCTTTAGGTCGGTGCAAGGAAATATGACTGTAGCTGAGTATGAGAGAAATTTCAAGGAATTGTCCCGGTATGCCATGCATTATGTTGATAGCGAGATAAAAAAGGCTCAAACATTTGAGATGGGACATCGTTGTGAAATTAAAGGTTATGTGTCACTTCATAAGCACATTGAAAGAGGAAACCTCAAAACAGTCATTTCATGGAAAAAGGAAACCTCAGAATTCTCACCTGGGGCCCTACAACACAAAGATACAGACAACAATATCAAATCCCTTTGTGCACTACATGTAACAAGCACCACAACGGTTAATTTTTTAAGGGGAGCAACGCTTGTTTTAAATGTGGAAAGACTGGACATTTTCTCAGACAAATCCCTTTTACTGGCTCAATGATAGAATATCAACACCATTAGGAATAGAGCTAAAGGGAAGGTTTTCACACTGACTCATCAGGAAGCTGAGCAATCAGATACAGTTGTAGCAGGTACTCTACTTGTACTAGGACATTCAACTTTTGCATTAATCAATTCTGGATCTACGCACTCTTTTATATCTATTTCGTTTGTGTCTCATGCACCATTGCCTGTTGTGCCATTAAGTTTTGAGTTATGTGTTTCTATGCCCCTGGAGCTTCTCTCCTAACTAATAAGATGACAAAGTGTTGCTTAGTGATGATAACAGATCATGTTATGGATGCTAGGCTTATAGTCCCAGGGATGCATGATTTTGACGTAATCCTAGGTATGGACTAGTTGGCTGATAATTATGCCAACAATGACTGCTATCGAAAGGAATTTTGTTTCCTACCTCCAGGTGGACCTAGCTTCAAATTTAGGGCTTTCAGCAATGACCAATAGCAAATGTCATATCTGCATTACGGGCACAACGTCTCATTGATTGTGGTAATTGGGGCTATTTAGCTTATGCTTTGGACACTTCTAAAACACATGGGGATATTGGATCAGTTCCAGTCGTTTATGAATTTTTGGATGTCTTTCCCGATGAATTGCCATGAATTTTTCCTCCTCGGGAGAGATTTTCCTATTGAGTTGGTACTAGACACTGCCCCTATATCCAAAGCTCAGTATCGTATGGCTCTAGTAGAGTTGAAAGAACTTAAGGATCGACTTCAAAGATTACTGGATAATGGTTTCATTGGATATAGTGTTTCACTTTGGGGTGCTCCAGTATCATTTGTTAAAAAGAAAGATGGATCAATGAGGCTATGCATTGACTACATGGAGTTGAATAGAGTCACTATCAATAATAAGTATATGTTGTCACGCATTGAATATTTGTTTGATCAACTTCAGAAAGCATCAATATTCTCAATGATTGATTTGAGATCAGGTTACCATCAAGTTAGGATTCGAGTTTAGGATATTCCTAAGACAACGTTTCATACTCGTTACAGATGTTACGAGTTGTAATGATGTTGTTTAGATTAACTAATGCTCCAGCAGCCTTTACGGATTTGATGAACATGGTGTTCAAATAGTACTTAGATTCTTTTGTGATTGTCTTCATTGATGATATTCTAGTGTACTCTAGATCAGAGGCTGAACATATGGATCACCTCAAGATTATTTTGTAAGCATTAAGGACACGCCAATTATATGCCAAATCCCAGAAATGTGAGATTTTGTTTCAGCAAGTATCATTCCTTTGTCATGTGGTATCTCAAGATGGAATCTCCGTTGACCTGTCTAAGATTGAAGCAGTGGTTAACTGGCCTCAACCAACAAATGTTATAGAAGTTTGTAGTTTTCTAGGTCTAGCAGGATATTACAGAAGGTTCGTTGAGGGTTGGGCAAAGATTGTTATTCCACTCATTCAGTTGACTCGGAAGAATGTCACATTTACTTGGACGGTTCAGTGGGAGAAATGTTTTCAGAGCCTTAAATAAAAGTTAGTGTTAACACTAGTGTTGGCCATTTCAGCTGGTAAGAATGACTTTGTGATTTACAGTGATGCTTCTAAAAGAGGTTTGGGTTGTGTTTTGTTGCAATAGGGATAGGTCATAGCATATGCTTCTCTTCAACTCAAGTCTTATGAACAGAATTATCCTACGCATGATTTGGAGTTTGTGGCAATTGTATTTACCCTCAAGATTTAGAGACATTACTTGTATGGTTATAAGTTTCAGACTTACACAGATCATGAGAGTCTCAAGTACTTTTTCACTCAGAGAGCTTAACATGAGGCAAGTCGTTGGTTAGAACAGGTGAAGGATTATGATTGCGAGATCATTTATCACCTAGGAAAGGAAAATGTAGTGGCTGATGTCCTAAGTCTAAAATCAGCTCATTCAGCATCTCTTATTGGATCGTATTAGTCCTTTAGCCTACCGGCTCAGTTTACCACCAGCTTTGCTAGGTGTTCATAATGTGTTTCACATCTCAATGTTTCACAAGTACGTGCCTGATCCAACGCACGTCATTAATTTTGAATCTCTGCAAGTTCATGATGACCTCACTTATGAAGAGAAACCAATAAGAATTCTAGAGCGCAGGAATCAGACTCTTCATAACAAAACGATTCAGTTGGTCGAGATTCTCTAGAGAAATCATCAGATCAAGGAAGCAACATGGGAATGAGAAGCGGAGATACATATCAAGTATCCAAAGTTATTTCAATAAGATATCTTCCTTTTGAGGATGAAAGTTCTTAAAGAAGGGAGAATGTAATACCCCAAGCATTATTAAGGGGTTATTTTGTAATTTTAACCCTCCAACTCACACTATATAAACTACACCCTATTATAACCACCCACACCTCCCTCCTTCCCCCATTTCTTTTCACGAAGCCCTCCCCCATTATAACTGTTATTCTCTCTTTCTTTTGCAGTTCTCTTCCCCAACGAAAACTCCCTCTGCTTGCTTCTCCTTCATTCAATTTCATCTCTATCATCTTCTTAAATTATGTAAGTATTATTCATTGCTTTTATTTTATCTTTTATTTCTCTAATCAACTTAGATTTTGATTAAATCGTTGAGGCATCAATCTGAATTGTTGTTATCTAATTTTCCAGCAATTTACGTTATTGTTCATCTCTGCTTGTTGAATCATTCTTGCACTGTCGCCATCCATCGATTCTGATAAGCCCTTTGATTTGATCCTTCTCCCTTTCGGCTTTTCTTCTATTTGTCTCTCTGATTTAATTCATGCCCTCTTTGATTTTCATCTGTAAAAAATCCAGCAAAGCTCTTGCTCTCCAAGTCCTCTCTGTGATTCATCGTTGCCTTTGTCACTCATTCGGTAAGTTTAATTTCCTTTCTTTCTTTGTCGCTCTATGTTCATACAGTAACTGGGTCTTGTGACCTGGTTGGTTCAGACCCGGCCTGACCCAGATTTCGCCCAGCCTAAATTTGTTCAAGTGAATCGGATCGGTCCATCCAAACCAACCTGAATTGGTTCAACCCAACCATACAAATCCTATTCAGACCACTTGAACCAAGTTCAACCGGTCTGAACCACTTGATTAGTTTACACCCGATTTAGTTTTCACCTCTTTCTGACCTCACTCACCCTCCTAGTTAATTAAATAATTTCAGTTATTGTCTGAATATTTAGTGATCTAGGATCCGTGAATTTCATGTCAGCAGTTGCTAAATTGTATTCGTAGCAATCCAGGTAAGTGAGCTTACATAGTAATTCAGTTCATATGTTACATATCACGGTGAAAGTACTTACCATGTTATGTATGATTATATTTTGAGTTATACACGTAATAACTATATTGTTTATGTTCATGAACAAGTTATATGTTTAATCATGTATAAGTAATGATGTGAATTATGCATTTTAACTCTAGTAAAGTGTTAAATAAACAAGAGGTAGACTCAGTCATGTCCATTGCTTATCAAGTAACCAAATTGTTCACGTCTCAGCTATATAGTTGCACCATGTTTATGTCAGCGTCCTTAAGGTTCAGATAATCTTAAGTGACACCAACTCAAGTTCAAGGTTCAGAAAACCTTAAATGACACTCATTCCATCATGTTCACGTTCACATTACAGGTTCAAGTTTAAGTATTAAACAATTTTGGTTAGGTTGTTAATGGCTAGTCAAATTATGATCAAGCAAGTACAAGTCTCAACACAATTATAAGTACAAGTTCAAGTAATGTGTTAACCATGAATTCAGTTATGTTAATTATAAGTACTTTATTTTATTTAATGATCAAGTGAATGTGTTAAATTAAAGTGACATGAGTTATATGTTTATATTATGCCATGAGGAGTTTATTAGTATGTGTGCTTACTTATTAAGCATTTTTAATACTCACCTCTCATAGATGAATAATGGCGAGCAGCAGGAGTGAGAGACTGCCATAGTCAGGAGAAACATGAGGTTTTTACTGATTATGTTTATATGACATCAGAAATAGATTTTCGTTAAATAACAGTTGATTCTGGAATTTATGAGTTTTTCATGTTTTACTTTTACAAATTATGTCATTGAATTTTCACGTCTTATGAATTTATCATATTGACTTTATTACAGATTAATTCATCATTTATTACCATTTATGGAATAAATAATTTTGTAATAATTTTTTACTTCCACTATTTAATGTTAAAGTTAGGGCGCAATAATTCTGAATTATTTAAAGTAGCAAAGCATAATACTAACAAACAACAAAGAGTTTCTCATGATGATGATAACACATATCTTGTGCATCTTAGGTTGAGATATATTAATCTAGATAGATTAAACATGTTAACAAAGCATGGTGATTTGAGAGAACTAAAAATTGAAACTCTTCATGTTTGTGAATCTTACCTAGAAGATAAAACTACCAAGATACTCTTCTCTGGAAAGGGCCAAAGAGCTAAGGAACCACTTGAGCTAATACATAGTGATGCATGTGGATCAATCAATATACAAGCTAGAGGTGCGTATGGGTATTTCGTTACTTTTATTGACGATTACTCAATACATAGTTATACTTACCTAACGTAAAGAAAGTCTAAAACTTTTGGAAAGTTTAAAGACTTCAAAGCTGAAGTTGAAAAGCAATTAGGTAAATCATTGAAAACCTTTCAATCCGATCTAGGCGGTGAATATTTGGATTTAGAATTCAAGGATTATTTACTGGAGTGTGGAATCTTATCCCAACCTACAACACCTTAAACACCACAGTAAATGGTGTTGCAGAAAGGAGAAACCAAACTTTATTGGATATGGTTAGGTCGATGTTAAACTACTCATCACTGTCACTACATTTTGGAGATATGCATTACACACGGTTACTTACATTTTGAACGTAGTGCCCTCTAAGTCTGTAAGCAAAATGCCATTAGAGTTATGGAATGGCTCCAAACCTAGTTTGCGTCATTTTCAATATAAGCGTGTCCAGCTCACGTTCTTAGTCCCAAGACCGGATAGTTAGGCTCAAGTTCTGAGGTATGCATATTCGTAGGCTATGCTCCAGAGACTAGAGGTGAGTACTTTTATAGTCACGAGTATCAAAAGGTGTTTATATCGATAAATGATACTTTCTTTGAACCTGACTACATGCAAAAATACAAACCTCATAGCAAAGTAGTTCTCGAGGAATTAACAGCTGATGAGATCAAATCACCTTCAATTTTTACTGATAAACGACAAACCAGAGAAATCACAGTTCCTGCAAAAGAAAACCCCAGTGCAACGTCGTAGTGGGAGCCAGTACGCTACGAACTAGAGGCACATGTCCTAATGTCAGACACTGATAAGGACGATCCATTATCTTATGAAGAAGCAATGGATGATCCTGAGAAGGAGAAATGACAAGATGCCATGAACCAGAAAATGAAATCTATGTATTCTAATTCCGTCTGAGAACTTGTAGATCCACCTGAAGATATCAGGCCCATTAAATGTAAATGGATCTTCAAGAAGAAAAGAGGCGCAAATGGGAAAGTGAAGACTTTCAAGGGACGATCACTAGCCAAAGGCTATACACAAAGGGAGATAGTCGATTATAAAGAGACATTATTCCCTATGGCCATGCTCAAATACATTCGCATCATTTTTTCCATAGTCACTTATTTTGACTATTAAATATGGAAAATGGACATCAAGACAACTTTTTTCTGAATGGCTCTTTTGAAGAAAATATCTATATGATGCAACCAGAAGGGTTCGTATAAAAGGGGCAACATTAGAAAGTATGCAAGTTGCTTAAATCCATTTATGGATTAAAGCAAGCATATAGATCTTGGAATCTTACATTTGATGAGATTATAAAATCTTATGGTTCGAGCAAAATGTTGACGAACTCTGCGTTTATAATTACATCAAAGATAAGATAGTGATTTTCTTAGTTCTTTATGTTGACGATCTTGAAACAAACGTGGGAAAGTGCTGGAAAATAAGTTTACCACGTACTTTACCATGTGGATACCCCCAGCCAAACGACCCCTAAGAGAAATTTAAGGATGAAGAGTGAGAGACATTATGCCCGAGGTGAAGGATGAGGTGGGTATATGATGGAGAATTTTCAAAGGGGAGGATCGAGTTTGAACTGGAGGTGTTTGCTATGGAGGGATGGGGTCTGTAGTGATGGATGTTTAGCTAAATTGGATTATTTAAGAGAAAATCTAGTGGAGGGGTGTGCGTGTCTACACTTAAAAACTATAGGCGGTGTGCATGGTATTTTAAAACTTAGAAGGGGTGTGAGTGGTATTTTAAAACTTAGAAATGAAGTAAGTGTCATTTAATGAAACTACAAGGGGTGTTAGTAGAATTTTTCCTTAATTTCATTTTGTCTACAAATAAGTACATCGATTTCCGCCTAAAAGACTTTTACAATTGCAATTGTTTGAGATTTATACTAATAAGTCATTAATATTTATCATACTCGCTATTTTGTTTACTTTCATACCATAACTTGTATAATGCAATGCTTGATAATGTTAATTTCTTTAAGAAAAGCAAGTTGTGAGGAGATGAACTTATTTGTAGATAAAATAAAATTATAGATGATGCTCGTATAAGATTTTTAAAACTAGAGAGAACGTCTGCGTACTTATGTAACTGCCAGTAAAATTTATTTAATTTACCTAAATTTGTATTTCTTGCTGCATTTTATCATGAGTGATTCTTTAGGTGTAGAATTCCCTTCTAGTGTGTTAATACGTTAGAAAAATAAATTTTTTATTGATCAAAATTTAGATTAAATTGATGTGTCAATTATTTATTGGTTGATATTTTAATAATATTAATGGTCATTTTAACAATTAGTAAATGAATAATTGACAATTCAATTGGTAAACAAAACAATCTAGAAGTATCCCATACGAATCTTGATGGCAGAATTAGGATTTTTTTTTAGTATTTTAAGGTATATTTAAAAGAAATGTTTAAAGTACGGTGTATTTGAAACTAATTTCCATTCTAATATTTTTTGACACCTAAGCTAGAAACTGTCTTTTGAGAAGACGTTTCTAGGTGACGTGGTATAATGTGCTGGCGTAGGAAAATCATCTTTTGAAAAGACTTTTTTGCTCATGATGATATTGTCTTTTGAAAAGACGATATTGCGCCAAGATGATTTCAATTTACGTGAATTCATCTTTGGAAAGATGTACTCAAACCAAGTAATTAAATATGCCATAACGTTCGAGATTTCCCATTTTCCTTCTCTTTAATTCTTTTCTTCAACATGCAATTATTTTATGATTTTGGATATAAGATATGATTGTAAAATGTTATGACCGCTTTCTCTTTTTTTAATCGAATACCTTTCTCTGTCTTTTTTAGAGAATATTTTCTACCCCACCTGACTATGAAGACCTTTGAGTCTATCGGGAGAGGATCTGGTGGTAGCCCCCGCAGTTTCATCTAGAATCGGGCATCCCACCATGTAGGAAGACTCACCCTAGCCACTATAGCGACCCCACCCCCAACTCTAGCTGAGAAGCACCCTCCATCCACTTCCCCTTTTTCGTGTTCCAAGCCTCTCTAGTTCTTTTTGCAGCCTGATCACTTTTCATAATTCTTCTTTCGTAGGGATCGCCTTTGGAAGCCGGAACGTAGGGGTTATGATGATCCAGTGGGAGAGATCTTACTCACAAAGCTAGAGAGTCTTAATAACATTAATTGCAATGGTGGTATGGGATGTTGAAATCAGACACTTCATCGGCCCAACATGTTGAGACCAGAGCGTGACTAGAGAGTGAGTTCTTAAAAACTCTCATTTTCTCGTTGGGGTTCTTAGGAGGTTCATGTTCATCTGCCACATTAATTTTTCCTTCTTCTATGAAATCTTGGATTTTTTGCTTCAAAATCTAACTTGCATCCATCCCATGACCTAGTCTCCCCTCATTGGGACCTATTATACAAGTCTTTTTATGGATATAGAGGTTGATACGAGGAATTCTGATTTTTAAGTGATATAGAGAAAATTTGTGTTGAAGCCGTCTTTTGAAAATAATGATTTCAATGCACAGTTGAAATCGTCCTTTGAAAAGATGATTTTAATGCGAAGCATTTTCGTCTTTTCAAAATATGATTTCTTATGTGAAAGAAATCATCTTTTAAAAACGATGCTTGTATCCAACTGAAAATTATATTTTAAAAAATTATATGATTTCGAAACTACTTAGAACCATTTTAGTTTTAGAATATTTTTCAAAATCACATTTCAAAACTACTTTAATTTTAGAATATTTTTCAAAGTCACTGTATTTTCAGAATTAAAAAAAATGTCAGTGCCAAAATCCTGGGATGTTTTAGTATTTTACTGTTTTTGTTATAAAATGATTAAAATACAATATTTTTGAACTTAATTTCAAAAGTATGGTAATTTTTGCCACATCACACTAAATCATCTTTACAAAAGATTATTTTGGGAGGACATGGCTCCCAGAGCGCAATCTGAAAAATCGTCTTTTGTACAGTGATTTCCAACAATTGCTATACCTGCAGAGCAAAATTCCAGATATGACCGATTGTGTACGAGCTATACTGACTATCTTCAATTTGAAACATAAAAGGTTGAAATTTGAATTAAACAAGAACGTTAATTATGGAAAGGGAAATTTATTACCTCCAGCATTTTCGAAATCAATAGACTCAAGCATTTGTTCATTCCATCTTCTCAGACTCTCATCATCCTAAATTCAAATTCTGAAAATAAAAGAATACAATGAAACGACATAAGACAATGTCGATTAATCTTTAAGATTAGAGAGTACATTGAGGATCTAATTATATTTTACTTCCTTCATCATCAACCTGTTCACCATCATCAACCCAAATTTTCTTGGGAGAGTTTGAACAAAAGCTGAAAATTTGGTTAGGATGTTTACCCCATGATTAAAATGATGGTGGGCTAAATTTTAACCCATAAGAGAGTTGGACAAAAGCTGAAATTTAACCTAATTTTTATTTTGAGTATTATCATAATCATTTTTAAACAAGTATTACCATTGTCATCTAAAATTTTCTTTAAACTCATTTAGTTGAGCTCTGACTACCATGACTTTTCTATTTTGATTTCATCATTTATAAAGATGATTTCAATTAAAAAATAAAATAACTGATTTTTCTTGGACGAAATCTAATTTTGCAAATTGATTTTGGTCACGTGAAAGTTGTGTTCACAAAATAACAGTGCAGTTGTTTAAACCCAAAAACCCGATTCTAGAATATTTTCCAGAACTACTTAGTTTAGGATTTTTTTTTAAATAACAGTACAATTGTCAAAACCCGTTGAAAATTCCTCATGGCATTTTGAACACGTCACCTCCCCATTACTTCTTCTTTCCCTATTTCCTTATTAGTCCCGGTCAAGGGAAGAGGGAGGCGGCGGAAAACTTAATATAAGAACCCATGGATGCTATCTTTCACTCTCCAGTTAGCTGTCCATGATCAATGGTTAGTCCGAAAGATTTGTTATTGTCCTCTTGTTTCTCTGCTCTTTGATTTTTTCTCCGTGTTTCATACTTTTGTTGTTCAGATTCAATAGGGAGAAGAATAATCATCAACTTCTATTTCTCTTTTTCTTATCATAATTGGGAATTCATGGGAGCTGATCTTTCATGACTCATAATCTTGTCTTGATAGAATCCTTTTCCTTTTCATCAGGATATTTTGTTAGCTGTCTGTGTAGTGTTTGAAAATTTGTCCATACAAACCTACTTTGTGTGCTGTACCTAAGACACCTCAAATTCTGTTAGTTGTTCTTAGTTGCAATTGTGGGAAGAAGATGATAATGCGTTCTGGCCTAAACACAATGGCAGGAAAGAGGCAAAAGTAAAACGATGTTTTTATACACGAATCAGACACATAAAAGATCAGAGACTGAAAAAATAAAACTTCAAAACAACATTGAATACACAATGAATGATGCTATAATTCTTCAGCAGTCAAATAATGGAAACCATTCCGTCTTCAATTCTTTTTATCAACTAATATTTAACAGCTATCATATGTTTTATATCCAACGGCTTAACAAAGTCTAAATAAATCAAACTTAATAAAGACTAGACAAATCAACTTTGACAGAGACTAACAAAACTTAAGAACATGGATAAAACATATCTATCAATCTTATCTGGACCAATAATATTAATCAAAGATAAATTAATACGAATTCGAAAATCTCGCAACAATCAAACATTGCAGTGTTTTAACAAACTTTTGGAACTCCAAAGGAAAAAAGTGAAGCTGATTAGAAAGTAGAATTCAGGAAACCATATTCCAAGTTGATTATATCTGTTAATAAAAGTAAGCAACTCCCTTCAGTGCTGCTTTCACAGAAATCCTATGTGAATTGCAATTGTGATTTTAAATCTAATTCAAAATCAGAAAATCTAACCCCGTGACGTTAAGTGATTTGGTGGTTAAAATAGGGACTTTACATAAATGATTTGAAGCATCAGTTCAGCATACGGCGTCTAAGAATTTGGCCATTTATGCGACATTATGAAATTCATATTTATTAAACTCATACAAAATAAAAAAGAAAGAATCTGTTTCTTATTCATTTCTTATGAAAAAAACTGTACTGACTTTCATTTAATGCAGAGGAAGTATCACTAGCATATACAGGAAGATTCAGTTGTCTATATCTGTGTCAAGTTACAAGTCATCATGGAGTATAAAGTGGATGAAGCATTCAATGGTACTATATTTCTCTCAGTGTATAATATTTTACCAAAACTGGATCGAGAGTTTTTCCATTACTTGAGCTAGTTTCTTCTTTCATATTTTGCACTCCGTTTTGTCAAATTTGTTTGTTGGAAGTTTTTATGGAAGTGAAATCATATGCAGGTGCTGAACCAGTCTACATTCGTTTGTGTTGATTCTTTTCTTCTGCTATTTCATAAAGTGAATGAAGAATGTGAATGATGTGAGTAGGTTTTTGGACTTATTTGGATGTACATGTACTTTGAAAGACTAATGAACGAAAGACCAGCTTTTCAGAATTTGGATTAATCTTTTTTTTTAAATTAATGTCAAAATCCTTATGATGAGGCTGATTATGATCATAAGGAGAAAAAGATATAAACAGTTCAATGTAAAGTGCAATTCCTTTGAAGATTAAATGTCTGTCACAAGAAGAGTGCAGAAAGTCCATAGTTTATCTAGATTATCGCTGCATATACAGAAAGGTTTTAGAGAACTTGAGGAGATTCGATGTGAATTTCTGAGCTATGTAGTTGTTTTTCAGTTAAACTTTATGCGGTATGATATATGGTAATAGGATTTGAGTCTTACTGCATTTTATACTTTTGATGGTACTCTTTTGAAGTGAAATATGCCAAATCCTTGCTCATTTCATTTGATGGTATTCACGGAATCATGGGACCTTTTTGTTTTTCTCGTCATAATTTTTACTTCTATTCTAGCCTTCCATGTTTCTCAGATCATTTCTAAATTCACCTACGATACAAATCACATACTGATTTGGGATATAATCCCGTTAGCACTACTTTGGTCCATTTGGAGAGAGAAATTCTAGAATCTTTGATGGACTAGAACTTACGCCTTGTTAAGTTTTTTAATTTCCTTAGAACACTGGTAATTTGGCTTGAGATTCTTTTTGTGTGTTGTGAGCAGGAGAAGTTCTTAGTTCTGGGTGGAATCCTTACTTTCTACTCTTTCTTTTGATAGTTTTTAAGGCTTTATAATCCTTTTAGAAGGTTTGTGATTAAGACATCCTCAATTTACTGGTAAAAGAAAAGGATTTCTTATCTTCATGCACCAGGGAAAACAGAAGGTTCATCTGTCATGGTCCGAGAAGAGTTTTCAAAACCGATTTTAAGTTCTCCGCCAAAACATGGACATGCTGATGAAGTTGATTCAAAAGTTGGACAAAGAAATGCACAGGATGCTCCTTTAGGAAATACTGATCCTTCTGTGGAAGTCAATATGGAAGCTTCCATGACAACCGAAGACGTTATACGGGCAGGAGGATTTGGGGCTAGAGATGATATTGGTAGTTTTCTACCTGTTGCTAGTGATTTTACCGACTTTGAAGCTACAATTCGTGATTCTCGAGACTATGAAGAACCGGGCGGCGAAGTATGCAGACCAGGTCTTGGCTGGAACAAGGCCACAGAATAAATTGCAGGCAACTTTTTCTGGTAGTTCTTGATCCTACACTTTGTTTTCTATATCTAAACGAAGAAATGACTGATAGAAATTGATCAAGTCTCAAGTTTGTACAGAGATGTGTCAACCTGAAGCTCTAAGATAAATCTGTTTAATTGTTCAAAGCATCATGGTTTTGAAATTAAATTGGTGAGAGATAATGTCATGTTAGCTATTTCCTTCAGAAAGTAAAGAATTCATTAGTGTTGATGAAGGGATTGATGCTGCCAATAATATTACTACCAATAATTTCCCAATATATTGTTGTCAAATGGCGATCCTCCATAAATTTTAGTATTGAAAAAAAAAATTATCCCATCATGCTCATGAGGAATTTGGGAGTCATCTCATACATGGTCGCGATTAGCCACTATATTGGTAATTACGAAGGATTTTTCTGTCTCGAAATCCGTATGACGAATGATTAAGGTTATACAACGACAATTAATAAGGTTCAAGGACATACAATAGCTTATGTTATGCTCAACATGAGTAATTATATGGTGCACTATCAGGAAGCATGTTAATGGTAGCACATGAATTTTAGTTAAAGTAGACAATGATATTAAAAAAATATTGTATTCAAAGAGATACCCGTATAGTAAATAACAACACTCAATAACTTAGAAATGTTTTACTTTTTGACCATTTACCTTCCATAAATGATGAGCCTCACAATTAATTTTTTTATTTCGTATGACACCAAACAAAATTCAGTTTTGATCTTTTGTTCGTTGTAATTTCAATACAATACCCACGTGCACAATATCTAGTTATTTCGACTTCAAACGTCAAACTTCCAATTCACCTATATTTGACTTTTTTTTATTCATGGGCGTATAAAGTCAATCTATGTTCACCTCGACTGTTTGACTAGACTCATATGTTTTACGTCCTTATTCAACACGATTCAGGATAAAGGCTCAATTAGGCAAATATGACATTATAGAGAAATAAAGGAAAAAAATGGCTAAAATAGTTGTAATTTACACAAATGATCGAATTTTATATGACTCATCATTAAAACCTAAATAACATAATAAATAGACGAAACTGTCCTCATTATAAACTGCTCATTAATAAAACCTAAAAATCCAATTTTTCACGTAACAAACAGCGCAAAACAAAAAAACACAAAGAAAACTCTCGGGACAACGACGATTGGCGACGGGCTACTGAGTAAACCCTAGCAACGAAATCTACATTCCCGAGCCTAAATCACACCAAATCGAGATTGTAAGTGCTAGTTTCTATTATTGTTCTATTGTGTGACAAAGATTTTCATTTTTGAAGTTATATATGGTTTGAATGTGAGATTATTGACTGCGACTTTCGTTTGATCTGAGTAATATACGGTTTGATCTGAGTTATATAAATTTTGAATCTGAGATGATTGACTACGTTTTTAAGTGCGTTTTCGATCCGCGTTTTCGTTGATATGCATTTTTTATAAACAGTTCGTGCATGTTCGATATACAGTTTTGTCTATGATTTGAATATGGGTTATATACGGTTCGATCTACGTTTTTTATCTGCATTTTTGAAACATGTTTTTTATCTGCGTTTCATTCTGTATAATTTGAAAACAAGAGTGCATTGTTTATTTAAGATTATTGATTGCGTTTCTGTCTCTCTCGTGCTGTATAATAGTAAACATTTATCTGACATAGGTAAATAACCATGTATATGTTTATATATTAAGTGGTCAAAAATGCTGATTTTTAATAGTAAATATGTATATGCCTATGGTACATAAGCATATAGTCATCTACCATTGATCAGCATAGTCATGTTTAATTTTGCACATTGTTGGTTATTCATGAATTACTATATGTACATTTACTCACAACAGATAAATAAATATATACAACAAAACATACAAAATGAGGCCAAAACACATAGCCAAGAAACCAAAATGCCCCCAAAAAATAAATGTTATGACAAAAAATTAAACAAATTCATGAAAGCCACTGCATCACAGGTAACTATTACATATAACACTAATTCATGCAATGTAAGCATATATTTATATCATGATGACTAAATACATTTTTCTTATAATAGGAAAAAACAAGGAAAAGCAAGAGGTTACAGGGAGCTGAGACATCAACAATAGCGAGCAAATGACAACGGGTGTCAAAGAAAAAACAACATCCGCTTCGAGAAGAGCCACAGCTTAGCTACTGGGCCTTGATTGCCGACAAAAGATTTAGAGACGTACGAGAAAGCTACATGAATGAAATTCAATATCAGGCGGTCCTTACTGTGCTCTAAAGCGCACTGAAAAGTTGAAGCAAATGAACAACAAATTGTGATGAAGACCCAAACTCTAATGACGATAAAATACAACCACTAACAACGACATCAGATGTCCTATAACCAATGTGTGATATAACAATTAACAGATAATTTCTACCTCTATCATTATTTATTAAAGTAAGAACCAATAAACATTAGAATCTACATTAATCTCTACAAAACTAGAAGATCTACATTCAATATTTACCATCAAACACAAATCGTTAGTATCTATTCCTAATGCACGTGATACTAAACCAAGAAAAGCTTTGTGTGATGTATCATTACCAACCAACAATGACTTAATCTTGTAGTCAATGTAATTTCTTGCGTCATCCCACTTTCCATCATAAAAAATAATAATGAAAATATTCACCATCCGACCTAAAAAGGAATAACAATAAATAAGTAAATGACATAAATAAGACTATATATAGATACATGCTAGATTGTATATGACAATATACTATAAATAATGAGATGACAGAATCTGTTGAACACTATTCAACAACAAAGAAAGTATGATATTAACACAATATGTAGATATATACCACATGGAATATGTACATGTACTATAAATTTGTATACAAAAATTGTTAATACACTATGTAAATATATATTGTAGTGTATATGTCTGTATACTATATAACAAATTATGTACAATATTCTATAGCACAGTATGTACTATAAACCATTGCATACATGTCTATATACTAAATTATATAGATTCCAAAAAAAATTGCGTAACACATTATATGTCTATATATTACGTGACATATATGAAACGAACACTGCAATAGAACGATTCAGCAAAATAACATTTAAACAACGTGTTGATATGTTCTGTAATACCATAGGAATAGAGAAATCGCCTAATGTACTAAGAATCAACAACGTAAAATAATTGAAAAACATACATGCTACTTCAAAAAACCTAAAATCTATAAACAATTCAATGAGAAAATAAGAACATCATAGAGAAATCTAAAAGCCTTTATAAAACTAATACAAAAAATATGATGGACGAAAACTGTTACAGAGAAAAAGGATGAAAACAGGTTCACCCAAATCAATTGTTAATCAATTTTAAATAAACTGCTATAAAAATGAAGACATATTTGCCAAATTCGAGAAAAAAACAAAATCAATTCATATAAAGTGCTAAAATATTACTGAGTATATAACCATATCAATCCAGAAAAAAATATGTTATTGATGTTATAAATTTTTCAAAAATATGGAATGAAGATGAAAATGAAATACTGAAAACAATAATTATCGAAAATCTGCAACAATGGAGCAGTGAAAGAAAACAATATACGGCAATGGTGATGAAGACTCAATCGTTAAGTCCATCCGAACCGATCGTTGATCTCCGATCTGATCGATCTGAATTTTTTTTCAGATTTATGACCTATTCAATCCTCCATATAAAAAGACAGTGATTACCGTGATTTTCCGTCAGATCTTATATTCATCCAAAAATCCGAACCAACGGACAGTCGAACACCCTACCTTCATCTGGGTTCTAATCTACGCCATCTTTGCGAACCCCTGGAGGTTTACGACTTTACATTCCTCTTTCTCCCTCACTATGTCACTGGCTCACACCTCAATACGACGCAGAAAGTCCTAGTGAACCAGGTAACTCCCATCTCTCTCCCGCTTCTCTTCCTCTGTGCCCCGGCCTACTATTAAGTATAAAGTTATCAGAGAAAAATTGTGAAATATATTCAAGCTATTATTTCTTTTCCCTTTTAAGGTTCTGTATACATCTGTGTTAGGTTCTGTAGTCAAGCTATTATTTCAGTGAACAGCTTTAACGATTCAATTTGGACGACTGCCAACTAAAAAGAAACCTTTCAATTTGAAACTTAAAGCACCTGCCCTTTGATGATTTTTGATTTGTGTCAGAATCTCCATGTCCAAGGATAAGATGTGTACAAGTTTTGAACTTCCATTTTCATTCTCACATTCTAGTCAGTTCTCTTATTTGTTGACATTTTTCTTGTTCATAAAATCGATGTCACTTAGAGAATTGATTTTTTTTTTCCTGTAGGTGACGAATGTAAAGGGCTGAACGATGGCTATTGGTGTACCTAAACTTCAGAGTTAGCAGCAATGGAGAAAATGAGGCTAACAATCGGCTTAAACCACTTCTCAAACAAGTAAGGTCTTCCCTTGCCACAAAGTCTGTTAATATAGTTAAAAACTATACGTATTTTGGATAGTTAAAAGACTCTATCAACGAAAAGCTTTCTTTGAAGTAATGCAAGTGTTGGGTTTTGCAGCTCAGCCTTATATATCTTTAGAGATAGACATTAATTTGCTCTAAGTACATGGATCGAGTATTTTTGTTGAAATTTTATGTTAGCTGAACAAAAGAAATTATTTTTCCGGCTTGGATAATTCCCCTTTCTGTTAATATGCATGATAACATTAGTTATGAGTTCGGGTTACCTTAATCTTATTTCTGAAAATCTTACAAGATCAGACTGGAGTAGAACAGGGTGAGAGCAGGGGATTGAAAATGACACCTTCTCTTTGCAACCCAAAGCCGTAGAACTTCAACTCCTAAAATATCAAACTTATTCAACAAGAGGCTCTAGGGATGTCATTCCTGACTTCTCTGCGCTTGAGCTCTCTTCGTGTTTGTCCTTTCAGAGGAGTTCATCTTCCCTCTCTTGGCCACTCCTTCCGCCAGGTCTCTCTCTCTCTCTCTCTCTCTCTCTCTATGGCTTACTGTTTAGTGGTTACCCTTGACCATTGTGGTTGCTTTTGTCATATTATTTTGTTGCAGAATTCTGGAAACTGCACATATAGGCTGTAAAAGTACTAGGACCATCTTATTTATTATTTATGTGCCTCTTATTTTTATTAATTCTTTTAAATTGGTGATTTGGGTTCTTTAAGAATTGTTGTTTGTTTCACATCAGCTTGGAAGAAGGGATGCGATCAGCTTTAGTGGCATAAAAACCAATTTTTCCTTTGTGGGTAAGGAGCATCTTATAATCTCACTTTTTCCATTGAAAACAAATGCTCATGTTTTTGAATGGAAGTATGCACATAGTAATTCATTAGTGAATGGCTCTCCAGTTGATGAAATATGACGACTTCTTTAGAAACAAATCATAAAATGTAAAAGTTGAAAGTTAGCATTTTGTACTTTGTTTTACGCGTTTGACCATTCAGTTGTTTGTGTATGTGAGTGCTTTCATTTGTTTAATCAGTAAGGGTAACTATTATCCCCAAAAAGAATAGCAGAAGAGAACACAAAATCAGTTCTAAAAGATGCAAACTGGAGAGAGGGATTAAAGAGTTAATCCACTCTCTGAAATAGAGAAGAAAAAGGTTCTTGAAGCTATCTACACTCTACCTTTAAACTCTCTCAGATTCCTTTCCACGTTGACCAAATCACACAAGTAGGAACTAAGCACCAAACTCTGTCCTCAAAGAAAGAACTTCTTCTCGTGACTCTCCAGCAAATCAAAAGATCTGAGATCGTGTTGCAACCTTTCATCTTTCTTTTTCATACAATATACCTTACTGATAAGAAAATTATGAATCCAATTAGGCACCGTCCAACAGACCCCAATTTTCAATTCCAAATGGAATAAGTGAAAGAGCAATGTAGGAAAAGGTGGCCATTAGACTTTTCATGTTGTTTTCCAAGTGGACATCTGTTTGCAAGTTGAAAACCCCTTTCAATTAGATTTTCCAAGATAAGAATGACATTCCTAACCCTGGGGGGTTGGCCGGTTGGGTGGCGTTCGGTCCAATTCAGTAATGCATGAGGTCCTAGGTTCGAAACTCATTTCTAGCGTCATATCTTTAGGGCCACTGGAGGTAATAGGAAAAAAGTAGGAGAAATAATGTATTGAGTTAACACAAGTCTAGATACAATGGGGTATTTACACCCAAAGAAGAAGAAATGCAATAAGTGCAGTTACTAAACTATCCCTAAACTTAAACTATTAAACAAAGAAAACATCCTTATATTCAACACTCTCCCTCAAGTTGGCGCATAGATGTCCATCATGCCCAACTTGCGAAGAGTGGACTTAAGTAGAGATGGTCGGATTGGCTTTGTAAGAGCATCAAGAGCTTGGTCACTTGAAGGAATAAATTTTGTAGAAATAACTCCAGACCGAACTTTCTCCCGGATAAAGTGGATGTCAACCTCAATATGTTTGGTCCTCTCATGCAGGATAGAATATGAAGCTAACATGATTGCTAACTTATTATCGCAATACATAGTCGGTGGAAAACGGGCAGGAAACCAAGTTCTCCAAGAATCGAGTAGAAGATCGTGAAACCACATACTACTTCTTACTTTTCCTAGAGATTAGATGATTTCCATAAAAAGAACAAAAACCAGATGTAGTTCTTTTATCCATCTTACACCCAGCATAGACAACATCAGTAAAGCAGGATATATCAAACGTGTTCTTGGAATAATAAAAAAGACCAAGACTGGGACAAGATTTCAAATGCCTCAAGATATGAAAAACAACATCCAAATATGAAGTACGAGGAGCATGCATAAAGTGACTCACAAGACTTACAACAAATGCTGGGTGAGGATGAGTGTTTGTTAGATAAATAAGTCTCCCTAACAACCTCTGATACATACTCAGATCTGTCAACGATTCACCAGATTCAGCAGAAAGTTTTATGTTTGGATCCATAGGAGTGGATGCATGTTTACATCCTGTCATCCCAGTGTCACTGAGAAGATCAAGAACATACTTTCGTTGAGAGAGAGAAATACCACTCCTGGAACGAGCTATCTCAATCCCCAAACAATATTTCAGATCCCTCAGATCCTTATGTCAAACGCTGAACTGAGATCCTTCTTGACCCCTGCAATGCCTAAAGTGTCATCATTGTTAAGATAATGTCGTCCACATAAACTGATAGAATAACACATTGTCTCGTCGAATTCCGTTTGATAAAGCACGTGTGATCAGAATGACATCTAAAAAACCCCAATCGAACGACAACCTCACTAAATCGAGCAAACTAAGCTCTTGGAGATTGTTTCAACCCCTACAACGATTTTCTCAAACGACAAACTTTCCCGAAATACTCCCCCTCAGCCCGAAACCCCGGTGGAGGATCCATATAAATCACCTCATCCAAATCGTCATTCAGAAAAGCATTTTTGACATCCATATGATGCAAGGGCCAAGAGTGGGAAACAACAAGAGAGATAATGAGTCGAATGGTAGTAAGTTTAGCAACTGGGGCAAATGTGGCATTAAAATCTTTGCCTGGAATCTGATTAAAGCCTTTGGCTACCAAACGAGCTTTGTATTGATTAACCGTACCATCTGCATTATATTTCAGGTTGAACACCCAACGACAACCAACTGTATTATCTTCCTCAGGGAGAGCAACCAAGTCCCAAGTATGATTATTCTGTAAGGCTGTCATCTCATCCTGCATAGCAGTCATCCATCAGGGGTCTAATTTTGCCTCCCCCATAGATCTAGGAATCACTGTGGAATCAATCTTACTAATAAACCCCTGAAAGGAACTAGACAAAACATTATATGAAATATGATTCTCAATAGGGTGATTGGTAGAGCAAGATAAGGTAAGACAGTCTGGGGGACGATGATCCCTTTAAGGACACCGCCGAGGGGGATGAAAGGAGGGCTCAATACCTTCATTCAATGAGGAATCCTGCACAGGAAGATGAGAGCGACAACTATACGCATCAGTAGGAGAACCTGCAACAGGAGGTAAAGCAGAGGAAGAGACAACAAGAACATCCATATAAGTAGGGTTAGTAATAGGAACATCCATAGAGATAGGATCAATATAGGAATATGACGAGGACAATCCTCAACAGGCGAAATATGAGACCTACGAACGTCAGGTGTGCTAAAGAAGGGGGTATCCTCTCAAAAGGTTACATCCAAGGAGTTGAGAAAATGCTGAATGGAAGGATCATAACACCGATACCCCTTTGACTTGGAAGAGTAACCCATAAAAGCACATCGAATTGACTTGTCATCAAACTTTGTTCGAGAAGGGCCTTTGTCTTGAACAAAGCAGACGCAACCAAAAACTCTAGGAAGAATGGGAAAAATAGGCTTTTCAGGATGAAGAACACCTATATGAGTCTTCCCCCCCCCCAC